>CM034152.1:750056654-750656654 GCA_019776745.2 Taxus chinensis
TCTATCTATTGTATTGAGTATAGTTGCAATACATGATTTGCATTTGGAGAAACTAGATGTGAAGATGAATTTCTTTTATGGTGATTTGGATGAAGATATTTATATGTTGCAACCGCTTGAGTATGAAGTCAAGGGTAAGGATAAATTAGTGTGCATGTTGAAAAAGAGCCTATATGGGCTCAAATAAGCTCCAAGGAAATGGTACATGAGGTTTGATATTTTTATGCATGAGCATGGTTATTTTAGATGTGAATCTAACCATTGTGTTTATTTCAAGAAGCTTGAAAATAGGAGCTATATTATTTTGTTATTGTATGTGGATGATATGCTTATTGCAGGATCTAGTATGCAGGACATTGGTGAGCTTAAGGGAAATCTAGCTCACACATTTTTATTAAGGATTTCAGAGTTGCAAAAAGAATACTTGGCATGAAAATACATAGAGATAGGATGAACAAGAAGTTGTATTTTTCTTAGGAGGATTATATCTACAAGGTGTTAGACAGGTTCTAAATGCAGAATTCAAAACCTGTAAGTACACCTATGGCTAGACACTTCAAATTGAGCAGAGCTCAATGTTCTTCATCACATGAGTAGGTAAAATACATGACACGAGTTGCATGTGCTTCAGCAGTTGGGAGTCTCATGTATATTATGGTTTGTACCAGACTATACATTGCACGGGTAGTGGGAGTGGTGAGTAGATTTATGGCCAATCCAGGTAAAGAGCATTGGAAAGCAGTCCAATGGATACTTAGGTATTTGAGAGGGACATCTATCATGCACTTATGTTATGGAGGTTCAGTTATTTCTTTATGTGACTATGTTGACTCAGATATGGATGGAGATCTAGATGGTAGGAGGAGCACTATTGGATATATTTTCACAATAGGTGGGATGATAGTTAGTTGTATATCGAGATTGCAAAAGGTTATCGCTTTGTCTACTACAGAGGCAGAGTATGATGCAGCTACAAAGGCTAGTAAAGAGATGATATGGATGAGCAGGTTCATGGAAGAGTTGGGAAAGGAGAAAGATGATTGTAAATTTTTTAGTGACAATTAGAGTGCAATTCATTTGGAAAAGAAATCAACATTTCATTCTAGAAAGAAACACATTTATTTGAGATATCACTTCATACGACATGTATTGGAGGATGGGCAGCTGAAATTGGAGAAGATTCATACGAGTGAGAACCTTACAGCTATGCTAATGAAGCCATTAACAAAAGAGAAGTTGGAGTTACACTCCACTTTTGTTGGTCTTAAAATTTGATACTTGAAGAGGAAGAAACAAATCCAAGGAAAGTATTCAAGAATGATGTTGTATAGGTATAGTGCAGTAATTTATCTCCAAGGGGGAAATTGTTGAGTTGTGAAGCTCAATTACTTAAGTTTAGCATGTTCTATCAACTTGCTAGAAAACACAGTAACCAACATTGGTTATGTAGGGACCAACATTGGTCACTTAGGACCAGCATCGATCAGGCAAGAAAGAACCACCATCAGTTAGGGATAACTGGCATCGGTTACCTGTGCATGAGTGTTTTATTTAACTCACTGAAATTAGATCTAATTTTAGTATTAAAGTAGATCTTTGTAGCTAGAGTTATAGTAGCAAGAGGAGAGAGAATTGATGATTATTATGTAAAATAATTATGAGAGGAAATTCTTGGAGAAGAAGGAGAAGCTTGAGAGAAAGAAAGTATTGTAAATCATGAGAGGTGTGGAACATTGTAAATCTTCATTTTATATCTTCTAAAAGATTTGGATAATAGATTGGCTTGTTTCTTGGTGGACGTAACCCACATTGGGTGAACCACGTTAAATATGATGTTGATTTATCTCTTGTTTTGTATATTTCTTCTGGTAGAATATCCACTTTTATTGCATGTATGCTTAGATCCGATATATTATCTGTACAACTTGTGTGCTAATCCCAACACCTGATTAGGTTGTGGAGTAGCCTGACTAGGTTATGTAGAAACCCCATCAACCACATAGGTGTCTAGACTGCCACAAGAAAGAAACATTATTTTATATGATGTTTAATGCCTTGAATTTCCAACCTCGTCATTGTATGAGATGTGGGAATCATATTGAACTAAATAATGTCTCAAATAAATAATAGACTAAGTGTATTAACCTCCATGGTCTCCTTCACAACTGAAGGGACTGAAACATGTTGAGTAGATGGGTGAGTAATGTGTTTAAGCAATCAGTTCTATAAACATTATTCCCCCATTCTATCTTATGCAAATCCTTTTCCTCTACCCTGGAACTCTTGAATATCAAAATAGTTTGGTATTTCATTGAGGATGAACTCAAAATAAAGTTCCTTAAGAAATATTGTAGTACCTCAAAATTATTGTAAGGAAGTTAGTCAAAAACCATCCACCATCTATCCAAAAATACCCATGGTTGCCCTGAATGGACCATGAATCTTTTACAGTTCAATAGTAAGGGTGTATTGGTTTTGGGGTCAATGAACAAAGCACACAACTTTTCTTTGGTGATATTTTTTCTTCATCGTATTGTAAGGAAACTTTTTTACGTATAAATTATGATAACTATTTAAGTGATCAGGAGCTCCCACTTATTTATTTGACACCTATCACATTATCAATATTAGATGCTAATAAATCCAACGATAATGCAAGATTTTGGTGATGCATACTCATGGCATTCAGGTTTCTTAGGATTTCTATTAAACCTTTCATTTGAGATTTGTTGTTCTAAATTTCCACTAAAAGTTTTTCTTGGGTATTAGGAGGATTTTTAGGAATTAAAGAGAGATGTTTCACATAGGTTTTGTTCACCCTAGTTTCCAGTTGAAGGAGGGTTTTAAGGTGAAGCGTGGTTTTTATGTGAAGAGATTGGAGCCACTATAAAAATTAAAAATGGATTAGGAATAATGCATGAAAAAAACATCACTAAATCTACCCTAATTAGTCAAAACTTACCTGGTGGACTCTCTGTCATCGTCTATTTTTTGTGCATGCAAGCATTAGGATGCAAAAAACCTACTCACATTATTTCCCACTCGATTTTTTCTCAAATGCATTTTTTGGCCAAAAGAAATGAAATGGATCATTATGGAATTTCCAATCCATAACACAAGCATGTTATGACGTGATCATTTTATAACACGGTTGCATCGTAATGTAATTGATTCATAACATGAGCACATTATTTGAAAAATAGCCAAAAAAGGGATTTTAGCCAATTTTTGGTCCCCCATTTACATGCACATACCCACCTTAGATATGTTAAAGGATGTACAAAAAAACCTAGAAGTTTTCGTATAACGCAAGGTGAAAAGGAAGAAAATTTGTGGAAATAAAGTTCTAAGGATGTTAAATGAGAGTAAATTTTGAAGGAATTAAAGAAGAGGATGTTGGAGTCCATAAAATAAATATTGAAGAACATGATTGATTGATCTTATTTTGACTAGTTTTGTGGCAATGTCATTCTTTATTCATTTATGGAGTTGGAGAGTATAACTTTGTTCAATGATGAACAAAAAAAATAGTGTGGGGAGAAGTTAACTAGGTGTTTTGCAGAAAACAAACACAAAAACTAGAAGATTGCAAACATGGGTATGAATATGATGGGTCTACAGAAAAAAAAATGGAGTGCACATGTTACCATGAGGGTCAAGGACTTGTAGATGATCTAGGATCATAGATACTTGTGAAGTGTATCCCAACTAGATTAAAATTCCACTCCATCGAGGAAGGAATATTACCATGAATATATTGGAGGGTCAAATACTATAAATAGTAGGATGGGTTTGAATTTCGGGACACGTTTGAGGAATGATAGATAGACATGGGTTGGGTAGAGTGAAAGATGAAAGGTGATTTCTATGAGGATGATGGACTTGAGGAAAGGTAGTAAATTCATGGGATTATATGTAGATTGGAAGTTTACATGTGTAATAAATGTCATGTAACGAATGGTGTGCAGATATGCGTACAATGTCTGTAATTTTTTGAAAGAAAAATAATATAATGATCATTGGTATTTTCTTATGTGTTCATTAATGGTAAATTGTTGTTCATGAATATAACTCCATAAATAGCATCTCAACCTCATACTTATCTCGTATATGAATTCGTTGTGATAAGAATTATTGTGTTTCAGGTGAGACCTTTAAGTGAAAGCTTGATTGAATATACTAGCAAAGTAAGATCACTAATTTAGTCATAAATGCAAACCACCTCATGAATTAGGTGGCTAAAAAAGTGCACTATATACACCACCTATGTTGGCAGTACTCTAAAGAGGCCTAAAACACCATGTAGTTCTCCACCTAGCATGTGCTATCTGTATGGATGCAAATAGTTTGATAACTTGATCACTTGGTAATGAGAAACCATGGCTCAGAATGCTTAGCTTGACTTAGTTTGTGAGGTCTCTAGCTTGGGAAACATGACTCATAACCTAGTTGAGTGTTATTTAAACCTATGTAGGGGCTACTCTTGGATTGTGCTATTACTTTGAAGGGATTTATGACAACTTGGAGTGCTTTTGAAATTAATTTTGCAAGTATGTCCTTGAAAGTGTCAGGTGAAGTAAATACTAGAGTTAGACTTTCTTATATAAGCGTTAATGACAATTTATAGGATATGAACTAACCCATAAAAGATATCGAATTGAAAAAGTGATTGTTGGGTGGATGGGGATGACAACAACATCCTCATACTAATTGATAGATGGTAAATGATATAGGAAATTTGTAGGATTCAGTAAAGTTTTGGGAATGATGTCTTGGAGGAATATGCTTCTATGGACTGAAACAAGTAGTTATGTGAGTAATTGAGTAGTGTGAATAGAGAAGTGAGTTATGTAAGAGACATAAGGATAGGTAACCTAGGCTTGGAATATGCACTCAAGTCATGCTTTAGGTGAAAAGCCAAAGTTGTCATTACCAAATTTAGGTGTTTAAATATATTTATATGTTGATTACCAAATTTTTAACTAGTTTCAAGGGACCTGATAAATGTCAAGTACACTCATGTATTATCTCTAGTCTAACATATGGGCCCAAAAATATTATTTCCCTTATTAATTTTGCAAACCTAGAGGAAAGATTGGGGTTTTGAAGAAGGGTGACATTTTTATAGTGACTTATAGAAAACTTTGGAGAAGTCTGTGAGGTTTTCAAATCTTGGAGACTTAGGAATAGATTCATCAATTCATGTTCACAGCGTTAGATATGTGCCTTTTTTTGTTACAAGTACAATTTTGGTTGTGACATTTTTGTGGTTATACGAACTCGACTCCCTAAGACAATTTTATTTTGCTTTGGAAATTTTGAGTTTTGTTCGTTGTGTTGTTTGGACTTTGTTTTCATTATTTGTTAGTAATGATTGTCTCTAGATTTGCAACAATGCTAATATCATCCTAAAAATCCCAATCATTTCTAACATTTTAATTATTATTATCAAATCCTAAATTTCAAATAATTTAATATTCTATAATTATATTTAGTTTAAAAATAATATCTCAATCAAATTTTATTATAATAAGATGTGATTAAATTAATACTTGTATTAGTGTTATGAAACCACTTTCCATATATACATTTATATAACGAAACTTGTGTACACAATGAAACTTATGAAAAAATAATTCACATTTGAATGGAAAAATTAATAATAATGTTTATCTTAACAAAATTCTAATAGGTTGTAAATTTGATAATTACATGGTTAAAATGTTTAAAATAAATAGTATATATATTTTTGGTAATCATAAATAAATTGAAGAATACTCAACAATCTTAAATTTCAAGTAGTAACACAAAATAAATGCCGCTAATCAATCCAAATTGAAACAACACACCTAACCCTCACTAAATTGTAGTCATACAAATAAATAGTATTAATTGAATAAATAGTATTAATTGAGAGAGGGTGGCCTCTCGTAAAACATAAAAACATAAATTTTATGAACCACTAGAAATACACGTTAATGTTGATCTTTTCCTCTTTCAACCATTTGAACGGAGCACTCGTATTAGAAAATTCTTTTGATTTTTCTTCTCAACACACACCACACGTCAAGACTTTTGTTTTTTCATTCGCAGTCTTTCATAATCTTCAACCATGTTCACTCTTACCATTAAATCTTGTGGGCTTTATTAACAAAACCATTTATTTAGGTATACAACAATATCTTGTTGATTTTTCTAGTCAACCCATATGGTCCAGACGTAACCCTTTTCTTTTTCTATTCATAGTCATACTTTTTACCTACTTTACAACGTTTATTAATGAAAAAGGGTCTTTTTCTTGAAAGAGTCTTGGGGATATTGACCCGATAACCACGCTAGCCGCATATTATATAATTATATAACTAGCAATTGCAAATGAGTTGCAAGTTACGCCGGATAGGGAATGAGATTTGTGTATGCAATATAGTATGGGTAGAAAGTGAAGGTGGTTTGTGTTTGTATTGCATTACAAGTGGCGTTTGCGTTTATATGTGTACAACTCTTAGCTGATTTACTGTTGGAGTTCACCAATGGGTCCTAGATCCGGGTATTGTTTTGTGCGCATGATGGGGGAAGGAGTATTTCCATGCCTTGTCCGCCGTGTGACAATGATGTGTTGAAAAGTTTTTTCTCCTCCTCCTTGCGTGGTTTTACGTTCTTGGTATATCTCATTCATGCGTAGCGTTCAAACGTAAATGCTGGTTGGATTTGTAGATCGTTGATGGCACGAACTCTTGACATTGCTGTGAATGTTATTCCTTGACGGTCAATGTTTCCGATGTCTACTGTGGCCTTGTCAAGGGTTAGGCCCTGTGATTTGTGGATGGTAAGGCCCCAAGACATTTTTAGTGGGATTTGGCGACGATTTCCATGTGTGACATGAGGTATGGGCAAGTGTGTTAGGTTGAGTATGTCCCATGGGGGCCCTTGGTAGTGTTTGAAGTTGACAACAACAAAGGATAGCAAGTCCGATGGTTGTGTTTCTGGGTTGTACACGATATCTGTCACTTGCCCGAGTGCACCATTAACCAATCCTGAGCTAACCCATAAGTTAGATGTCAACATGACCTCTTGTCCTGTGCATAGGAAAACTACCAGGTCTAGTTGAGTGTCATTGATGTCTGAGTCAGAGTTATGTTTGCTTTGTTCTGCGATGCTCATTGCAATTGGTACGTGCAAGGATTTTAGCATTTGTTTATTGTGCTTGTTTGCTAGGTCCTTTGTTGCAAATAGGTGCTTCTCAGTCATGAACATGGATTACTGTGAGGTAGACATGCACGACTTGGTACGTGACATGAGAAGAGACCAATCCTTAACGGTTGCTTCTGCGTTTCTGATGTTGGTCAACCTTTCTCTGAATTCAAGTTGTGTGGATTTTAATCCTTATTGCCTGAAGTTTGTGTCCAAGGTGATCACGATATCAAAGGCATGCCAAAGGGAGCTTCCTACTTTGTTTCCTACATATAATGGTACATCGTTGACCGGGGGGAGCTGGCCTAAGTCTCCCACCAAAATCATTGAGCAGTTACCGAACGAGTGGTTACTATGTTGGGGGAATGCCTCACGAAGTCTTTTGTTGATGTTGTGTAACATTGTAGGACCTATAAAGCTCATTTCATCTATGAGTATATAACGTATGGGACTCATACGCTCTTGGAAGATTGCTAGGGCTTGTCCTTCGAGGGGTTTCATGTCGGATATGGGTATTCGGAGGGAAGAATGTATAGTGGATGATTTTATATTGAATGCAGCAATACCTGTTGGGGCTAGTACAAGGAGGGAAGATTTTAATTTGCCAGCCATATTTTTAATCCCATTTCTTATGCATTGTATGAGGTATGATTTTCCTGTACCAGCGGTTCCCTGAATGATCATCTTCAATGGTGGGTGTTTTCCTTGTTGAGTTGCATGTGAAAGCACAATTGAGTAGGCAAGGTGTTGGTTTGATGATAGTTGCAGAGTGTCTAAATGTGTAGGTGGAGTAACAACTGGTGGCGAATTTTCAGTGCAGGCGATGTCTATGAATTTAGGTGCACTTATTTGTAAGGCAGCAGGGATTGAATGAACCTTCCAATCATGGTTAATGTCAAAGTCACGGAGGCCTATCATGTCTAGATCATCAATTGTTGTATTGAGTGTTGGGTGCATGCGGGATATATGCTCCCATTCAAATAGTTGTGCATGCAGTGGATTAGATCCTTGCGAGTCATTGTTGTCGCTACTTGCCCCAGGTGCAGTTTCTTCTAGAGAAGTGGCTCTATTAACATGTAAAGGGGCATAAGAGTTTTTCATGTTTTCCCAATGGTTAGTTATTTCAGATGTGGAGATGTCAATGTCTGTTTGGATATGCCGAAAGGGCTTATAAAGTAGAAGCTCTGTCCAGCAGAAATCCTCATAGTGTATCGCATCTGGGGTTGGGACATCAGTGTATCGGGGGAATACGCAGACGACAGCAGGGGTTCTTCTTTGTAGCCATTGAGTAACTTTCCTTTGGCTGTTGTAGGACCAGGAACGAGCAACTTCAAAGAGGGAGGTGTTCTCTAATTGTGTAGGGCGTTTAATGTATGCATCTATGAATGAAGGGAATTGGAATGTGTTTCCTAGGTCTGGGAGGACACGTTTGAATACCTGCTTACCGACGGATAGGGTAATAAATGTGCGGCTACAACTGGAAAGGGGGAGTTTTTGTAACATGTGGCATGTTTCTTGTGCACCAATGTCCCGGTCGATAATAGTTTCAGAGAGGAATTTGCTGTAGGCCGTGTTTGCAGGGTGATCGACGCTAACTTCATTAGATATCCTTGTTAGCATGTGATGGTAGCTTTCTGATTTCTTCTCTGCCTTGGCTGCATATTTTGCAATGTATTGTAAGACTGCATGTTGTGACACAACGGGCTGGAAGTCGACATTGGCTCGCCATAGTGCTAGCATGTCTGAGTTGTGTATGTTGACCCGTGCATCATTGCACGCGGTTCAACAAGTTCTCATAGTCAGCTACTGGGTTGTTTGTAAGTATCCCGTTTGTGTCTAACAAGCATGGGTCATCTTCCTGTGAACGATGTATCTGACGTTCTCCACTCTCAGGGCCCCTTGGATTCCATGCAGTTACTAATTGGTCGAAGTAAGTCTTCGCCGCATCAAGATCACGGGGGTTGTCCCAGTTTAGGTCCTCCATGTTTGGTGCATTTGGAAGCCATATAAATCCGTGGATATGAGCCGAGCCTCGGTGTTGCCATTTGTACTTGTATTTTGTACAAAGAGGGTCTAGCTTGGTAAATGTGGTAGGTGGGGTATTGTATTAAAATCTAAATGGTAGTGAGCTCACCTGTACCAGTAGTCAGTGCAATGCATTTTTTTTGAAGCACCTCCTTGCAAAAATTTTGTAAATCTTTTTTCCATGTATGCAGAGACGATATGGGGGTGCATGTTCAAGTTCACGTTTCTCCACTGCTGGCTTGTTGTTGAGGGTGGCGTCGGTGTTCCTGGCATTGCTTTGTGTAAATCAGGCCATTTAGTATCTGCTGCACTTAAAGTGAAGAAAAGTGTAGGGATTTCTAGTTGGGTTATCATATCTGTGAGTTCATGTCTGCGCTTGCACCAAAATGATTTAGTTCCTCGCAAGTTGGACCCAAAGCGCATTAGTTGCTCTGCAATGTGGGCATCCGGGTAGTGTGCAAGTTGCTGGCGTAACATCGAAACTGTGGTAGGCAAGTTGTCACCTATATTTTTTTTTGTGAAAACAGCAGATGTTGATTGGATTCTGTGGCGCAACATAATGTTGAGAATGAAGTAACGAAAGCGCGGATGGCTTCCAAATCTATTATCATGGTAACGTAGTAGGTGTAGTGCGTATTCATGCATGTGAACCCTCTTGATGCGCACTTGGTGGAACAATGCAACCCCTGTTGGGAACAATGTTGGAAAAGCCATAGATAGCAAGCCCTCAGTGTCGTATTCGCTGACCGGGGCTGAACCAATGTGTGGCCACTCAATTGACTGTAGCGGAGTTTTTTTCCTGCCTTCGATGAAATTTGTTATTTGGTTAACTTCTGAAGTGGCTGGAGGGAGGGAGGACACAAAAGATGATGGCTGTCGCTCGTGGGTATTTGGTGGGGAGCTTGGGCAAAGCTCTGCTTCTGGTTGTGCTTCAGCATTGTCGGTGATAATTGAATTGAAGTGTGGTAGGGAAGTAGATATATCAGTACTGTGATGTGGTAGGGAATGCAATGCAGGGTGGTCTAGGACAACATCCTTGTAGTAAGGGTCATGAGCTATTTTGAATTGCAATGCAGCCAAAACACGAGATCTGCTTACAAAGCAATCGTAAGCTTTATTTGTTGCTCCGATTCTTCGGATGATTAAGATGTCCAAGTCTTCGACGCGCCGAGGCAAGTGTTTAGTTATGGATGAAACTTCTTGGGGGAAGCATATGGTGTGGCCCCTATATTTGTATTGGCCACCTACAGCGTGAGTCACTTGCAATATTGGGTTGACCCTTGCTATTAGCATTTCCTCAACTTGTGTAAGTGAAGATAACACCTTAGGTTGCGGGCCTGGGTCCATGTTATTCCAACTTGAGAAGCGGCGATCATCCTTTTCAACAATGCATCTGTGACAGGTGTGGGCACCTTTGTAAACCCTTGTACGTAGCCCAACATATAATTCATTACAACATGAACATGTGTTCGGAGGCGGGAGGTGATCTATTCTTTGGCGGAAATGGTGTTGTGTATCTTGGAGTGAAGGCGTATTTGGTGTGTGATCTTCGAGCAGGTTGGCATAGTTGGCTATATAGACTGGTGCCTTTGTGTTCAACTTTTGTCGTTTCATGCAAGCTATATGGCGGCGTTGCTCATTGAGGTTGTTTTTGTTGGCTGCATACCTCAACCGAGCCTTTGCATTTTTCTCAGTCCGTGTTAGGCCTACAAAAAATGAGTTAAAAAGGTAACAATAATTAGGTATAGAACGTAGTTAATGCGAGCAAAAAAGAAAAGTTCTTTTGTTTGTTTGGAGTGAAGTGTAACAATGTATGTTGACAGTATTTGCATTGCTAGTATAAAGTGACTTTGATTGCACCCGAATATGTGTATTATAAAGACATATTAAGAACACAGAGTGGTGTATAAATATAGGAAAACTTGAGCACAACATGCGTTAATATTAAAGGTTATATAACTTATGAATGCAAAAACCTATATGTGGAGTAGGTGGTATGGTAAGTATGTATTGGTAAGTTGCGCATATTGTGTGGGTACAGTATAATATGTTTTCTGAGGTAGTGTAGGATCTTTTTGATCAATACATAGTTAAGGTGTTGCGAGGAATGCATCTAGTGGGGATTCCTGCATGCTGGAAGTCGTGTCCTTAACTGCAGCGACAACAGTGCACTGGGCTTTCTCTTCTGATCTGTAGACCTCTAGCTTCGCGGATATTGTGAACATGTAGCGGTGGAACAGAATTGGCTTAACAACAGGCCAAAACTTGTCAGGTGTTGGTGCAAGAAGTTGTAGCTCTTGTGCTGATATACCCATGATTGATGTAGCAACCTCATCAAAAGCAGTTACCCATGTTGTTGATGTGCCATCCTCAATGATGAAGTGTAATGCATATTTGTAGTCACAATGAGAGATGTCGTGCTTGCATTTTTGGCAATACCAAGAGGAGTTTGCAGTTTGGTCAAGTTTTTTCTTGCATTGCTGGTTGTTAACAATTGATGTGCATGCTGGATAGCTAAAGGAGGACATATTAATGTGTATAATTGTTGCTACGGTGGAGAAGGTGAGCGGTTTACCTAGTTGCGAGGAGGATTTGATGCCTGCAATATCGGTTTTCTCAATTTTTCCAATACTCACTGAAGGGTATGCAGTTGTAGAGGCGAGCGAAGTAAACCATGCACGCAATGCATGAGCCTCAGGTATATCAGGATCTATGAAGATTTGTGTATTAGGGCCTATGGCCAATGTTGTTCCTTTGAAAGTTGTAGTTTTTGCTCTCTTAATTGCTAGGACTGGTCGGATTGATGTCTGTGTAGCATATAATTCACTTAGAAGTTTGCCCTCATTATCACTAAAAGCGCCCCATAACGTTGCCTCAATACATAGTGCCGAGTTATCACTTAGTCCGACTGTGCGTTTGTGGCTAAAAGTGCTATCACTTTTCCTGATAGTGGAGGGGGGCAGTAATGGATAGTGCAATAGCTAGTAGGTCAATGGTGGATTTGGCGGGGGTGGAGTTGATTTCTGCTATTGTTTTGAAGCGGAAAAGATATTGCGGTATGTTTACGAACTGGTTTGTACTAAGCTTTACAGAGGATTCCAAGTCTAGGATGATGTCCCAAGGAGTTGTGGAGTTGTAATCTTTTTTTGCAGGCCACAAGGTGCCTCCTTTGATTGTGTATGTTTTACCTAGTTATATTTGGTTGTAGTAAGAAGTTGCAGCTAGGTCGAAAGAAATCACCACTATATCTGAGTTGCTTTTGTCGATAATGTCGAAGTTGAAAACCTGCCCTGAGCATTTTTCCGTGTTGTAGTTGTTTAGGTTGCCTTTTTGGATGACCCTGCCTTCAATAGTCCAAACGCTTTGGTAAGGGTTTAACGATTTAATTGGCGTGAGTTGCATGCAGTGTGCAGGGCGGCCTTCACGAGTAGCCGGGTGCCAAAGTATCTGTGCGGGATGTCGGCAGGTGTACGGCCAGTTGGGGAGGAACAACGTTGGGGGCAATGGAGTCTGCGATGCTGGTGGTTCCTAAACAATAAAATAAAATGGAAATGAATTAGCAAGTGGGGTAATGTTAAGTATGAGGGAGCATGTGCTAAACCATAAAGTGGGGAAACCAAGTTGTGGCCCACGTAAAGTGTTTTTTTAGAGGATAAACACATAAAGATATGTACAGAAGGGAAGATGTTTATATTACACAAAAGTTTATACGCTCATTCTTTAAGTAAAGTACGAAACATATGTACAACAACTCTATTTTATATATCGTAATTGGAATTACACAAAACTTTTGACGACGGTTTCAAAATGGAACATGTACACCATATTTATGCAAGTATAGGTTTATCAAGTTAGGCCTTCAAAAAGAGATTACTGTGGGGTAGGATGAAAGATGTGGGCATATGTATGAGCAGTGCAAGGTCGTAGTAGGGGTGAGGTAGGGACTTAAATTAAAGGGATGCAAGATAAGCTTTGAATGCAGCTCTAATGGAGTGTTCCTCGCCGCCAGAGTAGTACTGGTCGTAGCTGAGCGAACGAAGGAAAGTGAACAATGCGTCAAGCCTAAGGTACGTTGCATCTACCTTGTGCATCATGTCTAAGACAGCGGTTAAATCACTATCGAGAATCATTGCTGATGGGATGAGGGACTCTGATATTCTACCAGAAATGGTCGAGCATGTAGCTGCAACAGAGGTAGCCAAAGTATGGACAGAAGTCGCAAGCGGTGGCTGGACACTTTGTATTGAGCTTTCATTGGTGGTTGCTTGGGTTGCATATGACTGTGGTGTTCCATTTGAAGCGACCAGTTCAATTGGAGGGCTCCCGACAATGGCACCAGAGGTATCATCTGATATTGTGATAATGGATGGGCTTCCACTTGGAGTGGCCATAATACCTGGAAAAAACAACCAACTTTGTTAGTATAAATTTAGCTTCCACTGACAAGTACAGAAATATATATACATTGCAAAATACATTGGCTCACTGAAACTGAAATTGCAACTACATCGATTAACCATATATCATATATTTTATTCATAATTCTCTGTATGCAACTATGGAAATGTCAGATATGCTCATTGAAGTTTTCAGCAGAGCTTACATAAAGATTATCACTAACAGATTAAGAGCCTTTGAAGTATCAGCAGCAAAACATATAGACTGAACTTGATGAGATTGAGCCTAAATCAGACATCATTCATCGGTCTTTTTTTCAAAGGGTAATGTAGATGATCAGTGCTGAATCCTAAATATCTTTCAACATGTAAAGTGGTTATCTATGGTTGATGACACACATTGGTCCTCTCTCCACTTGACTGGTATACGATGCATAATTGGAGGTCTAGGTGACCCGCACAATGTGCCAGAAAGCAATAAAACACAATGGCCTAAATTAAAAATCACTATATGCCTTAACCAAGCCTTTACACTGACGTAAAGAAAGGACATAAATCATAAAATTGGTCATCTATAAGATCCCTAAACATATCCGGCATTCTGGTCTTCTTGTGAAGGCAATGGTCCCTTGCATCACCCTAATATTTACCAGCCTAGGGGCTTAACTTGTGAGGGGATGTGCATATGCATATCTAAGAAAATACAGCCATCATAATTGTGTCATATTACAGTAATGTAACAATTTAACACAGGTCACAGGCTGCTTTAGCATGCCACCTAATAAAGCCAGCTCATAAAATGACACAGAATAGTTGTCCAAACTTGCGCCATCCCAAATTGCATTAGAATCTTTGAATCAAAGCTTTACAATCAATCTTTTTTTCTTGTGTATTCAGAACCAAAAAGCCTCCTGTCTTTTTAAAAGAAATTTCCAATAATGAAAGCATGGCTGAACATATTGCGCATTTTGTGAAACATATCCATCGCTGAGCATATGTTCATGACAACAAAACTAATGGCGGATAGCCCCATATGATCTAAACTTCTGCATATTGCCTTGTAGTAGATTGGAAAGAGAATCAATGCAAATCAATCCAGAAGTTAGTTTTTGTATTTGATGTACATACTGTCAACCTTTCAAAGATTTCGTCCATCCAAACAATTAAAGATATAGAGGAAAGTTGTACTTGAATATAACATGAAATTGCTCTATTTAATTTACCTGTCTTCCCTCAATTTGCAAGCGCTGGTGATAACAATCAAGCGGGGAGATGGTGCAGGATGTAAATTTAAAAGAGCAGGGGTGTATTTATAGGGAGATATAGTTGAAGCAGCCTGTAAGAGGAGGACAACACGTACACAGGAATGACCGACTCTGTAACAAATGCAATTACTCCTCCAAATATCGCTCCAGCACACTGTGTCTAACATGAGTTTCGCACTGTTACAGACTGTTACAGAGTTGCACGTATAGACTATGGACAAGCTTTTATTCGCCCACCACGCATGCACAGTGTGCAGTTTCCAGCAGGAGTTATGGCGGAGCGGTGGACACGGCGACAGGAACTGATAAACAGCGTCACGCAGCATGGCATTTTTTTGCTTTCTTTTTCCTCCCGCCCACTACGTAGTATCTTATTAATGTCGTCAATAATGGCTTACACTGTTCTGGCCACACGTCGGGTGTTCTGCTTACCTATAAAAATATTATTATTTTATGTTTTTTATTTATTTGCATCTAATTTAATTCAAAATGACCTCATTTGTAGATAATTCAATTCGACCTTGGTTTTACGGTAGGTAATGTAAGTCTAATGTATTCGACTTGGTTTTACGGAGGTATGTAGTCTGCTTTGCTTTTTCATAATTCTATTTATTCGTAAGCAATGAGGAATGGACAGTTTACTCACTGTTGTCCCTGTATATTTTGCAATCCATGCTCTTTCAATAAAGAAGGCAGTAAATTTTGATTGATTTTGAGTTTTTGTCTGTGCAACTATTATGCTGAAATAGGTCTCAGTTGAAGTGCGAAACTGAAACTTGTTTTTTCGCTAAATTGATAGTGTACTAAAATGGAAAATTTTCTAGTTTACATAGCTGTCTATGTTTAATTTAAGAAAATGTGAAGGCTGTAGATGTAACATATTTAGACCCTAAAGCCATATTAGTGGGCTGCCACATGAACATCTTCAGGCTGTAAAGGTTTAACTTTTCCTATTTATTGGCTGTCTTGGCACGAAATGAATTATGCAAAGTGGGTAGCCGGAAAGGGTTGGCCAGAAAATGTTGCCGGAATTTGACACTTTCCAGCAAAGCCTACTTCAAAGTAAACGCCTCCGGCGAATTATATCATTCATACTATTCTATTAGATGAGTCGTATTCAAATTTAATTTGTTTTCATATATTAACAAATTTTTAAGGCTACTAATCGATTTGACGATGATAAGTTAGTTTCATGTTGCAGTCACCACTAAGAATTGGCAAATTTTTGAGTGAATGTATCCCATTACATAGATTTTACGGTGGAAATGTTGATCAATCAACAGATTATTTACGATTTTTGATCTGTAAGTTTCCACACTTTGACAATTCAACTTACTAACATATGTAAATTTTTAAGCTCAATAAACACACTTTGACAATTCAACTTACTAACATATGTAAATTTTTACGGTCAACAATTTTAAGACTCAAAATGAACACATATGTTGTTTACGTGGTGTCTAATATTTGTGGGTCACTACACGATTAATTAAATTGTTTATACAAGAATTTCGCAGCAGGGGAAGGAGGGCAGAAAGTTCTACGCTTGTCAGCGTCAATTCCATTCAGTTACTACTATATAGAGACCCTGCATTCATCTCTCATTTGCAGAAGCTTTAATCTTCTCCACTTTTTCTTATTGTGCAACAAAGGCTTTCATCTTTGGGGAGGGAAAAAAAAATGAAGGTTAGAAATATTCCCTTGTCATTTTATTTTTCTTCTTTTTAACTTAGAATGCCACTGACAGAGAGCTGGGTCTCTTCTGGGTTTGCAGAAAATTGTGTTGAGATCAGAAATGAATTGCAAAAAATGCAAGAGAGAGATTCTGGGATGTATTGCTGGGATCAAGGGTAAAGAGTTGGAATGGCCATTGTTACAGTTTTTTTTTTTTTTTTTTTTCTTTTTGTTTCTTTTTTTGAGATGGATAAATGATGTCTTGTATGATAATTTGGTGCAGGAGTTGATTCTGTAAGCATGGATTTGACGGAGAAAACAATTACTGTAATCGGAGAAGCAGACCCTGTGGAATTAACAAAAAAGCTAAGAAAGTCAAGATCTACAACAGTAGTTAGCGTGGATGCTGTCAAAGAAGAGAAAGATAAGGTGGAGGAGGTCGTGTCTATTCCATACAGTAACGGCTATTACTCATATTGGTATATGTATTAACAACCATTTTCCTTTTTGTTTTTACAAAAGGGACTAGAAAGAGGAAAGATACTGTCAGAGATGAGATGTTTAAATATTAAGTATAAGCCTGTAGGTACTGTTGCTAGTAAACATAACTCTGCTAGTGCTGAATATGGTGTTTTTGCAGAATTTTTAAAAGTTTTTAAGAGGTTTAGTTGTCACATATGTACAAGGGGTATTCTTTTATCCTTACATAATTGAAGGGCTCTCACCCTACCCGAGTTGGAACCTGAGTATTTTGGGCAGATCTATTCAATGGCTTTGTATTTTACCAAGCAAATAATAATAGTAATTGTTTATTTCAGAGTCTATGATGTCTATCTGTTTGTTTTTTGGGTATGTAAGTAATTTATAGTTATATATTTTATCAGACACCTATAAGATATATTTATTATTTTAATAAGATTCAAATATGTAAAAGAAAAGATTGATGAGTTGATAAAGGTAATAATGTTAAGGAAAGAGTTACAATTTAATTAGTGTGAATAATATTAACTTATATTTATTATGTCGTTTATTAAAATATAAATTTGTAAATATACCTAACAAAAAAGGATGAGATTGAATTTCAATCTTAAATAAATTTGGTATATTAAATGAAAAAGATAGATTATTGGAGGATAATAAGATATGTTTATCCTTTAATTAAAAATATTAGAAAATATCACATTAAAATTGATATTAAATTTCAAATTAGTCTCGTCACATTATATTAATTAAATGATTCTTATAAATTCAATTGTGTAAAGTATATCATCCCAATTTTATATTGTATGCTTAATTTTTGTTTAATGATAATTTACCATTTAAAATTTACAACTAAAATTATGTCTTATATTTTTTAGATTTTTATATTTACAAGAACAAAAAGAGGTTATAAGCAAAATATATATTTTTTTAAAATAAAAATTAAAAAAATTGTATAAATGCATCACATATACAAGAAGACAAATTAAATTCCTTACAATTATAAAGTTATAATTATAGAGTTAGATATTTATAATAGGTGCATATACCTAGCAAAACACATGTATCATAATTACCCTACATCGTGGATGAAACCTTGTAAAATATCTATAGTTGATGTTGATGTATGCAAGCTATAATTAAAAAAATAGCCAGAGCATATACATCCCAAAAAAACAACAATACATGTAAATCATGTGGAAGGTAATAAGTTGGCAAGAGTTGAAGATTAGTTGAGAATTGGTTTGACATTTAGAATTGACAACAATGTAACATTTAGGAGACAATGTTGGAAAGATGAAGAACGTTTGGTGGGAGATAGGCTAGGCAAGTCATTCAAAGATGAAAAGACAACTTGGGTTAGTCATTATGCAAAGCGTCCATATTCAAGTGATTACGGCCACATTTTGATTAAAGTATCGTACTCGAATTAAAAGAATACCCACAACATATACACCCCAAAAAAGCAACAATACATGCGAACAGTGTGGAAGGTAATAAGTTGGCAAGAGTTGAAGATTAGTTGAGAATTGGTTTGACATTTAGAATTGGCAACAATGTAACATTTAGGGGACAATGTTGGAGAGATGAAGAATGTTTGGTGGGGGATAGGCTAGGGAAGTCATTCAAAGATGAAAAGACAACATGGGTTAGTCGTTATGCAAAGCATCTATATTCAAGTGATTATGGCCACATTTTGATTAAACTGTCATACTTGAATTAAAATATAAAAATACATTTGGAAGAGAAGCATTATGCGGGTTGCAAATGGATCATTTGGAGAGAAGTATGTTGCCCAGAAGATCAAATTAAACCCAACAACATCGCATTCAAAGGAGGTCATGTTGGAACAAGAGAGCTCCCTACCCCTTAAAAATACTACAATATAAAATAAGTTAAAATATCCTCATATAACAAAGATCACATAAGCACAATTGTACATCACGTAAGCGTTTAGAAGACTTGGTATTTATGCTTTGATGCTCAGTTAAATCTACAACTAAATTTTAAAAACAACACATATTTATAACTTTTTACATGTATTTTTATTTTATTACAAATTTCATATATAAATTATAATAGGAATCATAGAACATTATAAATTAATTACAAGCTATGGTGTATAAAATTTATAAATAAAATGAAATTTAATATTTTGTAAATTGTACAATATTCACTTAAAGCCTAACCTTTTAACAAGATTGATTGTATATTCTTCTTGTTAAATTGAAGAAAACTTTTATTTTTACTTTATTATTGATTCTCTAAATAAGATTGGTTGTATATTCTTCTTGTTAAATTGAAGACAATTTTATTTTTACTTTATTATTGATTCTCTAAACTATTTATCTTTTTAATCAACTTTTTATTTTCAACTTAAACTATTTTTTAATGGATTATTGGGTGTAGGATAATAAATTCTTATGACAACACCCAAAATTGTTGTTATAAATTGTTATAAAAATAATATCCCTAAAACAAAATTAAACACTTGATGATCTTGAATGTTCTTTTTAATACACTCCACAATGCCTCCTCGATTGGATGACTAGAATAAAACTATAAGGAAATAAATGAGAAATTAATATAATAGAAAAAATGCTCAATTACAATAAAAAAATTGCAGTTGAGCTTAAATTGATAGGCAACGTTAATATTTATTTAATTATTATTATGTTGGTAGTTTTGGTGGGTACTTGGCACAAGTTACAATAGAATGGGGAAAATTGACTACATAATAAGTTTTATTTGCTTTGAATTAAGTTATCAATAATATGTTTTTTCTTCATCTCATCTCAGCACAATAATATGTTTTTTCTTCATCTCATCTCAGCATTATTAATATGGAATCATTATTCTTTAGATGTATTTGTTTACAATTTTATGTATTAGCAAACATATTTGTTTAAAAATTTATTTATTAATAAGATTTTTTTTAATAGTTGATAAAGAAATTTGACTATGTAGATTTCATTCATTGATTTAAAGGGTTCATGTATCAACATGACGAGTAAGAGATGTTCTTGTGCAGAAAATTATTTTTAAGGAAAAAAAAAGGTTTCACGTTAGAGAAGGAAACAACATATCTATCAACATTGCAATGAATCATAGTGAGAGTTGTTTAGATAAATTTGAATGTTGTTTTTGGTGTCATATCTTAAATAATGGTGATTATAATAAACTTGCTTACTTAGGATGATGAAAACATTACAACACTAGAACTTTTCTTTTCTTATATTGAAGTACAATGTTAATCATTCCCATGTTTTATCTCCAATATTTCTAGCATCTTTTTATTCTTTCCAAATAGAAATAACATCTAAAAATGTATGTAAAATTGTAGGGTGTATAATTGACCGTAAGTATAGTAAGTTGTTGACATCAATTATTCCATATATCAAGATGAGATACTCTTCAAGGTTTTTTTAGGTTTTACAACTATATAATCTTCAACAAATGTAATTTTAATGATTTTTTAAAAATATTAAAATTGTCCTAATGTAAATTTTAATTACTAATATGGATAGATTAATTAGTTTTCACAATGTCATAATTTGTTTATATTGTAAAGTTTTATATATGTTTCATTATTTGTAATCAATAATTTTATTATATTTTGATTTGTGTCTATCAACTTCTCTAGCACCTATGAATTACTTACTGGTACATATATTAGTATTATAAAAACACTTATCCTGTCTACATCTACATAATTAAACATATAAAATATAAATCATTCACATTTAAGTAAAAAGTTAACAATAATATTTTATCTTAATGAAGTTGTGTAGGTTTCAAACATAATTATTGGAAAATTGTATGATTAAAATTCTTAGATAGCACTGGGGAGAGGGTGATCTATCACTATATACATTACTTAAATATAATGAATATGTTTGTAAATTTTCCGAACCACTAGTTATCAATACACCTTAGGCTAATGTAGGTTCATCCGAGTTGAAGCATTTGAACGGGTCATTTTTTTCATTCAATCATTTTTATTTATGTACTTTTCTTCTCAACCCAAACAACACGTCAATATTTTATGTGCTTCTCCGAATCAAATTGATTTAAATTAGCACTATTTATTCTCTTTGTTTTTTACAAGGGGGACAAGGAAGAGGAAAGGTAATACTAATGCGAGAGAGATATGTTTAAGATCTACCGTTGGTACTGCTGTACTAGTAAACATAGCTCTGCAGAATATTGTTTAGTGTGTAAGAGTTTTTGTTTTCAAATAATTGAAGAACTCTCAGCCCACCAGATATGGAACCTGAGTATTTTGGCACATCTATTTAATGGCTTTGTCTTCTACTAAGCAGATATGGAAAGAAAAGGGTACTCGTGAGTTGGCATTGGCATTGCAATTAAGGTTTATGGTTATGGAAAGAGTTGCATTTAAATAGTGTGGATGATTGTAATTTATATTTATTATCTCATTTTAATAGATATACTTAACAAGGTTATAGAATAACAAATCTTATTGAAGGAATTTTGTTGTGGTAATAGAATTGTGTTGGTGATAAGTTATATTTTGTTTGCAAGTGTGCATTCTATTTCAGGGGAAAAATTTGTAAATGTCCAGCCAAATTTATTTTTTAATTTTGATATTGTGAAGTGGTTGTGACAACATAGTCAATTTTAAGAATCATTTATCTAAGATGAACAACTACAAATGCTTAAGATACATTCTCCAAAATGATTTTACAATAGAAAAAACTATGTAAAAAAACAGTCATGCCCGTGGCAGCGTCAAATAAATCATATATCATACAAGAAGATGGAATATAAATTGAAACCATTTATTAATAAAATATTAGCATAAATAAAATGTAATATGTTTATTTGGAACCAATATCATAGAGCTTCACGAGATATCTTTCAAAATTATAGCTTAAAATGTGATTTGGCTTATAATTCCTTGTGCGAAATAGTAACTACAACACATTATCATATTATATTTGTAAGAAACATTCAAGAATTTTTTGAGTGAATTTTAAACTTTGGTATTGCAATGTTGATAGTGGCAGATTTGCAATGAGGAGAAACATGCACAATTGTTATCTAGAAGTTGAGTCAAATACTTTGTTTGAATGATTGTAACAATTATAGAATTTATGTGTTTGCATAGAAAGATGTGTTTTTTTAGAGAAATAAAAATATATACCTTTTTATTGGTGTTGAGTAATTGCATCAATTTCTTCAATGGCATTATCCTGACTAATTGTAAATGTTCCTTAAAATTTGAAGTCTCATAAAAAAATATATTGACAAATTTATCTTTCAGGTATTCTTCCAATTGAAATCTTGTGAGTGCAGGGAAGAAGGTTTCCAATAGGTTCTTTCAAAGAGTGCATTGCAATGTTGTTGGTTTTTTGTTTTCAACGTACAATTCACTCAATGGGAATAGACATATGGGCATTATTTTTTGCACCTATTGCAATGAATTGTTTTTGTATCCAATTTTTTGAAGGTGTCAGTTGTGAAGTTGCATTTGGCACAAACAAGTTCAAATGGGATTGAATATTTGTTTGAAATTGTTAGCAGCCCTTTGATCTACATGAAATACGAATAATTATAATTTTATTCTGTATAAAATTATTGAATTGAAATACATGTATGGTAAAATGAGTACCTTAGTTGTAGAGAAAATCAAAGCTTGCATATCTTGAATGCTCTCTTCAAGTTGAGTTTATTGATCATTGTTGATTGGGAACTGCAGAATGTCGTTTTCGTTTCCTTTTTGTTGTTGTGCCTTTGAACAATATCATTAGATAATACCTTTTGAGAAACTTCTTTTCTAGTGATTCAAATAATGGAAGATATGATGCGAGAAGGAGAACCTTGTATGGTACATCAATAAGAAATTATTTGTTAGTATGTAAGCTACACTCAATAACAAATGAAATCAAAATAAAGTGAAAAAATAATATGCTACATTTACATATGAAAAAATGATATACCAGTGCAGTCTCATCATTTAAATTTCCATCTTTGATTTGTAGACAGAGATGGGATCCCGTTTTTAGCAGATGTGATAATTACTACAATTGTTCCATGCAGATATATATTTATACTTTTTGCAAGTTTTGCAATAGTAGTGTCAGGAATGAATCTATATTATTTACATACACTAGAAATGTTATCAATTGAGCTTTGATAAGTAATTAGTAAGATTCAATCTTAGTCATTGCAATCATATCTTGTCTTGGCAAAGATCTCAAAAATTTTAATACAAGCTCTTTTCCCTACTTCAAGTTTTTTCTCATGTTGCTTTATCAATTTGTCAGGGACTTTCAATGTCACAGTTAACTGTCCTCTAGTATCAGTTAAATCAGCTCATTTTAGTTGAGTATTTTGATACTTGTCAAGAACTGTTATGTATTTGTCAACAACATCTCCATGGAATACTTTTCCTTATTTTTGGTTGTTCAATTCTTCTATGGAGACAATCTACGATGATTTATGTTTTTACCTATATGTATATATGTAAAAGTAGTTACTAAAAGTACAACTGGAGACATATCGTGTTTTCTATATTTTAATAACACTTGGTTGAGGAAATAGAGAGGTAAGCATAGTATATACCTTTTGATGTCAGATTCACGTGAGAATGGTTCTAACGTGATATCAATGTTTCTCTTCATGTTTATGATTTAACCTAAATGTTTAATATTTAGGGGGTAATAACTAATGGTAAATCATCCTAATCAACTACTTTCCAAGGATAATTATAGCAATATCATGTATAGTCATTAAATAAAGATAAACAATGATAGATATTAAAAAAAGAACTAGCAATGAGGAGAAGGATACCTAGATGATATCCTAGGTTGTGCAATGATCTGGGCTAATATGATGACTAGAAATGGTTGGAGATGATCTGACATAGCCTTGCTACTGAAACTATCATCTAAATATCTTCCTATCCCAAAGTGTATGGTATGGCCCAAAGCATACCCCCACTATGGCCCTTTTCGTATGATTTATTCCTTCTATACTTTCAACTTCTGTTGTTTTCTCTTCATATTCATTTCTTTATGTTCTAATCCTATCTAGAATCTAGACCTCCAACATTGTGCGATGTTCGTTATACATCTAATTCAACCTTCAAAACCCTAGATAGTGAGATAATATTGCCAAATAAACATTAGGTGGGTTGTGGGCACCCCTATTCACCACCAAAGTCACCACTACTGTGAAGAAGTCTCAAACTGAACGTCATTCTTTCCTAGCATGTGATATCTAGAATGTATGCAACCAAATTGACAACCATGATCATGCAATAATGAAATTTTACTTGATACTTTCCCTAGCTTAAGTTAAATTTGATAAGGTGACACTTTTTCTTATATACCTGAGTAGATGACTGCCCTAGAATGAGTATGCAAAGTATATAGATCTCAAGGGATTCGTGGAGTATCTTTGCTAGTGATTTATCTTAGTGTTAGTGCATTAGGATGCAAGATATCTAGTAGAATGAATGCCCTCCCTTAATGCTAGATGAATAAATTTCTTATAAATGTGGTCTGGATCTAGAAACCTTGAATAAGGTCGACTACAAAAGTACCAAAGGGATTCAAATTAAAAAAAAAATCTATTAGAGGAAAAGAGAACAAAGCAGTCAAGTCGGCCCATAACATATGGGCATTTGGCCCTCCCTATCCACTATGGTCCTAGATACATGTGCAAGTGATCTAAAAGTTGGAATTATGATATGCGAGGGCATATGCTAATTTGATATATTAATATGACCATTGTACGAACACGTAGGTTGTGTATTGCTGGCGAGAAAATTTTTCAGGTGGACAAATTTGTGGGTTTCTTACCAACGCTCTGGAAATCAAAGTCCCTCTACTTAGACGGTGCAGCTTCCATATTTTAATGCGCTTGAAAAGATGGATTTTCCTGGTGGCCTTGTGGCCAGGGATCCGACAGGGGAACTCAACTGACCCTATTGCAAAGCTAGCAATTAATTTATAGAGAAGACTTGTTCTGAAGAGCACGAAAGGGGAGTGAGAAATGATATAGGAGAACTAATGTTGTGGGTAGAAAGTTAGATTCCTGCACACACTAGTTAGAAATTTCAACACATGCATTTATGAGAAGAAACAACCAAAAATTCCATGTTATTGGCTAGAGGAAACCATGCATACAAAGATGCACACATTCATATACCTTGGAAAATAGAAACTTATTCCTTAATTAGCATTTCGATTAAAGTTGTACATAGTAGGAGAATGGAGGAAAAGTAGTGAGAAGAAAATAGAAGAAAAGTGGCTAACTCTTTATTCTTCCACAAGTAGGCAAATGTTATCTCATGAATTCACAAGAATACAACCAACACCCCTTTTAGAATGGGATGTCTTTTCCTTTTATAAGAAGAGAGATGACTCTTCATATGTCCCCCAATGACCTTTCCTATGTCCTGATCCTCACGCAACTTAAAACTTTTCAACTTCCTAGGAAAATATTAAGTCCCTTTTTATAACATAAAGGTGACTTTTACATTAGAAACATAAAGGTGACTTTTACATTAGAAACATAAAGTTGCTTTTTTAATTTCATTAAGGACATGAAAAAGTGAAACCCCAACGAATAATTAAAACATTAAAGAGAGATAAATTTTCGGGGTGAGAGAAGAGAGAGAGAGAGAGAGAGAGAGAGAGAGAGAAGAAAGAAGAAGGAAGAATTAGAAGCCACTTATGATGAAGTCCAATGATCTTTGTTGGATGATCTGATGAAACGCTCCAATGTGATGAACTCGGAATCCTTTAATACATCTCAATCCTCCTTTTTTGACGTCGCATTGCCATTTTTTATCCAATTTCTATTTTTACTATGCCTCGCCATGGACACATGATGTTTTTAGTAAGTGCACTAAGGTCGGAAAATTTTGATCCAGGAACTGCGGGGCATTATAGAGCAAGGCAATACGCACGCAATGCAAAACATTTCATGGTGAAAAAATCAGTAAGGAAAAAGTTATGCATGGGTGCATTTTACTGTCCCCATTGCACCAAGTGGAGGTGAGGGAAAGAAAAACCCGCTTTATTCTCATAGGCATGATTTTGCACTTTAAGATCTAAAAATAGAGGGACAGTTGGGGACTACAAATACACATGCAATGCAAAAAAAAAAATATCAAATGGAGCAATATAGAAAAATTTATGCATGGGCGCATTTTACTGTCCCCATTGCACCCTTGCAAAATGACATAAGGTGCACAAAAATGTGTCTTGCACTTTTTAGAGGAAAAACATAAGAATTTGACGCGCTGGGAAAGTGAACTTGAAATTGAGATTGTCAGAGCTCCAAAAGGTCTTTTTAGATGAAATTTTATATTAATTGGACTCCAAACATCCTTCCAAGATCAATGGGATGGGTCTCATATTTTAATTCTAGATGAAACTCCCTAAAATGGCCCCTTTTTAATCAGGATTTTTAATTGTCCCAGTCAAGAATGAGCTCCACTAAAAATCACCAAGAGTTTTTTAAAAACCTAATGATTTCAACTTGTAGAGGATTCTTTTATATTTCTAGTGAGTATTTGTTTTCCTCCTAACTACTTAGGGAGATCCCAGAATCGTCCATCAAAGATCAGGTACCTGTTTTGAATTACGTAAGAAACAACTTACTATTTTTAGTAAGTGCTAGAATCTACCTCTCCCAACTCCAACCAATGTTGCCAAACTTTAATGTTTATTCCCTTATATTCTTCTTTTGTGAAATTTTCCTTCACCTCAACCACTTCTTAGAATGACTTGTTATTTTTAGTAGGTACCGATATAGGGAACTTATTATTTTTAGTAAGTGGTCATTTTCAGTGTTTTCTACTCTGGAAAAATCATTTTGACTTCATGGTGATCTTTAGCACACACTTCCTTTTCCATAGCCACTTTTGATGACGACTTTCCAAAGATAGCAAGCTTATATAGGAAAGCTTACTATTTTTGGAAAGTGGATTTCCGGTCGATCAATTTGCGATGGAACAATTATTTTTAGGCTCTACTCATCATCACAATCTTATCCTCCATAATTTTACTTGATTTTTCCCGCCAGAAAGCTTGATAATAAAAATGAAATTTTTACCTGGAAAGAGCTTCAAGCACGAAGCTACCATGGCAGCCATTAATCGATTCATGAGGCCTTTTTTCAGGTTTTGTTTTCACCTCTAATAGTGATGAAATTGACTCCATTGGTATAGGTTTTTCACTTGAAATATATGTGCAAATTTTGTAGCTCGATCTAATTGTTAGATTGGTGGGAAATTCGAACGAATGTGAGCTAGGGCGCAAAATGGAGTTTTTGTTGTCGAAAATAATCTAGAGCATCGTTCAATCTCCCATTTCTTGCATCATGGTGGCCTTCAAAAATTAGTAAGTATGAAAAATATTTTATCTCAATCCGTGCTCTAGATGGAGAGGTATGAGAATTTCTTCATTTTCGCTATGAGGGTTTTTCAAGAAAAAGTCTCTTCATTTTTCTTTGTTTTTCCACCTTTCAAATCCATATTTCTTTGTGTTTTCAGTGTTTTCAAGGTATAAGAGAATCAAAAATCTTATTTTTGCATAAAAATGGAGCTTGAAATTCTAGGAAAGATCCAACAGCATTTTGGCAACATGAGGAGAATGTGGGGGTGAGAATGGAAAAATTGGCTTAAGTCCCGCTAATTATAAGTTTGCAAATGGAATTATATTTTGGTAATAGAATTGTGGTAATAGAATTGTGTTGGTGATAAGTTATATTTTGTTTGTATCTGTGCATTCTATTTCAGGGGAAAAAATTGTAAATGTTCAGTCAAATTTATTTTTAAATTTTGATATTGTGAAGTGGTTGTGACAACATAGTCAATTTTAAGAATCATTTATCTAAGATGAACAACTACAAATGCTTAAGATACATTCTCCAAAATGGTTTTACAATAGCAAAAACTATGTAAAAAACAATCATCATACAAGAAGATGGAATATAAATTGAAACCATTTATTAATAAAATATTAGCATAAATAAAATGTAATATATTTATTAGGAACCAATATCATAGAGCTTCACGAGATATCTTTCAAAATTATAGCTTAAAATGTGATTTGGCTTATAATTCCTTGTGCAAAATAGTAACTACAACACATTATCATATTATATTTGTAAGAAACATTCAAGAATTTGTTGAGTGAATTTTAATTGCAATCTTGATAGTGGCAGATTTGCAACGAGGAGAAACATGCACAATTGTTATCTAGAAGTTGAGTCAAATACTTTGTTTAAATGATTGTAACAATTATAGAACTTATGTGTTTGCATAGAAAGATGTGTTTTTTTAGCGAAATAAAAATATATACCTTTTTATTGATGTTGAGTAATTACATCAATTTCTTAAATGGCATTTTCCTGACTAATTGTAAATGTTCCTTAAAATTTGAAGTCTCATAAAAAACTATATTGACAAATTTATCTTTCAGGTATTCTTCCTATTAAATTTTTTTGAGCGCAGGCAAGAAGGTTTCCAATAGGTTCTTGCAAAGAGTGCATTGCAATGTTGTTAGTTTTTTGTTTTCAACGTACAATGGACTCAATGGGAGTAGACATATGGGCATTATTTTTTGCACCTATTGCAATGAATTGTTTTTATATCCAATTTTTTGAGGTGTCAGTTGTGAAGTTGCATTTGGCACAAACAAGTTCAAATGGGATTGAATATTTGTTTGAAATTGTTAGCAGCCCTTCGATCTACATGAAATACGAATAATTATAATTTTATTATGTATAAAATTATTGAATTGAAATACATGTATGGTAAAATGAGTACCTTAGTTGTAGAGAAAATCAAAGCTTGCATATCTTGAATGCTCTCTTCAAGTTGAGTTTATTGATCATTTTTGATTGGGAACTACGGAATGTCATTTTCGTTGCCTTTTTGTTGTTCTGCCTTTGAACAATATCATTAGATAATACCTTTTGAACAATATCTAGTGATTCAAATAATGGAAGATATGATGCGAGAAGGAGAACCTTGTCTGGTACATCAATAAGAAATTATTTGTTAGTATATAAGCTACACTCAAAAACAAATGAAATAAAAATAAAGTGAAAAAATAATATGCTACATTTACATATGAAAAATGATATACCAGTGCAGTGTCATCATTTAAATTTCCATCTTTGATTTGTAGACAGAGATGGGATCCCGTTTTTAGCACATGTGATAATTTTTATATTTGTTCAATGCAAATATATATTTATACTTTTTGCAAGTTTTGCAATAGTAGTGTCAGGAATGAATCTATATTATTTACATACACTAGAAATGTTATCAATTGAGCTTTGATAAGTAATTAGTGAGATTCAATCATAGTCATTGCAATCATATCTTGTCTTGGAAAAGATCTCAAAAATTTTAATACAAGTTCTTTTCCCTACTTCAAGTTTTTTCTCATGTTGCTTTATCAATTTGTCAGGGAATTTCAATGTCACAGTTAACTGTCCTCTAGTATCGGTTAAATCAGCTCATTTTATTTGAGTATTTTGATACTTGTCAAGAATTGTTATGTGTTTGTCAACAACATCTCCATGGAATAATTTTCCTTATTTTTGGTTGTTCAATTCTTCTATGGAGACAATCTACGATGATTTATGTTTTTTACCTATATGTATATATGTAAAAGTAGTTACTAAAAGTACAACTGGAGACATATCGTGTTTTCTATATTTTAATAACACTTGGTTGAGGAAATAGAGAGGTAAGCATAGTATATACCTTTTGATGTCAGATTCAAGTGAGAATGGTTCTAACGTGATATCAATGTTTCTCTTCATGTTTATGATTTAACCTAAATGTTTAATATTTAGGGGGTAATAACTAATGGTAAATCATCCTAATCAACTACTTTCTAAGGCTAATTATAGCAATATCATGTATAGTCATTAAATAAAGATAAACAATGATAGATATTAAAAAAGAACTAGCAATGAGGAGGAGAAGGATACCTAGATGATATCCTAGGTTGTGCAATGATCTGGGCTAATATGATGACTAGAAATGGTTGGAGATGATCTGACATAGCCTTGCTACTGAAACTATCATCTAAGTATCTACCTATCCCAAAGCATATGGTATGGCCCAAAGCATACCCCCACTATGGCCCTTTTCGTATGATTTATTCCTTCTATACTTTCAACTTCTGTTGTTTTCTCTTCATATTCATTTCTTTATGTTCTAATCCTATCTACAATCTAGACCTCCAACATTGTGTGATGTTCGTTATACATCTGATTCAACCTTCGAAACCCTAGATAGTGAGATAATACTGCCAAATAAACATTAGGTGGGTTGTGGGCACCCCTATTCACCACCGAAGTCACCACTACTGTGAAGAAGTCTCAAACTGAATGTCATTCTTTCCTAGCATGTGATATCTAGAATGTATGCAAAATTGACAACCATGATCACGCAATAATGAAATTTTACTTGATACTTTCCCTAGCTTAAGTTAAATTTGATAAGGTGACACTTTTTCTTATATACCTGAGTAGATGACTGCCCTAGAATGAGTATGTAAAGTATATAGATCTCAAGGGATTCTTGGAGTATCTTTGCTAGTGATTTATCTTAGTGTGAGTGCATTAGGATGCAAGATATCTAGTAGAATGAATGCCCACCCTTAATGCTAGATGAATAAATTTCTTATATATGTGGTCTGGATCTAGAAACCTTGAATAAGGTCGACTACAAAAGTACCAAAGGGATTCAAATTAAAAAAAAAATCCGTTAGAGGAAAAGAGAACAAAGCAGTCAAGTCGGCCCATAACATATGGGCATTATGGCCCTCCCTATCCACTGAGGTCGGAAAATTTTTATCCAGGAACTGCGGGGCATTATAGAGCAAGGCAAGATGCATGCAATGCAAAACATTTCATGGTGAAAAAATCAGTAAGGAAAAAGTTATGCATGGGTGCATTTTACTGTCCCCATTGCACCAAGTGGAGGTGAGGGAAATAAAAACCCGCTTTATTCCCATAGGCATGATTTTGCACTTTAAGATCTAAAAATAGAGGGAGAGTTGGGGACTGCAAATACACATGCAATGCAAAAAAAAATTATCAAATGGAGAAATATAGAAAAATTTATGCATGGGCGAATTTTACTATCCCCATTGCACCCTTGCAAAATGACATGAGGTGCACAAAAATGTGCCTTACACTTTTCAGAGGAAAAACATAAGAATTTGACGCGCTGGGAAAGTGAACTTGAAATTGAGATTGTCAGAGCTCCAGAAGGTCTTTTTAGATGAAATTTTATATTAATTAGACTCCAAACATCCTTCCAAGATCAATGGGATGGGTCTCATATTTTAATTCTGAATGAAACTCCCTAAAATGGCCCCTTTTTAATCAGGATTTTCAATTGTCCCAGTCAAGAATGAGCTCCACTAAAAATCACCAAGAGTTTTTTAAAAACCTAATGATTTCAACTTGTAGAGGATTCTTTTATATTTCTAGTGAGTATTTGTTTTCCTCCTGACTACTTAGGGAGATCCCAGAATCGTCCATCAAAGATCAGGTACCTGTTTTGAATTACGTAAGAAACAACTTACTATTTTTAGTAAGTGCTAGAATCTACCTCTCCCAACTCCAACCGATGTTGCCTTGACTTTAATGTTTATCCCCTTCTATTCTTCTTTTGTGAAATTTGCCTTCACCTCAACCACTTCTTGGAATGACTTGTTATTTTTAGTAGGTACCGATATAGGGAACTTATTATTTTTACTAAGTGGTCATTTTCAGTATTTTCTACTCTGGAAAATCATTTTGACTTCATGGTGATCTTTAGTGCACACTGCCTTTTCCATAGCCACTTTTGATGATGACTTTCCAAAGATAGCAAGCTTGTATAGGAAAGCTTACTATTTATGGAAAGTGGATTTTTTTCAATCAATTTGCGATGGAACAATTATTTTCAGGCTCTACTCATCGTCACGATCTTATCCTCCAAATTTCACTTGATTTTTCCCGCTAGAAATCTTGATAATAAAAATGAAATTTTTACCTGGTAAGAGCTTCAAGCACGGAGCTACCATGGCATCCATTAATGGATTCATGAAGCTTTTTGCAGGTCTTCTTTTCACCTCTGATAGCGATGAAATTGACTCCATTGGGAAAGGTTTTTCAATTGAAATCTATGTGCAAATTTTTAGCTCGATCCAATTGTCAGATTGGTGGGAAATTTGACGAATGTGAGGTAGGGCACAAAATGTAGTTTTTGTTGTAGAAAATAATCTAGAGCATCGTTCAATCTCCCATTTATTGCATCATGGTGGCCTTAAAAAATTAGGAAGTATGCAAAATATTTTATCTCAATCTGTGCTCCAGATGGAGAGGTATGAGAATTTCTTCATTTTCGCTATGAGGGTTTTCAGGAAAAATCTCTTCATTTTTCTTTGTTTTTCCACCTTTCAAATCCGGATTTCTTTGTGTTTTTGGTGTTTTTAAGGTATAAGAGCATCAAAAATCTTATTTTTGCATAAAAATGGAGCTTGAAATTATAGGAAAGATCCAACAGCATTCTGGCAACGTGAGGAGAATGTGGGGGTGAGAATGGAAAAATTGGCAAAGTCCCGCTAATTATAAGTTTGCAAATGGAAGGGGGAAGGATGGGACACATTTTTTGTGTCCCTTTCATTCCTTTGGAAAATTTATTAAGGGTATGTGAAATTCCTCTTTGCGCCTCATCACGCCACTAGTCACTTTTTTACTGGTTTTGTAACTTGGAGGAGGGGGCTTAGTTTTAGCACATGGGAGCTGAGGGAGGTGGTTTCTGGGTCATATGGGTGACCTGGGAGATTAAAAAAGGTTGGGAAAAAAAATTTGTCCCTTATTTCCCATTGCAAAGAGACAAATGGTACATGAGAATGTGCCTTCACCACAGGCTGCAACGTGTCCATCAAAAATTTCACTAAGTACCCAAATAGCATACCTTGGGAGCCAACTTACGAAGGTGATACCATGAGCTCTTGAATGAATTTTTGGGTGAAAATTAATATGATACCACCTAAAAACACCCAAATTAATTAAATGGTGATGTTTCCAAGATCCAAATTTGACTGTAACTCTCTAAAATTTCCCCTTCTTTCTCGGTACCACCTGTTGTGTGCCAGAAGAATGAGCTACCTAGAACAATGTGCGAGGTTGCAAGAAGTCCCATTTTTTCCACCATAGAGAGAATTGAAAATTATTCACATTGATACTTTTTTGGGATTTCAAATCATCAAGGGTCTCCCATAATATTGCTTTGAATCTCAGGTCCTCGTTCACGATGCATGGTCGTTCGTGCCCAAAAACCCGCTTCTGGTGAATTGGTTCCAAAACCTCCAAATCTTCCCTAAATCTTATAAAATCATTCCTTTGATGTTCCTAGCACTTTAATATTCCTCCACGATGATTTTTTCTCCTTTGATCTTCTCCAAGGGTGGTGCATGGGTCCTAGGAAGGATGATGGTAGCCCCTCCTAAAACTACTTGAAAGATTGAATGAATCCGAAGTTCCTAAATCACCTAAGGGGACTGATTTTACTTTCTTAAATCACCTAGGGGATGATTAAAATTCACATTGGTATCATTATACTAATTGAACAGGACTGGTGATTTGGGATAACTAACTTGGGGGTGTCTTGGGAAGGTATGACTTTGAAAAGTTTTGTCACCGTGGTATGGTTGTACATTTGCTATTAGGTCGGGGATCACATAGAAAATTGGAAATTATCTTGTTGCACATTTGCATGAAAACATGTATGCAAGTAAGAATGAGTGAGACATAACTAGGGATAACCTAATTAGTCAAATTGAGCAAGTGTGGACTCACGCAAGAGTGTTGTACAAAGTGTATTGTTACAAGACATGAATTACCAAAATGAGTTTCTACATTTTCTCACCCCCATTAAGTATGGAAGTAAAAATATTGTGCTTATAAAAGGAAAATTCAATTGAGTGTGTAGAAATAATTTTTCTTCACTCAGAGTGCCTTGTGCTTGTGCTAGGAATTTTTCTTTATTTCAGTTGTGTTTTTTTTCCAGGATGAATACTTGTAGATAAAATAGTGTAGTCAATGTACATAGTAGAGGAAATCAAAATTTAAAATTAAAATGTTTTAAAATATAAATATTTAAATCATAAAATTAAAACAAATGAAAGAGTACACCTGATTATTTTGTGAGAGAGGGGGAGAGAGTAATCCTACCACTGTTTCCATGGATATTTCTTGAACTTTGTGTTAGAGACAATTGGAAGGGCTTGGATGTGATCAGTCCCTAAGTGGAATATTCCAAGGAGAATATAAAGAAGTGAAAATGCACCTCATATGGTAAAGATAACTATATGTTGAGCATTCCAGTTTCTCCGCAACCCTCTGTAAAAATATGAGCAATGGGACAAGCCTACGAGGATAAAAATGACCTCAAAACTTCCCAATACCCACAGATAAGTTCCATTGTACATAAACATGAACCCAATTGATTTTTAAATGATGAAACAATATACTAGTGCAATGCTAGCTTGCACGTACTCTTAGTGCCACCATAACCTAAACTATATCATGCATTATGTGATTGAAACTAAGTTAAAGGCTTGTAGATGTCCCTGAGAAACTGTACCAACTAAGAAAATTATTAAATATTACCTAGGATAGAAGCATATGGAATGGACCATAGAATCCATACGCTATCTAGTCCTTATCATATGGTTTGTTCCCTGTGTATTTCTTGACATTTAATTCTATTTCAGATCCATTTTTTGACTTTCGAACCTACTTGTTTTTATGTTTGTCTCGTTGTTTCCTGATTTTGAGATGTTGTGAGGGTGAAATATCACCCGATGGTTGCCCCCTTGTGAGTATAGTCCAAAAAAAGAGGACCTATAGTTGGTTTGCACATGTGTTATAGGATTCTTACAGGGGAAAAGAAGGGGGTGTGCATGGTGTATAACATGGCACCTTATTGGTGAAATAATTTATCATAGTGCAAATTATTGGTTTGTACCAATGACCACGGGGCTAATCCCCCCCTTCTTGGGTATGGATAGGCTCCCATTATTGAATTTAAACTATATAAAATGATGGGGTAGCTATTAGGTCGGGGATCACATAGAAATACTCCACTAAACCTATGGAAAATTTAGTGCACAATGTACAAGGGAGGAATTTGTTTTGAGGAGAGGTAAAGAGGAGCATGAGAAATAAGGATATGGGGTTAATGTTGTGAGTATACTTATAAAATTCACATACATTAGCCAAGATAGGTCCACATTCAATTAGAAGAACACAAAAATATAAGCAATTAGCAATAATAATAAAATAAAGACACAAAGTTTGAAAACATATCCATTAATCAAGGACATAAAGTTCTTTCTTAGTTATACAAGATCAGAATGCTTGAAAATTTGGAGAGTGGAGAGGATAGAGGAACATAGATAAGGAGATAAAGGAAATGTAGTTTTTATTGCTTGATGTAGAAGTGAAATCCAAAAAATTACAACAATAAAAAATTGCCAACCCTTTGGAATGGAGAAGCCATTACAATTTATAGATTTACATTATGACCTTTCATCTCCCCCACATGAACTTTCACTTTCTTACCACTTGTGACCTTTCATCTCCTAAACTTGAGAACTAATACATTCAATTTGGGCTCAAATACAATAATCCATTATTACATTCCAAAACCCAAGTTTAGGAACCTTCATATTCCTGTTCTTGGTGAAAATTTGGAATTTATTGTTAAAATCAACAAAACATTCACCTCATGCGAAGATGCAGAGAACTGGAGGAACTAAGGAACAAATCCTCTTGGGCCTTAAATCAACAATTTATCTTTTCCTTTGTTAAGTGGCTAAGGAAGTGAATTAGAGAATAGAGGGAATAAGGGAGAATTCCCTCGGTTCCTAAGCCATATGACTTAACCGATGGGTGCACCAACACTCCCTTTGTGAAGTTTATGGATATGCGGAGATTTGCTGGAATGACGGAATTGTGCCCTTGGTTCTTGAAAAATTCAATATTTCTGACTTAACTCATTGATCGATGAAGGTGGGTATGTGGGGAACCAACTAAATGGTGGAACTATTACCATAGTTCCATTAGCTGTTGACTTAACCGAAAACTACCCCTTCCTTTTGTTTTTGGCGGTAAGTGGAGATTTGCGGGGAACACATGAATTTTTTTGTGGGTTCCTAGATCACCTGAATTGACCAATGTGAATTTCCACATGCTTAGGTATTTGGTATGGTGGAGGACCAGAGAACTTGGGGAACAAGGGCATTGTTCCCACAATGCCCATATAACCTAACTTCATCGATTACTAAGTTTTATGTGGCCAAAGAAAAGATGCGGGGAACATGTGGAATGGGGGAACAATTCCATATGTTCCTCAAAATGTTTATTCTTTCCATGGGTTAAGTGCATGAATATGGGGGGCCAAAAGGGGGTCAAAAGTGGGCACATTTTTCTTGAAATCAGAAAAACCTGAACTTCATCTAATAATTTGACATGTGTATGCTCAAAATTTGACAAAGTGATAAGAATAATACCAGAGATTAAGAGGGTCAAATGTGGTGTGCACACAAAGTATGTCTATTTTTGTGTGAAAAAGATAAGAATTTATTGTGTTTGCACCCCCCATTTTTTGAGTTCTATAAATTATTTTTCAAATACCTTCAGTAGAAAATTAGCTAAGACCATGTACGAGGTTCCACTAATTTTTCATAATTTTTGGATGAATATATAATTTTTTATTAATTTTTAAAGTGCACGCAACCTGAAATAAAATATTTTCATGTAGACCCCCGTAATTTTGAAAAAAAAAAATTAGTTTTTTAGTGTGTGTAGAATGGATTTTAGAAGAGGTATTTTTTTAAAAAATGGATGAAAAAATCATAAATTATGTACAAAAATGTATGCATACGTTTTGACAAGAAAAGAAGGCACTAGTAAAAGAAATTAAGGATGAAATCCTTAAACTAATCAGATTTTAGAAAGAAGTATATCGTTACCAAGGTAAAACTAAGCTTGACATTGTGGTATAATATTTTTTGGAATATTATGTTATAACGTATGAGATATCGAGGTGTAGATGTGAGAGTTTGATGTTTTTTTGTAAAACACGGATTGATTCACAGATTACACAATCCAAACCTTAGGTTTGGATATCCAAGGAAAATCCAAGCCTATGGATTGGGAATTTCAAATCCAAAGAAGATGAAAAGTGCTCGTGTTCCTATTTTTTATGTGGTATATGTGTTTGTGGGAGGGATATATTTACTAAAATATAAGAAATTAGGGTCACTCTGCACCTTATGGAACTAGTCTCACAGCTCCATCAGTCACAGTTTAGAAGATGGTTTTTCATATTCTAATATGGTCAGTACATAGGTATTTTTAGGATTTCAACATCTAGTCTAAAGCTTTTAGGGTTTAAATTATACAATCGATTGTTATAAACTAGAACAATGAGAGGGAGGTGAATCAATGTTCAATTCAACTTTTTAAACCAATTAGTTTAATCACTTAACCAACAATGCAAATTAATAGAGAAAAATAAATCACACACACACACACACACACACACACACACACACACACACACACACACACACACACACACACACACACACACACACACACACACACACACACACACACACACAGAGAAGATAAGGATTTTTAAGTGGGAAACCCAATTAGGGAGAAAACCCACTAAACCACAGTATTATAGGCCAAATGTTACCAAAAAAATTTGAGCTGAAACTCAACTATTGAAGGTACAACTTCAGGTCAAGCACCCACTTGACAATTTGCAAGCTACCACTTGACAAAAAGCACCCACTTCCTGATTTGACTAAGCTATAACTCATTAAGTACAAAAAATATATCTGATCACACTTTAAATTTATGCTAAAAACAATTGATTATGATCCTATATTTTTTATCACTTGTGCAAGAAACCACCTCTGTTGTCTTGACTTCTTCTACTTACTTTGATATGCAAATTTGATCCTCAATTCAAAGAAACCATCTTCATTTTTTTTCTCTGATCTCGTTTTTACTATCTCCAATATTTGTGTTCTATATATATTATTGATTCAAATTTCAAAATCACTATCTTAGTCTTCTTGTATCCACTGTCGTCATTTAAATACAAAAAAACATTGTTACACCTTTATCACATAGTCATCCTATATATATCTCTGTATTTGATTTTTCCCTTTCAACACCTTTAAGACTATTTTTATTCACTATAAATTTTCAATATCTCAAACTAGTATTCTTATTACACATCCTTTTTCTCTTTTTCAACTAACTCAAGTCACACTTACTCTCTTTTACTAACTCTACTTTCACTTTCAAATCTTCTTCAGCCCAACCCTTTCACTTCCTTAACTGACCTTGTTAACTTCATATTCTTTCTAAACTCAACACCCTCAAAAGCATATATCATACTCAATGTTACTTGTCTCTTCAACTACCTCAGGATCAATAATGACTCGAGCTAAAGGACTACACACTTCGCCTTCCATCAATTCAGACTCACATTCAATGTTGTTTCAATGTATGTCTCTTAGTCTTATTGCTTTACTAGAAAGGGTGGCTCTTAATCTTCTCCATTTGAGTTTATGAATTGTTCAAAGGATGGTTTATCTTTTTGTAAGTTCACAAACTTCATGATTTTCATCATATTCGAGGGAAGCAAGTTTAATGCACTTTGAACACCATACTCACTAAATTGTCTCTTGAGATTCAACACTTCCCTGCCTTTGAAACATCAACAACACTCAACTTTATCCTTTCATTAAAGTTAATTTGGCTTCCAAAACATTATCATAGATTTATTAATCTTCTACATCAGTCAATACATCTAACTCCTTCGAATGAAAATATTTGAGCAACCTTTTAGAGAAAGAGCAAGACGGTGACATCTTTCTTGTAAGCTAACAGTTCACTGTTTCAACAAAATCATGCATTTCAACAAAATTGAAGCTTGTTAAACCTTAGAAAATTTTCTTCAACCTTGATGCATCCTTCTAACACCCTGCCTTCAGAAGAAATAGACTTCAATTTTTAATATTTCCCATGAATTTCAAAGAAAACCCAATTTCCACGGTCAAAAATGATTGTATGAATGGAATGTCACTTATATATCTACCTTTGAAGCTTATTCAAAAATCTTAAGGTTTCCTTCAATATCTATTCACCTGTCTAACACAAATTCATCCATTTACAAACTTAATTTTCATGAAATTAGTGAAATTCAATGAAGAGAAGACTTTTACAGTCACCCGCGGTTTCTAGGAGAAACTATCACGAAATTCTTCAAGCTACACTCAATGAAATTTGATTAAACCTTTTCCAATAGGGTCATCTAATGAAAACAGTCCTTTGTATAAAATTTTATCGAATTTGGTAGGTTGGATAATTTTATTCGATCAAAATTTGAAACCAGAAACCCTAGGGCAGGGTAACAAAACTGTGATGGCAAAGAATAAAAAAATGATGAATTCTTCTTCAATGTTTGATGAAATCGAGGGATTATTTCTCCTAAATATTCATTGAACCATGATCCATCCTTTCTAACTAATTTTTAAGCTTGAAACATTTTCAATTTCTCCTAGCATGACAAAGAAACCGTGCACAAACTAGAGAAAGAAAGAAAAATAATATGGTATGCATAACTCAATTTGATATTTTTCACCTATTGGGTCTTGTGGATGACTTTGAAACAGATCCACACATTCCATGAGGTCCTAGAACACCTAAACCTTGCAAACAATATTGAACCAACCAATTTCATTGGTTTGGCATGCTTGAGCTATGAGCTTACCTTCAAGACCTTGATAACCAAGCAAAGAATACCAACACCTTCATCATTTTAGCCAAAGGATCCTTACAAGTGATATGAAATGTCTAATTGTAGCCTCTATATATAAGGTCAAATTTGATTAAGAGCAAGATAATGAATTTAAAAACCTCATAACAGTGCCCTCATGAAGTAATTTAGCAAGGTTTATTAGCTTTACTCTCTAGGGCAACATGGTAGAGAGGACTTCACACCTTGACCTTTGCTAAAACAACCACTTCAAACTTATCAAGCACCTTCAAATTTAATTTTTAGTAAGGTTTGATACCTTTTTTCTAACATTTCATCACTATTTGGTCTTGCTCATGACTGTACCAGTCAAACTTGATAGAACAAGCTTGTCATTCCATGACTACTGAAGGATTTACCTGAGAAACTCACTTTGACACCATGTGCTCGACCTCATCTAAACTTGAAGTGATAAATTTAGATTCCTAGTATTAGTCAGCAATCAAATAATTGATTAAATGGCAAAAAAATTCAACTTTCCATTGAGAACTCAAGACACATGTCAAGAGGAAGAATAAGCTTATCTGTAAAGTGCTCATAACTTTCTTGAACCATATCCAATTGTCCTAAAAACGTTTTGCACCATCTCAATCCTAGAGTCCTCTACAAAAATTCCTTCTATTATTTATCTGAATGATGCAATATAATTTTTATTAAGCGTTAAGAATCCATGAGCCTCAAAATGCATTTTCCAAGAAGACAATTTTAGAAAAACTTGAATAACTCAAAATCCTCATTTCATAATCTAATGAAAATTGGCACGGAGCACTAAAATAAATCCCTCTAAACATTACATGTGTTGGTTATCCATATGTTTTCTTGTGAATCTCTAACAAATCTCATTTTCCTAAGCAAACATTGTCAGTTCTCAAAGTCACTTTCTGTGCACTCTTGAATTTTGACTGCAATAGCTAAATTGAGACATGTTTTTACTCACACATGTTTTTAAAACTATTTATAGTATGTTCCCATGCTCACATGAAATTTCCTTGACCTGTACCAACTCAACACACCTCATTAGGCCCAAGAGACAGGCTTAAATGGCCCAATGTGAATTGAAACTTGCTAAAAACTACCTGCAACCACTTGGAATCACTAAACACCATGGAATACCACTTGATATATGAATGTTATTACACTCTCCCTTTCCCATCAATGTCATTGACATCAATGACAACAACCACCGATGCAACATGGTGCAACATCAATGTCTATTTTGGGAAAAAAAAAATATAGTCATTTTTTAGGTTTTGGGGGCTTTTGGATTATTTACTAACATTTGTAGGAGTGTTATATGTGTCAAAACTATATTTTATAAACCTCACAACTCCCAAAGGTAACAAAAAATTCTCGAATATATGGACTCATGTAATTCCTTATAACACATAATAAATCAAAACACATATGTAAGTTTTTATCGATTAAAATAATCAAGGGAATGATCATCATGAAGTCTATGAAGGATTTGAAACATAATGAGAAAAATAGGTGCAGTCATAAAAATCATGAGGTCTGTGAAATATCTGAAACATCAAGAGCTTCATTGAGATTCAAATCATCAAGGGAATGGTTATAAGGAGCATGATAAGAGAATCTCACTGTGAGTGATGGTGCAAACCATCTCAATCTCACAAACCATGCATATTTTATGAGAGTGTTTCTAAATACTTAATCAATTCTTGGTAATGAACTCACATCTTGCAAGTCAAGGAGGTGGAACTGATAGTGTTTCAATACAGTGTGGAGATCAAGAACATGGAATTCATTCTAGATGAAATTCCTCAAAGTTTTATTCAGGGATCAATCCTTCTATTAGGAGGATGAAACCTATCTCCATGAGGATAAATTGATAAAGAGGGTATCCAAACATCATAAGCATGCTTCCACTCAGGTGACATATTGGGTAGGGAGGTGAATTACTAGATTAAGAAGATAACATCATGTTCAAAGATGAAAAGTGAGACTCAAGGAGTGAGTTGATGATCATCATATCTTGACTCTACCATTGTGTCCAAATATCTTTGATAAACAAATCAAAATTAGGTATTCATGCTAGCGAGGCATCCAAGACCATCATGTGTGAAGGATCAAGAAGTCACCTATTTTGATGAGAGAGATATGAGAAAGAAGTGTATGAGCATCCTAAATATAATTCAATCCAAGGATGATTTTGAAGACTGGATAGGGTAAGAGGATTATCTTAATTTGGATATGTTGTCATATGAATTGACTAACCCAAAAATGTAAAACTTTAACCATGAAAACCAAGCCATAATGTGAAATCTTGCTCCCAAATCTTCTTGAATCCCTCTCCGGGCCAACCTTCCTCCTGTCATGATCACCTTGTACTTGAAGTTATTCCTAATGCATTGGGTGAACATGTATATGTTTTGAAAAAGGTTTAATGAGGTCCATTATTCCATTCATTGAAGTGGAGTAAAATACTAATTCTCTGGCAAGCCTAAAAAGGCCAATTTTGGCCATTTCGAAGCCTGTGTGGATCCTCTCGGGAGGGTTATGAAAATTTATTAAGTATCCAAAGGTGGTATTTGAAATACTTGAAGGTGTTATAAGTAGTTCAGGAATATTTAGGAAATTTGTTATCATTCAAGGATAGTTTGTTCAACAACTGGTTTCCAGGTGCAAGAAATGAGTAGTCAAATTGTGAACCTTGACTTCTCTAATTGATTCTGAGAGCTCCTTAAGGAGTAAGGAGGAAAGAAAGTAGGCACCAAAAGTCTTAAATAATATTTTACATTATGTGAGGATCCATTTTTATCCAAGGCCACCGAAGGTGATGCTATAAATCATCTCATACTCTTAAGAAATATGTATACCTCCCAAGAGTGTTTATAAGCACTTAATTAGTGCTTAGTAATGATCTCAATACATAGTGGAGGGTCGGAAACATGTGATTCACCTTCAAGTTCTGATTCTACATGGATAAAATTTATCAAAAGGGTGTTTTCCATAATGATATTAGAGTCTTCTCTACAATTGTATGACTCAAGAAGACTCCTAAGTTTTATAACCCAAAATTCTAGGTAAATTTATCTTCTAAGAATCCTTATCAGCTGAGATATTAATATTTTCTTGTTGAAACTCAAAAATAGGGTTTTAGATAAATTGATAAGGAGAAAAATTATATTTATTATCATACACACCCTTCTTGACTCATTTACCTATTGAATAATCTTTAGGAGGAATAAATTAAGGTTTCTTCTTTTATAACCTAGATCTATGGACGCCTGATATGCTCCCAACATTAAGCTTTAGGTAAGTAAAAATGTGAGAGTTAAAAAAAAATAGTTAAGGTTGGAAGAAAATTCTATATGTCATGAACTATCACTGTATATTTGTAATGAAGTTACTTAGATATATTTGAATATCAACATCAATATAACACTTAGAACCCCAAAATGGAAATGATCACAATAGGCAAGTATAAGTTATAGGACTAAGGGCATAGCAATATTCAATCCCTTTCCTCTTAATAGACATTAATATGTGCATCATTTCCAATCACTGTGCATCCTTCCTCTGAGTATTCTACCTTCAGTTCAACCTTCACCCTAGCTCAAAGGAAATTCCTAACAAGGTTGTAAATTATTTTTTGATGTGTAAGGATGATTACCCAACATGATAAATTAATTCAGTAAGATTCAGTGAAATATATTTTTCTCTAGAGGCCTAAACAGGAAATTTTTTGGCCATTTTACAGCTGGTAAACACACTTCAGGAATGTTCATGGAAATTCTAACGCATCTTAGGGTGATTTTGAAGATAATTGAAGGTGTCTAAAGTAATTTAGGAAAATTTAGGAAAGAAAATATCAATTAAAATACATTTATTCAACATTTGGTATTCAGGGTGTGGGGAATGAGAGCTTCAATGGTGAATTTTTTTCTTTTATGGAAGATTTTGGGATTTCTTGAATGAGTTTAGAGGGAAAACAATATGCATCAAAATGTGTAATTGACAATCACTAGGACAAAAGGTGTAATCGGGCGAATCATGAGGTCTGTGAAGGATCTGAAACATCAAGAACATCATTGAAATTAAAGTCATCAAGGGAATGATAATCATGAGAATGATGAGAAAGGATCACCATGATTGGTGATGGTATTCATCTCGAGCTCATAAATGGTGCATATCTCTTGAGATTATTTCTAAACACTTAATCAATATTTGGCGATGTGTTCACATCTTGCAATCTAGGGAGTGGATTTCACAATGATTTAATGTAGTTGTAATTCAAGAAGATGGATCTCACCCTCAAACATTCCTTCAAGTCTCATTCAAGGATTAATCCTTCCATATAGAGGAGGAAACCTATTTCTATGAGGATAAATTGAGTGAAGATGAGTCAATATCCTATAATCATGTTTCCACCCATGTGACATCTTGGTCAAGGAAGTGAATTGTGAAGTTAAAAAGGGTGTCATCATGTTCAAAGGTGAAATGGGAAACTCGTGGAGTAAGTTAAGGATCATCATATCTTGACTCTGCCATCATGTTTAAACCTCTTCAAGAAACAAGCCAAGATGAGATAGTCAAGCTATCGAGGCATTCAAGACCATCATGTGTGAAGTATCAAGGCATCATCTATCTCCATGAGAGGCATATGAGCAAAGAGGTGTATGAGTATCCTGAATTTGATTCCAACCAAGGAGAATTCTGGATCCAAGAGGGATAAGAGGATGATCTTCATATAGAGCACCATGTATGTAAGAATGAGAAATCATCTTAATTTCACTTGATGTCACTCACTTGGTAGTGTTCTTAAGCACTCATTTGAACATTGTAGTGTGATCACAATTCAAAGGAGAAAGAACATTACAACCACCTCATTTCAGTCCAACAAGTGGCCACATGACAAAAATCTCATTCAATGAAAAATCCTTCCATCTACATGGTGAATACCTATTTCGGTAAGTGATAGATAATCATAAAATGGTTTGATCATCATGGAGTTGATTTGTGATCACTAAGGTTAATTGTGGAATCCTTGAAAATTAAGGGAGTGATCCTCGCTCTTTGCCTCATAATTAGAAGAGAGCATCATGTTTCCATCACAATGTAGATCTCCTAACATTGTTTCTAAACACTTAATCCATCACTTGATCTTTTAGAAACATGCTTTCAACTCATGGTAACTCAATTTTAACCACTTTTTCATGTTAGAAGTTTCATCACTCAAAAACACAACTTGGGGTGTTAAGAATGTGTTTTCAACTCACAAAACTTGGCCCCATCCTCATGAGATCCTCACCCATGGTAAAAAAAATAGTCTATTTATGACAATACCCATTCTGAAATGTACTTATCAACATTTACAAATACTCACCTATCACCAATGTAGTGACCATCTCTCTAGAGCTTACAAATTTAGGGCCTTTTTACCTAGAATTGAAAGGGGCAGTGCACTATTTTGAAATTATTCATGAAACCTTCAAGACTTAGATAAAAATGGATGTTACCTAGAATGTATATGATTCGCATATCTTTCCAGTGCCTATTTTTTTCTCCTAACTCCTTGCGGAGCTCTCTAAAATCATCCAGAGAAGTCAGATTTAACGATTAGAGTGTTTGTTCCCTGTACCTAGAAACCTTGTTGTTGAACAGATTGTCCTTGAATGAGCAAACATTTCCTAAATTTTCCTAAATTTCCTCCAATACTTCGAAAATTCCCTAACATCAATTTCAGATGCTTAATATATTTCTTGAACTCTCCCAGAGGGTGTTTAATTAACTCATAATGGCATTTTTAGGCCTCCGAAGGAAGTTATCTTCCATCAAGTCACATTTAACTCATCAATCATCATATTCAATCATCCCTGCACATTGAAACAAACTTAAAAACATTGTTAATAACTTCTTTTGAGCTAGGTTGAGAGTGGTACTGAGGTAGGCTGGCCAAAGGAAGGATGCACCGGTGACTGAGAAGCGAAAGATTCAACTGTGGGCTTAGTTATCATGCTCAAAGTTTAAATTTTTAATTCCATACATTTTACATGACAACACCCTCATACCACTTTCACCAAATTCATTTTTTGTAATACACGAAATTATTTCATTGGTGTCTTGTCCATTTAGGAAATTATTTTAAGGGTTTCTTGGCAAAAACACAAAAGGATATCTAAAAAGCATATCTCTTAATGTTGATGTAGATTTGATTTCTTATGAAGTATGTGGCACTTGAATCAGCCTTACTACTCTGACCCTAGGGTGATAATGTAACTAATTTACTTAGCATAAATCTTGATGGAATTCCTGATTTTATTTCTCCATAGAAATTAAATGAATGTTTGGAAGATTTTGCACATTTTCACCTAATCTCACCTTAACTTTTGTTGAGTTTATAAATATATCGATGTGATGTACTATTTTATCTTCTAACTCTTCAAGTTACATCAGCATTCTTATATTGAACAAATGGATATATTATGGGGTCCTTAGATAGATCATCTTCTTTCCCCCATCTTACTATTGTTAATATATATTATAAGGATTAGAGCATTATATACATACTAGCATGGGAATCAAGGTAACTCCCTTTCATGGTTGATTGTGAGAATCACTCGAGTGGTCCTCTTAAAGATGGGTAAGTACACCAATATGGGGGGCCAAAAAGTGGACAAAAATCTGAAAATAGGAAAACACGTACACATTTTGGCATAATGTGTACATGTTTTTTTATTAGTTTGGTGATTCCCAAACCTAAAACACATATGTGTTTTTCATAGTATGGATTACATATGTGTTTATGGGGGGCTTATAGTTACAAAAAAAAAGTATAAAGAAATAATAAAAGAAATCTTATACTTAAATTTATTTTAGTAAATATAATAAGTTAGAGTCACTCTGCACCTGATGGAAGTGGTTCCCGTAGCTTTGAAAGTTCTAATCTAGAATATAGTTTTTCAAAATCTAATATGGTCAGTACTTACTCATTTTTCTAGGATTTCGGCAAAGGACCTAAAACTTTCAGGACATATATATTGTAGTTGATCTTTGTTTTGGGAAAGCATGTAGTCATTATGTAGGTTTTTTTACCTTCTGGATTGGATTTTGGCCCTACCACTGCTTGAATTGGTACCAATTTTTAAATTTGGTCCATAAGTCACTTTAGTGACCATGAATCAGCTCTATGATGTTTGTCTACTTCTTACTAAAATGAGATCCTCACTTTGTAGATAGAGGATTTCTCCATGAATGGGATACATGCCCTATGGCTAAAATGAGGTGATTTTAATGTGCCTTCTCCTTAAGGTGTGATCACACTAGTAGGTGTTGAATGAGTTTTTATGAATAGTACCAAGTGAATTACATCAAGTGAACTCACATGATTTATCATTCTTAGAAACAGGTTGCTCCATATAAATACCATCCCTTCACCTTTCTTGGCTCTAAAATAATCCTTTCATGGAATAAAATTCATGATTCTCATACATGTTTTTTCTCATATGTCTCTCATGGAGACAAACAATGCCTTAATATTTCACACATGATGGTCCTTGATACCTCGGTGGCATGACTAACTCATTTTAGCTTATTCTTTAGAGATATTAGGGTACAATGACATAGTCAGGATATGATGATCATTAATTCACTCCTTGAGATCCAAATTTCACCTTTGAACATGATGACTCCTTCACAATTCAATTTATTAACCAATATGGCACATGGGTGTAAGTATGCTTATGGTACTTGGACACCTTTTTTCTCAAGTTGCTCCTCATGGAAATGGGTTTCCTCCTCCAGATAGGGGATGAATCTTTGAATGAAATTATAGGATGAGTTACATGTTCTTGACCTCCATAATTCATTGAAACACTACAAATTAAATTTTACGATCAATGAAACTATTCTAAAAATATAACTCTACGCGTAACTCAAAATTTAACTCCTATTTTATTTTGAACTGCGACAGGCAGTTGCAGAGTTTTGCAGTACCTAAAGAAACATTTAAGCCTTGAATCAATGTTGATTATTCCACCTTGTAAAGTATTCTAATAGCCTTCTAATGTCTATATTATTTCATCCTAACTCTTTCCATAACTCTTGGAATCATTCAAAGAAATCATCTTTCATCGTTTTAGCTTTCATTTCTGCACCTGAAAACCTAGTCTTAAACAAATTGCTCCTTAATGAGATTTTATTTCCTAAAATTTCCTAAATTTACTAAGACATATTTAATTCTCTCTGAAATCACCTTATATTTTTTATATTTTAGTCTACAAACTTCCTCAGAGTTTTCAATTAGCTACATAATGGCAAAAAATGGCCTTTTTAGGCCTTCAAAGGAATTAGTCTCTCATTAAAACTAAATGAGTTAATCAATCACCTTCTATACAATATTCCCTACACACTGAAACACATTAAATGATCTTATTAAGACTTTCCTTTTAGTTAGGGTAAAGTTTGAACTTATGACAGGCTGGCCAAATGATATGTAGAGTACCATGTGATCCTCTTTATATAACTTCAACTTAAAATACAACTTCCCCAATTCAAATTTCTTCTTTTCCCTTGTTTCAAGTAGGTTTAAATAGGGTTTGAAAGAAAAATTAAGGGTTTAATGTATTACCACATGTTTCATCCTTACATCCACCTTTCAACACACCTATATACCTTACTCAAGCATACCTCAATCCTCCATTACTCATTTATCCATCATCTTGCTAGATTTTCAACTTTTCACTTTTTAAGACCCCTTGTTTTCTCAAGCTCCAACAATCTTGTCAACATTGTTTTCACCTTCACATTGAATTTTAATCAATCTTTTTTTCACTCATATCACTTTTCTTACCCCTCTCTTAATCACTAATGAAAATCACTCTACTCTTCCTCTTTCACTTAAGGCTTTTCATACAAACCCTTACACTCTCTAGGATTATTTATGGAACTGTGCAGGCCAGTCAATAGGTCTTCTTGATTAATTTTGTATAAGGATTTTCCCCTATTCCTCAAGGATTAAAAAAATTATAACATCACTCCCTCGATGATAGATACAACTTCCTTATGAGTTTATTTCCTAAGACAACTATTTATGAAGGTTGGTCTTAAGAGTCATAAGAAATAAGCATGATTATACATTGCTCCCTTTACTTGCTAACCACTTAATACTCTGTCCTTATGCCTTGATTATATGATTCCTTAATTCCCTTAGACATTCCTCCAAATTTTCAGAGGCTCCACCGACTTCAAAAAAAATGGAATAAATATTATTTTTCTAAAATTACATCTTTCCTAGCCCTCAAACTAGGAATTAACATTGCTAGACTGTATTTGCATATTCCTTTTATTTTATTCTTATTCCAACATGTACTAGGGATTCTGAAAATCTTTTTCTTCTTATTACCTTCCTCCACACTTATCAAGAATTCTACAAGGCATAATCATTAACTTTTACAATGAATGTTCTAGTCTATGCCCTTAATATTGGGCACACAAAGTTAGGATTGTGTTCACGCAAATTTAATTTAAGAAATCCTCCTTTAGGCGGATTATTACCTTTTTTGACTTTTACAACACCAAGTCCTTGTGATCAATTCCCTAAAATAGACTCAAGGATTCCATTGAATCATTATGTTTATGTTACATACTACTAAACTTCTAAAACAGGGTATAGTATGATGTGAGTAAGTATTTCTATCTATTTTTCATTCCCTAAACACTGTGAGGGTTCCATGAAGCCTTGAACACCATTATAGATAAGAAGAAAATCCAAAACAGAATATTCACACATGAAAATAGTTTGTAAAATAGTCTCGAACCTCCAAATCTGATATCTCATTCTGAGAAGGACTGGTTTCACTTAACACGTAAGCCTATAACATACCTAGAGCTAGTTCAAATATTCAAATTATACATTTTTTCCTGTGGATTCCAAATAGACTAGTACAAGCTATGACCATCTTAAGTGGACCCAAGATACCCCTAGTCACCTAAGAAAGCCGAATTTGATTATTAACAAGAAGTTTCTACATCACCAGAGGAAGGATTTATAGTGACTTAGAAGCCTTAGTTTCAATTACGGGCTTAGTTGTCATGCTTCAAAAAAATTCAATTTCCATGCTAGTTATTTTGGCCATTCTAGAGCTATTAAAACACCTTACAGGAGAGTTTAGTAAAGATATTAAGCATCTAGAGGTGATGTCATGGAATCTTGGAAGTGTTGAAGATAATTTAGGAATATTTAGGAAAGATTTGATCATTTAAACTATCTGCTCAACATCGGGTTTTCTAGGTGTAAGGAACAAACACTCTTATGGTGAAACCTAACTTCTCTGGAAGATTCCAGGAGCTCTGTAAGGAGTTGGAAGGAAACAAATAGGCATTGAAAAACTAAGTAAATCATCTACATGTTGGAGACATCCAATTTTCTTTAAGGATTGAAGAATTCATGAAGAATTTTAAAATAGTGAAGCTGCCCATTTTGTTTCCAAACCAACACTTCACCTTGATGCAACACTTTGTGACACCAAAACAATGCACTACCAATCAACCTTCATGATTCTTTATGATTGACATCTCATGTTGACTCCTATGCCACCTAAAAACCCTTTTCAATGAATGACACTATGTCTAACACATGTGTTTTGATTTGCTATGTATTATAAGGCATTTCATGAGTGCATATATTTGAGCAGTTATTGTTTCATTTGAGAATTGTGAGGTTTGTAAAATCTAATTTTGACACATCTAACACTCCTACAAGTATCAATAAACAATCCAAAATGACCCAAAACCTAAACAATGACTATATTCATTGCCATTATAGACATCGATTGTAGAATTTAAACACTAAAAACTTTAGGCTGAATGTTGAAATCTTGAAAATTACCTATGTACTAACCAAATTAGATTATAAAAAACTATCTCCTAAATCGTGACTCGTGGAGCTGTGAGACTAGTTCCATAAGGTGCAAAGTAACCCTAATTTCTTATATTTACTAAAATAAATTTAAATTTATAGCATGTGCGTGTTATAATGTGTATGCATTTCTTTTATCATACCCCCAAACAAAGAATTTACAGACTTGGAATTACCTTGGCTTCCCAAACCTGCGCCTTGAACCTGCAACGGCACAATAACCTGCTCGTTTTTGACAAAATATGAAAAAAAAATCACCTTCCACCATGCTAAATCCTACAAAAACGTTCTCTATCTTTCTTTAAAAATTTCCTACAACGTCAAGAAAACTATCCTCTTTCTAAATATGCAATTTTTATATTTTTCTCACTATTCTAAGTTTCCATATATAATTAGTTCAAACTATGCCTTTTATACCTCTATTTTTAGTGATTGTAAATGTTTATCTTTTGTCGTGTATCTTTTTTTTCGACTCATCGAAATTGAATAAAAAAAATTAGGCGCAAACTAGGAATAATTCTATACATATTAAAAAAATGAATTTTTCAACATTTTTGAGGTAGTTAGCTGGGTACGGTCGGAGCTCCATTATTTTTCAAAATTTAAAAGTTTTGTACTAGAAAAATCATAAAAAATATATATACTGCTAAAAAATCTTTAAAAAAATCTAGCACCAACTAGATGCTCTTAGCTATCTTTCAACCAAAGGGTTTTCAAAAATACTAAGTAGTGCTCAAAAAATGTTTGGGGGCAAGAAAGACTACCTACTATGTTTTTTAACAAAAAAAGGAGCACCTATTGGTATTTTAGTTATTTGACCCACTTAAACTTAACTATTTTCAAGAAAAAATAGTATCTTAGAAACTAGACTCATAATACTACAATTCATGTTCTTACAACATCTTCCAATTTTGAGTGTAACTATTTCAAATAACTCGTACAAGTTGAAGATTTTTATTTTTTAGAAAAAAGCGTCTGTTATACAATTTTACCCCTCAGGAAAAATTGAACAAAACATGAACTTGCACACTGAGAAATTGAAGGAATCTCATAGTCAATATGAGTGAAAAATGGGGCCCCCGAAGTTCAAATTTCAAACTTCAGAGGTTTTACAGTTCGGAGTTTCGGCGAACAAGCAAGGAAAAAAACAACTTAATGCTTGAAACCTTGAAACCCCGAAGTCTGAAAAGGCTCAAGGTTTTTTGGGGTCAGCTGTGCTGTAGATCAAGGATGGCGGAGTTAGAACTCCAAAGTCTAAATTTCATACTTTGGAAGTTTGAAGGTCTCGGAAGGGTCAACTAGTGAATAGTGACATGCAAAGGAGGGTCAAAAGGTCCGAAACCTGAAGTTTGAAATTCAAACTTCATAGTTTCTAAGGTTTCATGTGCCCGGATGGATAAGAAAACCCAAAACCCCCCGAAATACCAAAACCTAAAACCCCAAAATTCTAAAACCTGAAACCCCGAAAAATGTAAAGGTCCAAAACCTGAAGTTTGAATTTTAGACTTCAGGGTTTTGGAATTTCAGAACTTTTTTCTCGAGTGATGAACATTGTCACGTGACATGATTTCAGAGTCTAAACTCCGAAGTCCAAATTTCAGACTTTGGAGGTTTGGAATTTCGAAACTCTCAAGCGGACTTGAGTAATGAATAATAACCTAAACATCCAAAATCCCAAAACCCCTAAAATGTGAAGGTCTGAAACCCGAAGTCTGAATTTTGGACTTCAGGGTTTCATAATTTCATAACTTTTTGCTCGAGCGATGAACAGTGTCACATGACTTGGTTTCGGAGTCTAAACTCCGAAGTCTTAATTTCGGACTTCGGAGGTTCGGCATTTAGGAACTCTCAAGCCAACTTGAGCAATGAACAGTAACCCAAACTCTGAAATCAAAACTATGGAAGTTCTGAATCTCAAAAGGCTAAAATTTTGGAGTTTAGAGGTTGCGATGCAAGTTCAGATTCCAAAAAAATAGAGCTATCCACTCGCATTTATTACAGTATGGCACCCTCATCTTCAGATTTCCATAACTTTTGACTGGAAGCTCGGATTTGCAAAAAATCAGACTTTTTGGAAATCCCTCATTGTCCTCTACACAACTATGACTAGTTTTCTTATTTTTAGTAAGGATAAGTATTTAAATATTTAAGAAATATAGTACGCCATTTTAGAGGGTGTTTCTAGGTTTCTCACCTACCCAAATGAGGTATGGGTTTCCTTTCTTCTCCAACAAGACAAATTACATGGGAGGCATGGGTTTTATAGTGGCACCCATCATTTTTGCAGGAGATTTTAATGCATTTTTGGGTGGTTGAAGCAAGATTTTGAATTCCTCTCTCTCTCCCTTCTCTCATTCTTCCTATATATTGTAAGGAGGGGCTCATTTCAAAAGGCTGAAAAACTTGTATATGTCCTTCCCTTATTTATTTTCTATAAGAGATTTGTGGAGATTTCAAACCTCCTTATTGAACATTGCAATGCAAAATCTATCTTTGGCCCTAAATGTGATTTATTGTATCAACTTTGAGAGTAATAAAATCAGATATGTGGATACTTCAAACCCTCTTCTGTGTTATATTACAACTTTCTGATCTTTCATTACATGCAAGGTTATTGTGTATGGTTGTTGTTTTCATTACAAGGTTCTGGTAGTGCCGTGTTTATTATGCAGGTTGTTCAACATCCTTCTTGGTGCAATCACCTTCCCTTAGAGTATATTTTATTTTTATGCATTTTCTTTATCTTTGTCTCCTTAGAAATATTAGATTAGGGTTAGATCTGTAACTCTCTACACTTTGAAGTAGTTGGCACTAGGAGAGGAAAGGAAGTTGGCCTTCTCCGGAGGGTTATCCCGATTGCAAATTCCTACACTTTGGGATAACTCCCAGTTATGCAATCACACTAACTGCCTCATCCATTCACTTGCAAGCAATCAGGGGCGTTGTGATTTCACCATAGCAGTGTCCATTTAAGAACCCCTTTTGGCCCCCTAGATTAGTGAACTTACCCTGAATCCTAAGAAAGAAAAGTACACATTGGTGATATTGTCCCTTATCCTTTTTACGTTGTTTGATCGATTTCTATTGTGACTCTCTTCTACACTTATCAGTTCTACATTCACTTATGGTCATGTCACAGGAATCCCTATATGTATGTCTTATCACATCAGTTTTTTGACCTTGGGACGTTAGTGCCCATTCTAGACACTAGCACCCAAGTGCTTATGTCTCTTATGGGTGCTATTGTCCTCATTATTTTTTTCACATTTTATTATTTTTGGTTTGCCTTACTTTTTTTCTTATCCTTATCCCATGTTCTTAGTTGGCCTTTGGTATCACTATTGTCGAAAATTAAAAAAAGGACTCATATATATACACAACATACTAACTAGCTGGAAAATCAAGAGGGGCTATCACATCTACATATTACTATACCACTACTCAAATGGACTATATTTTAGGCTGCATACACTGCATAAGATGGGAAAGTGTTGAACTCCATACCACACATATGCATTCTTACATCAAAGCTAGGTATAGCCCACTATCTTGGCGTCATTGGCATGAGTACAAACTTAAAGACACTATTTCACACATAAGCACAAATAACTACATGGAGTCTGATATGTAATGCAGCACTTCATACTAATTTCACTCATCAGATGACCATCAGGGTCAGTTTGACTTCACATATTACATATTTTATTCATATCTAATATGTTTGTGAGCTTGTGTAGATAGCTAGGGTTTGTTTTGTAGGTTACAGGTGCGATCAAAACCCTAACAAATAAATAAAAGTGACAAAGAGAGAATATAAGTGGAGACCTTTTGACCCAAAAAAGATTAGATCATAAGCATTCACACAGTCACTAGTGCCTAGAACAGTCACTAGTTCTCGGTGCACTCCTATCCTCTTATGGGTGCTTCTGTCTAGCATAGTTTTAAGTTCCAGAACCCTCTATGATCCATTTTGACACTGTTTCTAGCCATATCTAGTACTCAGACAGTCATGACCACTCTCAGATCACATAGGATCAGCTAAGTCATCATTCCTTCCCTTGTGTATTTAGGTTTTTTACATGATTAAATTCTTATTACCTGTACATTATTGTGTTTTATCATCTGAATATATTTTATTATAGTAATTACTCTAAAATAATATTTAATTTAATTTAGATTAAATCAAAGGGACCTACAAGAGGCTATGGAGGGTCTAAGAAAATTGTGGACATCATGGGTTTCTTAAGATGGAATTAAAATGAAGGAAGCTACAAATAAGGATCTACAACACATCTCTCCATGAGTTGGTTAAAATCTTACCCATCCCAATCTTGAATATGGGTGATTAATGCGCCAACATGTCCTTGACAAAAGAAAATGTTGGTAGAACATTATTGTAGTGTATATAGGGATATAGAATGTGAAACTAAAAAGCATTTTATGTTTATATGTTCCTCATAAGATAGTATAAGAAAAATACATGACCGTACCATCCATATTAGTTTTAGTGATACGAGGCACCTCATTGAAGAACAAAATAGGATATTTTTATCACAACATGAAAATGCTTTGTGCAAGTAAATATCCTAAGGGGGAAACTCTCCAAGATCTCCAATCTTTTCAAATACATGGGAAATTTATGTAATGGCATGACTGTAACATGTCGACATGGGTCTAATATGCTTCCTGTCCTTGAGGGTACAACATGGAGCAAAGGATCCAATGTAGGTTTATGATAATCATTTGATAGTCATTTTCTCATTCATGTGGATGTAGTTTCATTGCATGCTTTCTTCTAGGTTATTAGATTTAGAAAAACTTAATGATGGTCTAGGTTATTGTAAATTAAAAAATCATTGTTTTATTGTCTCATTTTGATCTTTAGACCCTCAAACTCTAGATTTCTTCTTCCCGAGTCTATATCACACAATATATTTTTTCGTATTAAAGTTATAGCTTTGATAACACGTTTTAGCCAGTAGAGTTGTTATGCTATGCAAAATAGGTCTAGCTTCACTTCAATATTTTAATGACCATTTTTTTCATGTTAGGTGCAGGCTTATTAGTGCTTCTGATACTGGAAAGGTCTTATAATTAGTTTGTATTCTAGTTTAACATGTTTAATGTTTATATACAGTTTGGTGTATGACTGATGAAGTTGTATATGGTCATAATGCTTCACACATCACACTAAATGCACTAGATCGATTGGAAAAAATATAGAGTACCTCTTCAACAATAGTCCATATGACATGCATGATGCATCTTTAATAGATATAGTCGCAAAATTCTTTGTTGTCATTAATGTCATTTGGAATTTGGTAGGATACTCTAAAATTTCTTTCCTGGTAGTTAGTGTTTAAGTACTTACAGCATGTGAATGTGGGGTCAAATTTATTTACCTTAAAATAATGGATCTGACATTGTGTGGCTTGAAGATGCATAGATGCTTTCCTAGGAAATAAATTAAAGGTGTGGTGCCTGTAAAATTATAGTCATTGTAAATATTAATCTAGTTTTTAAATGTGTGCAACGTATTTTAGAAATTGCACATTGGAAAAAGGTAACAGAATAGGTAACTGAGAAAATCACAGATAGAATATACAATACTATTTTCAATACTCATATTTAAAAAGCTCCGTGTATTGGAAAATTCAATAACTCAGTTTTTGCACAAAAAGTATGTATTTTGATAATGTATCCATATTACATAAATGTTCATGCTTTCACCAAAGATTGAAAAAAATGCAAACTAAACATTTCCATAAAAGGACATCCGCAACTGCAAATGACATTACAAAAAAATATAAACTTATGTCATATGTGAATGGATCGAATATATCCATATACATAAATTTCTTCATGTATATAATATGTTATGTAAACCATAAAATGAAATAAAAGTTCCAAAAGACAAACTACAATGCAATGACATCATGACAGGTAATTAACAAAAAGATAGATGTAATATACAATACTATCGTCAATACTCATATTTAAATGCTTCACGTATCAAAAACTTCAATAACTCAATCTTTACACGGTCAATATGTATTTTGATGATGTATTTGTATTACAACAATTATTCATACTCCTAACAAAGATAGAAAGATGTAAAAAAACATTTCCATAGTAGCCATCCCCAATTGTAAATGACATTACAACAAACATACAGACTTATATCATATGCAAATGGATCGAATATATATATATATATATATATATTCATGTGTATAATGTGCAATATACACTGTAAAATGAAATACAAGCGTACATTTTCTTGTACATTATTTAGATACAATGAAGTATATCATGTGAGAGCACTAACTTGAAAACTATGTGAATTTGATCATGTATACTATTTAATGAAAGATAACACCAATTAACACCTCTTTGATAATGTATTTTTCAATTCAAACCTGATAACTACACAAAAACATAGAATATACAATATTATTCTCAATATCAATATTTTACATACCATGAACAAATTCAAGCTGCAACATTAATAAATTCACATATTGCTTCTTAGTGTAGCTTCCAATTTACAATACTCAATACATTAGTATTTTAACATGCACCATTACATACCACATAATGATTTCAACATTATTTCATACACTCTAAACTCATAAGCCAATAACGCAAAATTGTAATTTACAAATAGGTCATGGCATACAAAATATTGATATCGACAATAATATATTCCTCCTCCTTCCATGTTTTCCATTTATTTCCATATTTTCTTTGCATTACAACAATTGTCAAAAGTCCTAACAAAGGTCAACAAATGCAAAGGAAAAAATTTTCATAGCACAAAACACCATATTCAAGTACTTGCAATTAGATCATAAGCAAAGCAATATGAACTACAGGTCAATGGCCGCAGGACAACTGATTAAAAAAATTAGAGATATAATATACAATAGTATCAAAATACATGGAAAACTTGGAAAAAAGATGAAATCCATGTTTCATGAAACTATATTTTAGCTTACACAAATGGTTTATCATATCATGTTACTATTGTTTGGAGATAATCTATATTACAACAAGGAAGACCAATTAACAAAATCAAAGATATAATATACAACAATATCAAAATACATGGACAACATGGAAAAAAAAATTAATCCATGTTTCATGAAAATTTTAGTTTAGTTTATGCAAATGGTTATCATGGTACGTTACTATTGGTTGGAGATAATCCATATTACAACAATTGTTTATACTCCTAATAGAAATAGAAAGATGCAAACAAAACATTTCCATACCAAACATCCATAGCTACAAATGACATTACAAAAAACATAGAAACTTATGGCATGTGCAAACAGATCAAATATATGCATATACATAACTTTCTTTATGTATATAATATGTAATTCAAACAGTCAAATGAAAAATAAGCATACATTTTCTTGTCTAAGATTCAAATGCAATGAACTATATCATGTGAGAGCACTGACCTTGAAAACTATAACAACTTGATCATGCATACTGGTCAAAGAAAAGATAAAATTAGTTGACCCATCCTTAACAATGTATTTTCCAATCCAAATCTCATAGCTGCACAAAAACATAGAATATACACTACTATTATCAAAATATCAATATTTTGCATACGATGAACAAATGCAAACTGCATCATTAAGTAAATTATGTATCAGTTCTTAGTGTCCCTTCCAATTTATCAAATTCAATACATCATTTTTTTAATGTCACCCTTACATATTGCATAATGATTTCAACATTATCACATACAGTCTAAAATTATAATCTGATAATGTAAAGTTGCAGCTTGCAAAAAGATCATGGTATACAAAATATTGTTATTGGCAATAATAGATTGCTCTTTTTTTGTAAATAGTTTTTTACTAAATTATATTGTGCCTGAATCATATCCATGTGCAAGTGACTGCTACTTCCACCATCAAAAGTACCCGCCACAATTGAAAAGATAAAAACAACAAAAATGAGTGAAATGACATTCTGAACAGCTGGCAAAATGAAACCCCCCAGCTAAAAATTCCATTATAAAGAGTGGAATAAAAATCCAAAGGGTCGTGTTAGGAAAGCTTCTCTTCAAGTAATATACTTCAAATAAGCTAAAAAAATTCCATCTATTCTTCAAATAATGCCTCTTTTTCTTATGGTAAAGATTATTCGTTACAAGGAAATTTCCCTTCTTTCAACAGCAAGGGTAACAAGAAAACTAAGGATTTTTCTAATGAGCCAAAGGATAATAGAAAATATGAGGCACACACGTGAAGTGTTAAAAAATGGCATGGAATAAAGCCTTGATTGTGACAAACTACAAGATGAAACCGGAGCAAGGATGGTCTATAATTTAACACAATAATTTGGTCCGTCTATTGACAATATTTGCACAAAAAAATCAATTACTACTATTGATAAACATTATCCTAAAGGGGAAACAACTCACAGATTAGAACCCATCCCGGTCATCAGAAATTGATCATGAGAGCTTGATGATTTTAAAAGAGATAAAGGCCAATTGTGATAGCCGTTAAAAACAACCCACTTGAGACCCAAGTACAACCTAGGACTAGTTAGGAAAATTATGGAATAATGTTTTTTCTTTGTTTGAAAGAGTCTACAACCAAGTTGCAAGACAACAGTTGTCACTAACAAGTTTCAAATCAATTCTAATCCACAAGAGCATACTTTTATTTTTTTCACAATTATTAGAGGTCGCAAGGTCCAAAAATTTAGGGTTAGAAGGTTCAATTAGGGTCAGAGGGTAATTCCTCACCATACCCACTCTCTAACAAGCTTAAAGATTCAACTTGGTTTTTCTCAAAATTAACGCATTCAAAATTTCCCTAAATCATTTCCATTGGATAGGAAATTTCTTCACCTTTCTATTCATATAAAGAAGTCCTCATAACTCCTCATATTTTCCAAGTTATGGGCTCGCGGGCCTTGGGGGGAAATTTTTCTCCAAGAGCGGACCTGCGGGGCCAGGGGAGAAAATTTTCCCCAAGGACGGGTCTGCGGAGCGGCGAGAGACATTTTTGAAATGTTCCTGCGCACAGTGAAAAATAAACTTTGCACCTGCACCCCCGCGAGTTTGCAAAGAACACGTGGCGCCTCCTAAGCCACGCAGATAAAACAAGGCGGCGGGAACCATTTTGGAAAATTTCCCGCGCAAGGAGAGGAGCCACTTTTGCGCTCACGCTCCCCGTGAGTCCCCAAGGGACACGTGGAGTCTCCTAAGCCAATGCAGGGGAAAGCGGGGCGGTGGGGAGAAATAAGGTTTAGCACCCCGAAGGCAAAAAGGAATAAATTCACCCGCACCTCCGTCGACGCCTCGCGATGCTACGTGACAGCTCCTGATTGGCTACGGGTCGGCAGGGCGGTGGGGAAAATTTGGAAAATTTTCCCAAAAATTTTCTAAAGCTCAAAGGGAAAAAGGGACCCGCTCCTCTGCAGATGCCTCGTTGTGCCACGTGGCAACCTCTGATTAGATGCGGGCCGGTTGAGAAAATTTGGAAAATTTTCCCAAATTTTTCTAGGAGCACTAAGTTTAAAAAGAGATCCACCCCACGTTGGCACCTTATGGTGCCACGTGGTAGCCTCTGATTAGCTGTGGGCTAGCGGGATAGTGGGGAAAATTTGGAGAATTTTCCCAAAAAAAAATTGAAGCTCCAAGGGAAAAATTCGGGCCCACGGGCCCGCCAAGGAAATTTATTTATTTTTTACGCCAAGTGAAGAAAAACTTGAGAAGGCCAAAAATTTTGATAGAGAGCTTGGTTTTGGGAAAACGAGGAATTTCTGGAAATCTATCGACATCCTCTTTACTCAAGGATCATTAATTTTTTATTTTGACAAAGTTTAAGGGGTAAATATCGAGGAAACGTTCTGCAGGATTTTACAGTGCAAACTGGTATAAATGAACTTATTAAATTTGTTCAATTTGTTCTTGTCCCTCTCTCAACATATCAAATAGACATGGAGAATTGTTCTAGGATGGATTTAGGATAATTTTATGAGGTATATCTAATTGATTGAATTCCAATTCGAAATTTTACAATTTTGATAGTAAAACGACTGTGAAAGTTTTAAACTTGGTTTTGCCAGGCTTTGAAATATTTCCTTTAATTATTTTTTCTGATTGGATTCGTTTACGGAAAACTACTTCAATTTAATCGTTTAGTTGGTTATTTCATTGTTGCAGATCCGGTCTGTGCATTTTGGATTAAACAATTGCCAGTTTGAAAATACATGGCAGAGATCAAATTTTGAAGGGTTTAATTGCCATTTTCTTCTTCCAAGTATTATAATATGTTCCAATTATAATCTAATACATTTATTTGATTCAATCCAACTATTCCAAAAACTAAATTACATCACTGATTTCCAGTTTTCACATATTTCAAAAGACAAAGTACTACACCTCCTGTATACTCATTTCTTCCTTTCAAACAAAGATTACAACTCACAACTAGATGATTAAAATCAATACAATGATACAATTTGAGGAAAGTTATGCAATCCTTTATTTATTCGAAAATACAACTTTACAACTTCCTTCTTTTAATCATTCCAAAATCATATATTATATACAGGGCAAAATAATACATTTTCTTCTCATGTGTTTTACTTTTCTACATTTCAAACAGGGATTTCATATAGTATGCTAAACACAGATTTCCAATGGAATATATCATATGGACAAGACAAAACCACTTTCAATAATTCAAATGAAACTCTTACAACTTCCCCTTCATTTGATTTCAAAATGCAGCATACAAAATACGTATCATTCTTTCACATTCCAATTTACACTTCCATCACCACTACAACATATTTCCATTACAAAACATATATAATTTCATCCACTTCAAGTGGGGAAAGGTTACAATAATATTTAATTTCACAAGGGACTGTCAAACTGTCTTTATCTCAGCTCCAGAACAACAACATGCATATTTCTCATTCTTCCAAATTGTGATCACAAAAAGAGTAGGGGAAAGGCAACGCTCTTCATCCAACCAAGACATCCAATAAAGAGGAGAAACATCCTTCTTCATTAGCCCCTGAGCCCCAACCATAATGCAGTAAAAGATTTGATTCAACTCATGGCAACAACAGGCTTTCAAAAACACAAGCAACATTTCACAATAAAAACACAGTCCAAAACATAATGTAGTTTACAACTACATTAAATCATGACAAACATTACTGAGGCTTCATCAATCAAGCCAAAGGAGTAAGAAACTATGGGGGATTCTTCTTATGCCTCCCAAAAGGGGAAATGGGTATCACAACCTGAATTACAAACTTCCAAAATATAGTATATCACATCCCTGACATTTCTTATGCCTCCCCAAATTACCCCTTATTCCTCACATTTCCTTATGCCTCCCAAACCTCTTATGCCACCCCATAATGAGTAAAGAAATGCAAGCTATTTCTTTGTAAGGTGGAACCCAAATCCCAACTCCCTCCACCCTTATACCTCCCTAAAACACACTTGTGCCTCCCACAAAATAAACCCCATAGTCTTCTCCTACACCATTCCTAGGTCATCTACCCAACAGCCCACAAACATATCAAACATTCATACATTCACATTCACATTCATACAAGAAGATCATTTCAAGAGCCAAGTTCCTACCTCTCCATGATGGAGTTGTTCTAAGTTCCAAAACAACAAGCTTTATCCCAATGCAAGCAATCCAATTTAGCCAAGCACAAGCATGCAACAATCTTCCCAAAATAGCAAAAGAATTCACCCAAGAATGAAGTCTCCAAAAATGAAGCAACCCAAAACAAGGCAAGGAGTTCAAATTTTATAGAAAAAGAAGGGAAGAGGATGAGGTGGATCCATGTAGGATGCCACATCACACATCCTCAACCCCAACCCCAAAATTCAACTTCATTCTCCAATGCATAATAAATAGGTGGGTGAATAATATGACAGTTTACTTACATACTCAAATCCAACCCACACCGCAAAGGACGTAAATTAAACCATGTAATAAAAGTGCAATTACAAAATTACAATTTGACTTACAAAAATGCATTATAAAAGTCTAAAATCAACCCTCTAACCATAGGTACGGTTGGTAAATGAATTTAAGAGGTTTGGGACAAGTTTACCTTGTCCCACAAGCCTCCAAAATCAGCCTTCAAGGACAAATTTGAATTTCCAAGAAGATGAGAGTGTTTCACACTCAAAAGTTAACTTACACATCACTTACACATCTTTTACACATTACTGTTGGTCCCATTATTGAGTTTTCATAATGTGCCCTAATGTTTCATGTCTAAATTTTTGCTCAAAAACATTTTATTGTTCGATTTGGTGATCTGCAATTCATTTCTCCCATATTGAATGCTTCGAATAATGCCCAAGAAAGTATGGTTTTGCCCTAATTTGAAACAAAAATCATAGGTTTCCCCCTTTTTGTGCCCTAATTTTTCCAATATGGTCGGGCTGTGTTGTTTTTTCCTTTGAATCAAATCGTGCAAAAATGCTCAAAATTAGATTGAATCCGAGTTGTTTGCAATTAAAATCCCAATCCCCGGGTTCGAAAACAACGTCAAATCATGTTTCAATTGATTTAAAACCAAGAAATGAATGCCATTCCTTGTTAAAAAATTCGATTTTTAGGGCATCCTCTGTATTTTTTACATTTTGACGTCATACGGGTGTCATCTGCCCGTCAAATTCATCATCGCAAACATTATTGCAATGTGGCGGTTTCCTATTGGCTAGGGGTGGTCTTGAGAAATGTTTTCTAACTTGTCATTTTTGGAAATTTTGGCAAAATGGCAAATTTTTGGCTCCGAAATTTCTCCAAAGATCTACTCCAATATCCAGGTATCACATGTCCAGGAACAAGTCATATGGATAACCATGGTGGAGGTTTCAACATGAATTTGAAGTTTAATAACTTCATTAAAACTTTAAAAGTAAAATTTGAGCCCATGAAGCTCTATCAACGAATCATAGAATGCATAAATCCATAAATGGCAGGTTAATATAATCAGATGGTTATCATGATCAGTAACTTCAAATGGTATCAAAAGTCAATTTTTGACCCGGGCACTCGACAATGCGTGGACATGGTCCCAACTCAAATGTAAAAAAGTCATAGTAGGGGGGTGAAGCAAATTTTTGTGAAGTTTTTTACCACTCCAAATGGTATAAAGCCAACAATTTGGGCAAAATGAAGGCTCCGGGGCCTCCAATAGCATATAGGACACGTGTCCTAAGAGATAGAAAAAATCTCAAAAGAGGGGTCCACCTTACCGCATCAAAGAAATTTTGAATTTTTTGGGGGGAACTTCAAATGTGTAAATGGGTTCAAAGTATTTGAAGGATAAAGCTCCGCGACCAATAACATACGAGTAGGAACACGTGTTCCAAAGGCAGAAATGGGAAAGCGTGCGGGCCCGCGAGGAGAATTTTGAAATTTTCACAAATTTGGCAGGGAGGTATGATAGGAAGAATTGGAGGCTTGGACCTGCAGCGAATGGGAGAGCGCCACGTGGCGAGGAAGAGAGCGGGTGTTCAGCCTGAGGACAAATTTTGAGCTAAAATTTCCTTTTTTCAAAAAAGTGATTTCCAAAATTGATGGAATTGGCCCGCATGGTTTCAAAGGGACCCACATATGGACACGTGGCAGGCCAAGAGGCTAAGCGGGGAAAGTTTGCAAAATTTTCCAAAATTCAAAAAGGTCGCAAATGCATTTTTAAAGATGGGGACCCGATCCAATCGTGTTTTGACACGTGTCTCGCACTTATCCAAAGGTCAAATTTTTTTGGCATATATTCAAGGATCTCATCCTCCACATGGAGGGCTGACATTTAAAGTTATCTAAAATCAATGGTTACTGTACATTCACCCTTTTGGCTGCCATGGGAGCTCCAAGAAGCTTGGAAATCAAGTTTTTTCATCAAATTTCTTCGAACCTTATATGATTTTGCATCGTCTCGGCCTTCTGAGTGCAATGGCACCATTTTCATGACCTAATTCGGTGATCTATGATGTTTTTGATGAAATTTCTGCCTCAGGCCCGATATAAAAATGTGAAGATGAAAATAAAAAATTGCAGAGGTGAAATGATGAGGTGAAAAGGTGAAAAATGATAAGTAAAAGATGCTTGCATGCCTTAATGATAAAAACATGACCCTGAAACTGGTGGATAATGATCTAAATTTTGTAATGATTTAAGATTTTTGGGCACACCTGGCATAGCATCGAACATTTTTCTGTTTGCATGTCCCTTTCTGCAAATCATGAAGTTTTTGTAACAAATTTGATCCCATAAGCATATTCTCTGCTTGGGAAGCAAGACTCCAAGCTGGCATAGGGTATATATCATATTTTTGGAGAATTTGAGAAAGAGGAGAAAAAAAAGGACGTAGAATTTTTCAAGGAAAAGACTGAAAAGAAATCCATTTCTCTTGAGAAAACCGCTTGAGAACCATTTTTAATTCTCTCTTGTATCAGATTTCATCATGTTGAGTTAGTTTCAGTTGTAAAGCCATCAACAAGCTCTGAGATTGTTTTCATAACATTACATTTTACTTGATGTATTTGATCAAAGTGATAAACACCCCAATTTGATAACATCTCTTGGCAAAATTTGTATATGCTTATGTATTGGGTAGAATGATTTCAATCTTGTGTTTCTTGTAAAATGTTATGAAAAATCTTGTGTTTGGGATCTCTCTTGATAATGCCATAGGTCTCATTTCTTGTTGATGGTTTGATGGCATCTGCAATTATATTAGATGGAGCTTTCATCTGGAAAAGATAAACAGGATTTAAAATCATTTAGGATTGTCCTTGAATCTTGAGATTACATGTAAACCTTTGGGTGGACCATAGGTCATAATACAGATAGGGATTTCTGGATACTTTGTTGGTATATTTGCTTAAAGGCTTTTGTAGTAGGTTGTCAAATAATTGTGTGGAAGAGTGCAGATCTGGGTCTCCATTTGTGCACATATGGTGGTTGGGAGTATTTTAAACCTTTTGAAGCACTTCCTATGTTTACAGTGTTACAAATTTCTTGCAAAGGTCCTCAAAGAGTTTGGTAATCACTGCAGTTGGTCTTGTCTAACATCTCCCAGAATTAATTTCATTCAGAATTTAACCCTACCCCTGATACTATCTGCATTAACATTGTGTGTTAACAAGCAGAATACAACATTTACAAACATGTTACAAAGCAAATTAGGATAATACCATGTCTCTAGCAGCCTATGTTTTGAAAACATTTCCATATTTAATAGTGAGAATGCAGTCTATTTTTGAGTTTGAATAATGGAGAATTGATCATGTTAAGGGAAAGGCCCCTTCCATACCAATATGCAAAATACAAGGATATCCACACCTCCTTCACCAAACAAGGCTGCAATATAGGTTCTCTTGCCTTGGTTGATAGGCACAACCTAAAATAGTGAGGATCAATTATCAAAATCCTTCTGATTGCTACCCACTCCTTCAAGTAAGGGAATCCTGGTTTATGGATTCTAGATTTTGACATGTCTGAATATGGCTGATTTAATGACATAATTGATCTTGGTTATCTGTCTCTGAGTGTATTGTGCATTTCCCTGATGTTGCTTGTGTTGTCCAAAGTGACTTGAATGCAATGGTTATATATGATTGAATGTTTTCTTGGTTAAATACCATTATGAACATGCATGCCACTAGTAGGTGTAGAATCTTTGTGCGAGCATTCAGAATTCTCTGAATGAAGTTTCAGCGTGCATAGCCTAAGAAGAAAAATTAAGGACTACATGTTGGTTCCATTTCCTTAACCTCTTTTCATGTTTTTTTTCTAGGATGTTACATGTAGATGGCGTACGTAATAATTATCTTTGGAGATCATTGAAGATTGGGTTGAATATGGACAAGAAAAGTTTGCACAATAGGTATAGCATTGGGTCTGATTTCAATGCACAAAAGTCGGTGGAAGATAATATTTATAATGAACTATATGAGACATTTTTTAGCTTCTTCCTAGTATAACGAACTATATGCACCAAAGCTTTTTTCCCCTACACTGAGGATTTGGATAGAGGAAGACTATTAGAGTCTATCTGATGTAGATGAGTGGAATAGAGTTGTATATCATTGGTGGGTAGATGTTTTGTGAAATTATATATTGGTGTATGCAATTACCATGTATTTTTGCCTTGAAGTAGCTGATTTTAAGTTCCTATGTAAGAAAAAAGGATATTACTTAACACGCGATACCCTTAGTGATCAAGATCTTGATAATAGAACTAGATTTGGAGAGATTCCCCTATGGATAGTTAAATCCCCCACTGCATATAGGGGAAGGAGAAGGTGTGAAGAATAATGGTGGCCTTGATGGAAGATAGACAGTGAGAAGAGAGACAACTCAAGTATAATGAAGTGCAAGAGCTAGAAATTGAAGTAACACTACAGTTCAGAAGAATGATGGCTCAAAAATGTTTTGAAGCTCTTGTAGAAGAAAAGGATCTGTAACATCATGTCCTCCCTGACCTTGGGAAAGTGTAGTAGGGAGTCCCCATCAGCTTCATATGAGATTGTATTAGAGGAGAGAATGAGAACCATGGGTGCACATATGACTCATTGTGGGTACTGTTGTTGCAAATCAGCAGCACCCCTGGATGCAAATCAAGGTTCTGAATTGATTTTTTAGGCATCCAGTGTGATTGCACAACATGGAAACCTCTCTCCAAGTGTGGGACTTGTGAACAATGAGAGAGGAATCTCCAGATTAGAGGCTGGTTCCTCAAACTCCTCTGATTTAGATCTATATTTTACACAACTACAGAGGTTCAGATCCTAATCCTACTCTAAATTGCAAGGAGACAGGGATAAAAATGCAAAAAATGAAACTAAACTAAAGATGGTGATGCACCAAAAGGAGTGGTGAAACATTTTTTTGCCCATCTAAATAGACACAAATTCATGAAATACAACAAGGGAAAACATACACAAGCTGATAGATGTAATTAGAGGACTTAAAACTGAAGTAAAACAATACAAACAGAGGACTGAAAGCATTCACAAGAGTTTGCACTGTCAATTCCAGGTAAAAATCTCTTGCATTCCACCATCAAAGAGGTATAAACCTGTTACCAACTGTGAAAAAGGTCTGATTCTTACAACTATCACTTGCTGGAGGTGAAAGAAGAAGTTTGCAATGCCAAAAAGTGTTCAACCCATCAAGAAATGAGCCAACTCTGACTTTTTACAGTGCATGGGTCGAGCCCAGGAGAGAGAAAACGTAAAAAATGTGGGATCCCATTCCTCATTGATGGAAAATACATTAAAATAGCATGGAGGACCTTACAAACCCATACCCTGTCATTTTTGACCATATTGGAGAAGAATGCGACCCATTCTGTATTAAATTTGGTTGTTGAAATGTCATTTCTGGCCATGGACACGTACCAGAACCGTTTTTGAATTTTCTCTCTCCAAACTAAACCAAAATTATAAATTGACCATGTAATCAGTAGAGAATTTTAACATCTTTCCAATGATATAAAAAACGTGAAAATCCGATCTCTAGATCAAAAGATATGATCGTTTGAAGATTTAGGGCAAAAACGGCCCAAAAACGGATCGGCGGGGAAAATTTTTCAAATTTTACCTCTTTTTTGTCTTTAGAAATTTTTTCAAAAATTCCCCGCGCTCCGCTGGTCAGATGCCACGTGGCAAGCTCTGATTCACTTCTGGAATTCTCTCTCCTTCTCTTTTCAGCGAGTTTTCCTTTGAAAATCGACCTCTTTATACTCTTTTGGAAAAAAATTCATTTTTTGCCTCCGACCCCCCGAACCTCCTCTACCATGTGGCAACTTCCTATTGGCTGCGGGGCCTCAAATGGGAAAATTTTCCACAAAAACTCCGCTGAGCCATAACTTGAAAAATATAAGGAGTTAGGAGGCAAACTTTACCCTTTCTGGAAAGCTGAGATAGAGCTCTATCTGATGGTGCCATTTCCAGAAAAGCCTTGAGTGCTTGAAAATCAACCAGAAAGCCTTGAGTGCCTGAAAATCAAAAAATGTAGATTGAGGCACAAGAGAGGTAAGAACACAAGGAGTTAGCCACAAAAAATGAGCTGGGGCACAATTTTGGATAACAGGTACACAGCCCTTGTGCTAGGTGTTCCAAATTCAAAGGAAATTAAAGGATAAAATAGTGAAAGTAATCAGAAAGATACATGTATATACCATTTTGTGTTGAATCAAGAAGTGCATTAGAAGAGTAACATGCCCCATGGCAGCATAACAAGCACTAGTGTTTGGGAGTAATCTTACAAGATTATTTTTAGGAGTGTTACCATGGAAGATTATTGTTGCGCAGTGTTGGTCATCAAATAGGACTTTACGAAGAGCAACAGTTAGGGGACAAGAAGTCCCTCCTCTTTAATGGGAGAGGTTCCCTTATTCAGAAACGAACCTATTTACAAATATACAAAACATGATTTCCCTGGTTGAACTTGGATATTATGAAAGTGTTTTCTATAAAGATCATCAATTACAAAAGGACTGAGGAATGAGAATACAAGAATGAGCAGAAGGGCAACATTCAGAATTATAGATGACAGAGTAATTCTTTATGTATGCGAAGTTACAGTGAATTGAAACAGGATCATTTGTATCATATTAGTAAGATGGAATTTAAAAGACACAAAGTTCTGTAAATAACATCTGCAAGAACACAAAGTTTCTTGACATAACACAGACAAATGATCTTCACAAAATTAAATGAAAGGCTTGGGGATAAAAGAGATCAGATAGACAAAGAATGAAAAAGCCCTTCTGTATTGATTTCTTTATGATCTATTTACACTTTCAGAAAATAAGGCAAGTTCTTCCTCTACCTTGCAAAATGGCGTGGAGAGGCCATTATATAGCTTACAAATCAGTTACTCTTGGTAACCACTTCTTTTAACTAAAGATTAGTTAAGGATTGCCAATCGCAATACCTCAACTTATTAAAATGAATCCGAGAAAAAGAATTGGAAGAGAAGAGAAGAATAAGGAGAAGAAGACAGGTGGTTATGACTGGGAGGGACCCACTGACTTCAAAATCCGCTGCCTGAATTTCTTCAATGCCTCAGCTATGTCTCTGCCACAAGGGACTGACGTGTTGGCTATAGATTGAGTCCAAAATCTGAGGCACTTCTCCATTTCCTTATCAAACTCGACATGAGTATGATAGTCTTTATTTGCTTCTTCAATGGTAGATTGAAGAGAGCAGATCTCCTTCATTTTCTCTTTGGAAATGGAGCTTTCCTTGAATAGATTATCTTTGACAAAAGCTCTGAATTGAGCTTTGATTTCTTGCAAGGAAAAAGGCACACCAGAAGTTTCATCCTGAAGATGAAAATGTATATCTTTGAAAGCAGATACAACCAGTGTCTTGAAAACCTCACCCTTCTGCCAGCTATTCTTTAGTTCTCCCCAAAGCCTCCTCCAAGACTTTGATCTTCCACTCCACGCTGTAAACCCAGGACTTTGACAGATTATCCTTTGCATCATCAAAAACCTTACTCGACAATAAAATGTTCTCATCTGTCTGTCCCATGAGGCGGAGGTCTATTATGCAACTGCTCCAAAGTTTGAGCTCTTTATCTATGATCCTGATAGTGGAGGAGAGCTTCTGTTGCAAGTTGTTCACCTTTCCATGGAGTTTGAAAGCTTCATCGATGAAGTTCAATCCTGCAACAAGCATATCTTCCACCATGGCCTCCATAGCTCTTCCATAGATGGAATACTTGTGCATGTCTTTGATACTCTGTACTTCATCTTGGCTCAAAATTACAGGTGGCGGAAGGGTAGTCAGTGGGGTAGGGTCTAAAACTTTGTCCTTAGACAAAAGAGATTTGATAAAACCTGTGAGAATCTGGGCTTGTTCCTCCAACTGTTCAATAGTTTGCTGCCCTTTTTCTACCCTCCCAATGACTCTTGTGACCGTTTCCTAGAGGTTGTGGATCTCACCTTCAGGGGTAGACTCTCCCATAGGAATCCTTGAGAATTCTAGGTCAGATGCCTGTAAGTCCTGCTCTGGTTTATCTACTGTAGGCTAAGCAATCTCCAGGAATTTCTGACCCTGAGCATCAAACACTATCCTGGAGGTGATTTTGGATTTTTTGGCATGAGAAGGAGGAGTAGTGCCGAACAAGGCTGCCACAACATCAAAATTTGGCCCTGAGCTCCGAGAGGAAGATTTCCTCTTTCTACTGTCGACAAAAGGTTACACCCATGCAAAAGAGGAGGAGAAAGAAGCAGGAGGGGCAAGAGGACCAAGAGACAAAGAGCTCATGGCACTCAAGGTTTACACAGCTGTTGTCTCAAGTTGAGACATGAGTGGGGCGCTTAAGACAACTGGCGCACTTGAGACAACTGGTGCAGAGGAGTCAATAGCACTTGGAAGTTCAGTTCTCTGGGCTTCCTTATCTTTATCTGTTGGAGCTTCAGGAGCGCTTGAAGGAGCTGGCACTTCACTCTCTTCACTTTCACTGAGAACAATAATGTTCTCTGATCCCAAAGGTAATTCTGCCTGCTTTCTCTGAGGATCTTTTTCCACAGGCTCCTTCTTAACCTCTTTGAATTTCTTCTACCTGGGTATACTTGGGTGGATGAGGTAGGAGGGGTTTGCATAGGTGTGTCTGATATTGGAGTCGATGCTTCCCTCCTTGGTGTTGAAACATCCTTAGAGGAGGATTCTCCTGAGTGCCTCCTAAGCTCTCGAACTTTCTTATCAAACCAGATCTTAGTCCTGACTAAGACTGGAGCCAGGATCTCAACCAAATCATCTTTCTCTTTCTTGAACCAATCCAAGTCCTCCAAGGGAGTGTGCTTAACCACATTGTCATACTCATATGAGAATAGATCAGAGTTGTCTTCCTTAAGCCCTTCAGGAACTTGGTACAAGCCGAGTTCTTGGATCAATTGCAAAGAGAACCTGCCATAATGCCTCCTTCTAGCCTCAAAATCATCGGCACAGTCAGCCCAATAGTCTTCTGTATCTGCCCTATGATGATAGATTATCTTGATGTTCTGCTTCAATGAACTTCTTCAAGTCAAAGCAAGTTCTTGGCTTGAAGAAATGGACAGTGATGGGAGCCAGGGCTCTTTCTATATTCTGTGCGTCCAGGGTTGTTTTACAAGTGTAGTTTCCCAAAGAGATGGGAAAGTGCAAACTAGTAATCTTCTTGTCTCTGCAGGTTCTGTGCAATTTGTCTAATTTCCTGCATACTTCTATTAAAGCCATCTTATCACTACAGAACATGGGAAACCTCAAAGGGGTGCTCTCATAGCCAGCAAGCCTGATATAGGAGAATTTTTTGAATTGGATAAAATAGGCACCGTAGTGCGATATTAGGTTCATGGCTTCGTCAGAAAATCTTCTAGCAGTGTCACCCTCAAGAAGCCTGACCACGTACATGGTGAAAGTGTCATTTACCCTTCAGAAATTGCGATTGCTGGTCTCTAGGGTGAACTGCGGGCAGTAGGCATATACAGGATCATCCTTGTGAGCATCAATGTAAGAAAAACCAAACCATTGCCTTGATGCTGCCAGAGTATACATCAGGTATGAAGTCATGTAGAATTTCTTCGTTTGTTGTACATTGGACAGCTGCTCTGCTAAGTTCATGCTGATGATTTCTGCCCAGTTGATATTTTGAGTTCCCTCGCACACCATGTTGATGAGCGGGCACATCCAGAAATGGAACTCGTTAGTAGAGGGTAAGCCCCATAACCCGAGCCAGTAGATATTATAAAATCTGACAATTCTTCATTGAAATCTGCCTGAAAAAGGGTCTTGGATAGACGAGATGCTCCCTTCTTAGGGTTTTTGAGCCAAGACTTTGCCACCCGCGCCTTGTAGTTGTCACTGTCTTGATTGAACAGGGCCTGTGCTTGATTCTGGGAAACAACTATGGCATTATCCATTTCTGGAATCCTCAGTGCAGTGCTAATGGCGGCAGCATCAAGTTTGGCGATGAGTTCCCCGTGTATATTGGTCAATTCACTCGAATCAGGGTTGAAATGAGCTCCGCATGAAAGCACTGTATCTGCACATTGCACCGAGATTGGGAAACCTCCAGCGAAAGCCAAACCACTGTCGTGAATCATCTGTGCCATTGGTGTAGGGTTTGCATCTATCATCCTCGACCAAAAATCACCAAAGTCAAGATGGCGAACTTCACTGTCCCCGATATTGGGAACGACAGACTCTAGTGGTGAGATTTGTTCCTGTCCCTGAAATTTGATCTTCATGTTGATAGTAATTCAGAGGGAAGAGCTGCAAGCTATACTCGGGAAGGAATTACAGAGGGAAATGGATATACGTGCAGGAATTTAGATTGCAAGGGTTCGAGCAAAGATAGCATGGAAAGCAGTGTGAAAAATGCATAGGGGGTTCACTCGTTATATAGCTGTTTAGGAGAGAGAAAGGCAATGAATGCGCATTTAATACATACCTACCAATTTAAATAAGCAAGATATTCGGGTAGAGCGGGAAAAATTAGCACGAATGGCACTTGGTTCATTTGGGACATGTGGGATGCGAAAGCACGAAGCACGCGGCTCCGGCCGATTCGGGTGAAGCAGGGAAAAGACGCGCAAATGCCTTTTTGGGACATGTGGGACAAAAGTGCGCGAAGTACGCGATTCGGGTGAATCGGCCGAAAATGGAACAACTGGGTCCGGGCGAACTTGGGACATTTGGGACAAAAATTTCTGACGGGCCTGAAAAAGACATACGACTTCGGGGTAAGCCGGCCGATCAGGGAACAAAGGGCCCAATTGAACTTGGGACACATGGGACAAAAATGTCCGACAGGCCCGAAAAAACACGCAAAATGACCCAAAAACGTAGATTTTCTCAATTTCTCGACTTTTAACAATCACCAGTATAACAGAGAAGACACTTAACACTGGAAAATTTTAAATTTTCGGCCGATCGGGGAACAGCAAGGGCACTTTTGAACTTGGGACAGTTGGGACAAAATTGTCCGACAGGCCCGAAAAACTTTACAAAAATACCCATAAAAGATAGACTACTTCTCAATTGTCACGACTTTCATTCAATTTCAGCATGTAACAGAGAAGACACTAAAACTCATGAATGAGTTGGATTTGAAAGTGACAACTTTCTTTAAGAGTAGGGAATTGTGAGTGGACAACATGGATTCAAGGGAAGTTCCAGTTGTTGGTTGTGTGAAGGGTTTAGGTAGTGCAACTTGTTAGCTTATCCGGATGTAAGAATGTTAAGAAAATTGGATGTTGTAATTCACTTGACTACCCTACCAAATGGGGTATGATTTTGTCAAAAAAAATGGGCTAGCAAGTAAGCCTTGGTGGTTAGTGTTCAGATGGACATGTCTTTTTCCACCATTCCCATTGAGGGTAGCCTTGTCAAATTCTATGGAGAAAAGAAAATGTTGCACATTAAGATTGAGAGATCCCAACAATGTTTCCTATGAAGTGTTATTTGCTGATGTAGATGCTGACAATTTCATTGGCTTTGCTGATGGAAAAGAAAACAAGATGGAAAAATTAGAGTGCCTTAGAATGGTAGTTTCTCCTTGGACATTGCTATTTGATGGAGCTTGTTCCAAATTTGGAAATGGTGTTGGTATAGTTCTGCTTTCTCCTAGTTGCAGAAGAGTTTCCTTTTTCCTTGAAACTTAATTTTGAATGCACTAACAATGTTGCTGAGTATGAGGCATTGGTTGTTGGCGTTAACAATTGCATGTAATTATGGAGTGAAGAGATATTGTTGCAAAAGGAGACTCAAAGCTGATAGTTGTCAAATAAATAAGAAAATTGTATGCTACAAAAAATTAGTGTATGAAATAGTATAAGCATGCTAGTTTGGGATCTAATTGAAATGTTTGATTCCTTTAACATACCATGTACATTACTACCTTTATGATTGGGTTTAGAGGTTTGAACACATTGAATATAACATTGAAGTGTTGACTAGGCTAGTTGTCCCTAATAATGTGAAACATTGGCAAGTGTTTGATTATGATGCTCAAGTGCTAAGGTTCTTGCAGAGCCATTGTGAGTTTGCAAATTAGAATATTGATTGGGAACCAATGGTGTGTGTGACTGAAATAAGAGAAACATTTGTTTAGAAAATATATCATCCAATTGAAAAAAAACACCATTCCTAGAGGTCTTGTGGCACTTGAGGCAAATTTTAACAATGCTGATTGCATAATAAATAGAAACATGTCTACCTCAAGGGATGTGGAAGAGTATGAATTGGGAACAAGGGAGAATACCAAGGAAGATTTGGTTAGGCAGCAATCTCGGTAAAGAGGAAAAATAGTCTTATTCCCAACTCTTGAAAAAATATCAAGATTACCTTGCTTGGTCCTATTCAGAGCTGAAAGCATATAGAGAAGATTTGTTTCAACATGAGATCCATCTTAAAGAAAATTACAAGCCATTCATATAGAGGTAAAGGCCAATTAATCCACTTCTCTCCATGAAAATGCAAGAGAAATTAAATAAGTTGAGGGATGGAGGTATTATTCAGCCTACTAGATATTCATCTTGGGTTGCAAACCTTGTGCCAATTAGAAAGAAGAATGGAGACATTAGACTTTGTGTGGATTTTAGAAATCTAAATAGAGCATCCATGAAAGACAACTATCCCTTGCCAAACATGAAAAATATGTTGTAGCTTGTGACAGGGTCAGAATTGCTTTCTACATTGGATGGTTTCTCTGGATATAATCAAGTGGTTGTCAAAGAATCAGAAAGACTTAAGACAACATTCACTACTCCTTGGGGAACATATGTTTTTGTTAGAATTCCCTTTGGTTTGATGAATGTTGTTGCTAATTTTCAAAGAGCTATGGATGTTTCTTTCACTAGGGTTACATCAATGAGTTCATTGTAGTTTACCAAGATGATGTGACTGTGTTTTCAAGGCAGCGAGGTGATCATTTGCAACACTTGGAGAAGATGCTGATTAGATGTAGGGAGTATGGAATTTCTCTTAATCCAAAATCAAAGTTTCATTTTGGTGTGCAAAAGGTCAAGTTGTTGAGACATATTGTATCTAAAGATGGTGTTATGATAGACCCTGAGAGAGTGGAAGCAATCAACAAAGTACCTATCCCAAGAACCAAGAAAGGCATCCTACCTTTCTTTGGTAAAATCAATTTTATTAGAAGGTTTGTTTCCAAATTTGCTGAGCTAAATCTTCCAATCACAAGCATGTTAAATAAGGGCCAAGTTTTCAAGTTGGAGAAGGCTTCTTCAAGCTTTTGAAGGAATGAAGGATGCACTTAAACATGCAACTGTTTTAGCAGCTCCAAACTATAAGAAGTCTTTCCAAATATTTTCCTTTGCCTCTGAATATACCATTGCTTCTATTTTGTTACAAAGGGATGCGAATGGGGCTAAGAGGCCTATTGCCTTCTTTATCAAGGCTTTACAAGAAGCTGAATTGAAGTATACAATCATGGAAAAACAAGTGTTTGCCTTGGTGAAAGCAACAAAGATTTTCAAGCCTTTATACTGAGCTCAAAATGTTGTTGCTTATGTTCCCCACACCATGGTGAAAGACATCTTATCAGAGATGGAGATCTCAAGCAAAATATGTAGATGGGTGAAAAAATTGCAAGAGTATGATATGGATATCCATACCACAAAGTTAGTAAGAGGTTTGGGTCTTGCCAAGATCATGGCTGAGAGCAATTTGCAAAATGTAGAGGTGAATCAGACTAGAGGAGAGAAAGGGCAGATCTTCTTGAGAATTTGATGAGTTATGAGTGGTACAAAGGATGTGATCTTCTACCTCAAACACCTATGTTGTCCTAGTCATTTAAATAAAAATTAGAAAAGAGCCCTCAAGTTGGCTTCTCAAAAATATATCATAACAAACCTTGGGCTGGCTTGGAAGAACCCTGAGGGTGTCCTCTTGAAATGCATAACTGAAGATGAATCTCCCAAGATAGTTACTAATTTCCATGGGGGAGTTTGTGGAGGACACTTTGCTGAGAGGGTGACAGCACATAAGATTTTGAGAGCTAGTTATTGGTGGCCTACTCTTTTTAAATATGCAACCCAGCTAGTTAGAAAATGTGATAGTTGTCAATGTTTCTCTGGAAGATCTTAAAAGATTTAGGCTCCCTTCCTTTACAACTTGTATCAATTGAATCTCCTTTAAAATAATGGGGAATGGACTTCATTGGTGAGATTTTAGATCCTTCTAGTGCTAGTCACAAGTGGATTCTTGTGGCCACTGATTATTTTACAAAGTGGGTTGAAGCAATTCCATCTAAGAAGGAAACACACCAAGTGGTAATGGATTTCTTGTTGGATCACATCATATGCAGATTTGAAGTTCCAGTTAAGATTGTATATGATAATGCCATGTGCTTTAGATCCAAACCTTTAATGGCAATGTGCAATGAATATGGGATAAATCTGACTTATTCTTCAAACTACAATCCACAAAGGGAATGGACAAGTTGAGTCCAGTAATAAGAACTTGCTCAAGATCATTAGAAGGACCTTGGAAGTGAAACAATAAAAAGTGGGGAGAATAATTGAAGTTTTTTAGTTTGGGCTGATAGAATAACTCCTAAAAGAGCAACTAGTAAAAGCCCGTTTGAATTGGTGTATGGAATTCAAGCTTTGCTGCCCTCACACCTACAATTATCCTCATTTTAGTTTTCCCAACAGTTAGAAGATCAAGAGCATGGCCCATATGAGTCAAGAATCAATCAAACTATTGAGCTTGATGAGGAAAGAAGAGCATCCCATCAGAGACATATCAGATTTAGAGAGAAATTGAAGAAATTATTTGACAAGAAGGTCACTCCTAGAGCCTTCAATATTGGAGATTTGGTTTTTTTGTGGGATAGTAGGCATGAAGACAAGGGAAAACATGGCAATTTTGATGAATTATGGATGGGACCTTATGCCATTGACATCAGAATTAGTGAACATACCTTTTTCTCAAAGATCTAGATAGGGAATTGTTGGAGCTACTTGTTAATGGCAGAAATTTAAAACATTTCTTGGATTAAATCTCCAAATTGAGGTATGCACAAATTGTACATTTGTATAGTCCTTGTTATTGCTTTTTTTTTTGTTGTTTGTTGGTGTGTGGTTTTCCCCTTTGTCCCTAGCAACCATTCTAGTTGTTTTCTCAGTCTTTTTTTGGTGGTATTTCTAGTTTCTTAAGCTACCTTATATTTTGACTCCTTTGCCCAATGGTTTTTAGCACTTGGTCTACATTTTATCCTTATGGCACTCACTGGGAGTGCTCATCCCCAAGAAAGAGCTAATGTTGATGCTAATTATTCAGTTTGCATAATGTGCCCTAATGCTCCATGTCCAAATCCACTCAAAAATGATTTATTGTCTTGATTTGGTGATCTGTAATTTGACTCCTCCTAGTTGAATACCTTCGAAAATGCCCATAGATGTTATTGTTTTGCCCTATTTTAAAACAATATCCAACTTTCCCCCTTCATTGTGCCCTAGCTTTTTCAAATGGTTGGGCCGTGTCGTTTTTCCTTTGCCAAGTCGTGCAAGAAAGTTGTAATTGATCGAATCCTAAAGTGTTTACAATTAAAAACCCAATCCTCAGGTTGAAAATCAATCTTAAATCATGTTTCACTTGATTTAAAATTACAAGAAATCTACCACCCTTGTTAAATTTTTTGATTTCTAGGGCATCTTGTGAATTTTTTACATTTTGACGGTTATACATGTGTCATCTTCCCATCAAATTCATCATCCCAACATCTAGGGAAATGTGGCACATTATGATTGGCTGGAGGATTGGTTGGCAAATGTTGGCTAAGTTGTCATTTAAGAAATTTGGCTAAAGGGAAAATTTTGGTCCGTGGCTTCGCTTCTTACAAATTGCCTACGTAGACTAAATGGTTTTGGCCCGAAATTTTGGCCCTCATTTTGCCAATCACAGTCAATTCTTGGCCCGAAACATGCATCGAATAAGAAGAGGACAGTCAATAGGACATGCGGGTGGCAGAGGTATTGGTGAAATTTGAAGTTTCTTGACTTCAAAATTTTAAATTTAAATTTTTGAGCCGAAAGTTCTGCAAAGAATCAGCAGAAGCAACACGTGTCCAGAAATGCAAAAAGTCAAGCATGGGATGGGGAGGTTTTGAAGGATTTGAAGTTTTTTAACTTCAAAACTTTAAAGTTAAAATTTGAGCCGAAGCTCTAATCAAATCAGAGCCAATATGTGTCCCAAAAGGCAAAAGGGGGCGGAGGTTCGGGCCTCAGATGAAACTTTTGGAAATTTTACAAATTTTGGCAAAGGGAGCTAAAGTCAAAATTGAAGGCATGCCTCTATAGACCAATTTGTGGAGGACACGTGGCATTTTTTAAAGGTAGTCAGATGGAGAGCATGGGCCCATGGAGAGAATTTTGAAACTTTACAATTTTGGCAAGGAGGTCTTAAAGGAAGAATTGGAAGCTTGGACCCACAGCAAAATCGGAGGGTGCCACGTGGCAGGGAAGAATCAAGATTTCGGGCCCGCAGGAGAATTTTACGAGAAAAATTTCCTTTTTTCAAAAAAGTTTCAAAATTGATAGAATTGGCCCATGTTTTCAATGGGGCCCACATATGGACATGTGGTGGGCCCAAGGGAGAAGTAGGGAAATTTTGTGAAATTTTCCAAAATTCAAAAAGGTCACAAAAGCATTTTTAAAGATGGGGACCCAATCTAATCATGTTTTGACATGTGTCCCACCTTATGTAAAGTCAAAAAAGGTATTTTTGAGCTTATTTGTGGATCTCATCTACCACGTGGATGGATGGTATTTAAAGTTATTCAAAATCAATGATTATTGTGCATTCACCCTTTTGGCCACCATGGGAGCTCCAAGAAGCTTGGAATTATGTTTTCTACATCAAATTTCTTCGAACATTATATGATTTTGCATCGTCTCGGCCTTCTGAGTGTAATGGCACAATTTTTTTGACCTAATTTTGTGATCTATGATGTTTTTGATACATTTTTTTCTCAGGCCAAATAAACAACGAGAAAAGTGAAAATTAAAAGTTGCAGAGGTGAAATGATGAGGGGAAAAAGTAAAAAATGATTGATAAAATATGTTGGCATTCCTGAATGATAAAAACGTGACCCTGGGATGGATAATGATCTAAATTTTTCTAATAATTTAAACATTTTTGGGCATCACCTGGCAACCTGTGAGTTGTTTTCCAGTTTGATGTCTTTTTCATACAAATCATGAAGTTTTTGTAACAAATTTGATCCCATAAGCATATTCTTTGCTTGGGAAGCAAGACTCCAAGCTGGCATAGAGTATATATCATATTTTTTGGAGAATTTGAAAAGAGGAGAAAAGGACGTAGAATTTTCAAGGAAAAGACTGAAAGAAATCCATTTCTCTGGAGAAAACCACTTGAGAACCATGTTTTAATTCTCTCTTGTATCAGATTTCATCATGTTGAGTTGGTTTCAGTTGTAAAGCCATCAACAAGCTTTGAGATTGTTTTCATAACATTCCCTTGCTGATGTATTCGATCAATTTTTGGATTATTTGATGTTATCTCTTGGAAAAATTTGTATATTCTTATGTTTCAGAATGATTTCAATTTGTGTTTCTTGCTCATGTTGCAATCTTTTGTTTGGAGATCTCTCTTGATCATACATGGTCTCATTTCTTGTTGATGGTTTGATGGCATCTACAATCTTATATTCAAAAGAGATTTCATCTGATAAAAGATAAACAAATTTAAAATCATTTAACTATCCTTGAATCTTGAGATTATTTGTAAACCTTTGGGTGCACCTTAGGTCATGATAAGATAGGGATTTATAGATACTTTGTTGGTATTTTGCTTCAAGCTTTTGTGGCAGGTTATCAAAGATTGTGTGGAAGAGTGTAGATCTGGGCCTTCCATTTGTGCACATATCCTAGTTGAAGGAGTATTTTAAACCTTTTGAAGCATTTCTACTATTTAGGTGTTACAAATTTCTTGCAAAGGTCCTCAAAGAGTTTGGTAATCTATGGTTGGTCTTGTCCAACATCTCCCAACAAAATTTCATTCAAAATAACTAACCCTACCCATACTACCCCTGCATTGCATTGTGTGTTAACAAAAGAATACAATCCATTTACAAAAAATGCACAAAGCAAATCAGGATAATACCATGTCTCTAGCAGCCTCAGCCTTGTTTTGAAAACATTTCCATCATTTAGTAGTGAAAACTCTTTTGAGTTTGAATAATAGAGAATTGATCATGTTTTCCCAAGGACCCCTTCCATACAATATGTAAAATACAAGGATATCCCCACCTCCTTCACCAAACAAAGGCTGCAATATAGGTTCTCTTTCCTTGGTTGATAGGAACAACCTAAAATAGTGAGGATCAGATCAAAATCCTTCTGAGGTGCTACCCACTCCTTCAAATCTTGAGTGCTAACAAGTTAGATAGATGTCTCCCCAGCTACAAACAACATACAAATCATTTATCTTCCTCTGAGTGTCTTGTGAAAATCCATGATGTTGCTTGAGTTGTGAAGGAGATTAAGTTTGGGTACCAACACCAATAACTCAATTAATTACTTTCTCATGATATCTTTTAATTAATTAATATTAACAACATGCTTACCCACAATATTAGTACAACATTTAATAAATAAAGAAAAGGGGAAAATGCATCACAAAATAAACACAAGCAATCAATAAACAAAAGGGTCAATTAAATAAATACACATAACCCCTTGGTCACATTTAAAGGTGGTCCCCCCATGGATACCCCTGACAAAACAACCATACACAAACAAAACAAGTTGCCATGGTGACCTTGTTGAATTCATCTAGAATTCCAATGTGGTTGGTCTCCAATCCCCCGATGTTTGTTGTGATATTTTAACCTGCAAAACACAAATACCTCCTTCGACCTCGTGGCCATATCAGAACATCCAAAATAATATAAATATAATTCCCGAAATCATCTAGATATATGAATCACAACAACATCAAAGCAATCTAACAATATCATTTACAGTTTTATCAGCAACTATATCATCATACAATAATTTCTATTTCTAGTTCTACTCATAATATCCAAATATCACATGTTCGAACAACATCCATAACATGACCATGTCAAACAGTATATCATCATCAATATCCAAAATGCCTATAATAATCGTCATGCATCATAACTGAATCAAGTCAACAATAATCCATGATCTAACATCTATCATTATACTATAATAAGGTCCATAATCAAGTCCATAATATAATCAGTAAGTATCATGATTATTATCAAAAGGATTTCAAAGGGAAGTGGGCACTACACCAATAATCCTAATGGCGAAAAATCGGGATTTAATACCAAAGGAACAATTTAATCTAACAATAGTATACATTTCTCTTCAGACATTAATCATGCAAATTAAAAATATATACTCAAAAACTATGAAAATTGTCTTAAAAGAATTGTTGTTTATTTTATATTATTTACTTATGTGTATGGAATCATGGGTAATACAAAACAATTCATGTATCATACAAAGATAGAACACTGCAAGCAAAACAAATGACATATGGCAAAAAATATCTTGCATGGATTTTAAATAAATTTGACAAGTATATCAATCTACATAGCTCCATCTTGGTCAATCAAATATCTCTTGCTAGCAAGAAAGACAACAAAGGAAACTATAATTAGATACAATGAAGTATATCATGTGAGAGCACTGACCTTGACAACTATGTGAATTTGATCATGTATACTAGTTAATAACAATATAACACCAATTGACACCTCTTTGATGATGTATTTTTCAATCCAAACCTGGTAACTGCACAAAAACATAGAATATACAATAATATTACCAATATCAATATTTTACATACCATGAACAAATTCAAACTGCAACATTAAGTAATTCACATATCGCTTCTTAGTGTAGCTTCCAATTTACAATACTCAATACATTAGTATTTTAACATGCACCATTATATACCGCATAATGATTTCAACATTATTTCATACACTCTAAACTCATAAGCCAATAATGCAAAATTACAATTTGCAAATAGGTCATGGTATACAAAATATTGATATCGATAATAATATATTCCTCCTTCTTCCATGTTTTCCATTTATTTCCATATTTTCTTTGCATTACGACAATTGTCAAAAGTTCTAACAAATGTCAACAAATGCAAAGGAAAAATTTTCATAGCACAAAACACCATATTCAAGTACTTGTAATTAGATCATAAGCAGAGCAGTATGAACTACAGGTCAATGGCCTCAGGACAGCTGATTAACAAAGTTAGAGATATAATATACATTAGTATCAAGACACATGGAAAACTTGGAAAAAAAGATGGAATCCATGTTTCATGAAAACTATAGTTTAGCTTGCACAAATGGTTTATCATATCATGGTACTATTGGTTGGAGATAATCTATATTACAACAAGGAAGACCAATTAACAAAATCAGAGATATAATATACAACAATGTCAGAATACATGGAAAAAGAAATTAATCCATGTTTCATGAAAATTGTAGTTTAGCTTATGTAAATGGTTTATCATGGTGCATTACTATTTGTTGGAGATAATCCATATTACAAAAATTGTTTATACTCCTAATAGAAATAGAAAGATGTAAACAGAACATTTCCATACCAAACATCCATAGCTACATATGACATTACAAAAAACATAAAAAACTTATGGCATATGCAAATGGATCAAATATATGCATATACATAACTTTCTTTATGTATATAATATGTAATTCAAACCGTCAAATGAAATACAAGCATACATTTTCTTGTCTGAGATTCAGATGCAATGAACTTTATCATGTGAGAGCACTGACCTTGAAAACTATAACAACTTGATCATGCATACTGGTCAAAGAAAAGATAAAATCAGTTGACCCCTCCTCAACAATGTATTTTCTAATCCAAATCTCATAGCTGCACAAAAACATAGAATATACACTACTATTATCAAAATATCAATATTTTGCATATGATGAACAAATGCAAAATGCATCATTAAGTAAATTATGTATTAGTTCTTAATGTCCCTTCCAATTTATCATATTCAATACATCAGTTTTTTAACATCACCCTTACATAGTGCATAATGATTTCAACATTATCACATATAGTCTAAAATTATAATCCGATAATGTAAAGTTGCAACTTGTAAATAGATCATGGTATACAAAATATTGTTATTGGCAATAATAGATAGCTCCTTTTTTGTAAATAGTGTTTTACTAACTTATATTATGCCTGAATCGTATCCATGTGCAAGTGACTGCTACTTCCACCATCAAAAGTACCACCACAGTTGAAAAGATAAAAACAACAAAAATGAGTGAAATGACATTCTGAACAGCTGGCAGAATGAAACCCCCAGCTAAAAATTCCATTACAAAGAGTGGAATAAAAATCCAAAGGGTCACTTTAGGAAAGCTTCTCTTCAAGGAATATACTTCAAATAAGCTAAAAAAATTCCATATATTCTTCAAAGAATGCCTCTTTTTCTTATGGTAAAGATTATTCGTTACAAGGAAATTTCCCTTCTTTTGACAGCAAGGGTAACAAAAAAACTAGGGATTTTTCTAATGAGGCAAAGGATAATAGATAATATGAGGCATACACGAGAAGTGTTGAAGAACGACATGGAATAAAGCCTCGATTGTGACAAACCACAAGATGAAACCTTAGCAAGGATGGTTTGCAATTTAACACAATAATTTAGTCCATCTGTTGACATTATTTGCACAGAAAAATCAATTGCTACTATTGATAAACATTATCCAAAAGGGGAAACAACTCACAGGTTAGAGCCCATCCCAGTCATCAGAAATTGATCGTGAGGGCTTGATGATTTTAAAAGAGATAATGGCCAATAATCGTGATGGCAGAAAATCAGGATTTAATACCAAAAGAAGAATTTGATCTAGCAATAGTATATATTTCTCTTCTTTAGACATTAATCATGCAAATTAAAATTATATACTCAAAAACTATGAAAACAAATGAAAATGGTCTTAAAAGAATTATTGTTTATTTTACATTGTTTAATTATGTCTATGGAATCAGGGGTAACATCAAACAATTCATGTATCATACATAGATAAACAATCCATCCATGTATCATACAAAGATAGAAAGATGCAAACAAAACAAATAATATTACAAAAAAGAAATAACAGGATGGCGAAAAAATTCTTGCATGGCTTTTAAATAAATTTGACAAGTATATCAACCTACATAGCTCCATCTTGGTCAATCAAATATATCTTTAAGACAACAAAGGAAACTATTTATATTAGGTGGAGAGTAGAATATGGTAAGAATATAAGTTGAAATAGGTATTTTGTCTTTGAAAGAAATCCCTATGTGAAGACTAGACTAATGGACAATGGCAATTGGCTATGCATGCCCATAACATGACTATCTTTGATAAATCGGTAAATTTACTTAGCAATTAGTATTCCCTTACGATTGCTAATTTAAAATTCAATAGTGGATTCCTTGGGGTCCCATATATGTACAAGTTATCACACATGGTATAGTAGCTCTGAAAATAATGCATGCCAATAGGAGTGTTTGTTTTCGACCAATAAAATTCTAACCGACAAGAGGTGAATATTCATACATTGAATCTTAACCATTTCAACTTAAACAATACATATTTATTCCTAATACTTTGTAATATATGAATACGCATATTATGAAATAGTTTAAGATAGACAACCATACATATCGCTTGAGAATACACCATGTAGAGTATACATGGATTTATATAAATCTATGTTTTACTTCTATTAATTTCTCAAATAGTTTTTCTATATACACAAGTAAGATTTTCATGTTTAGAGTGTTGGCCTTTTGGCATCCGAGATATAAATCTAGCTTTTAATAATTATATATCCATATGATTGTCAGTTTTACTTGATGTGTATGCACATATACATATAAAAGTGGAATAGTATCATGTAAATATTTGGTTTTGGTATAGGATTAGTTACGTTCTAGTGTATTTATGTGTTTATTGATTATTGATTATTAATTCTAAGTTAGGCTCTTTTTAGGTATATTTTTTTATAATGATTGATTTTTGACATATTCTCTGTGATTTTTTTATGACTTTCATCATGTTTGACTTTGTATGGACTTTTATGACTCTTTCTTTTGCTTGGCAATTATCTATTCTTAATTTTTTTTATGAATTTTGAATTCTTCATCTTTCTGTTTGTTCACCAATTTCTTTTCTCTTCCCCTATATATTTTAAATTGTTCTAGACATTATCATAGAACCGTACTTAGTACAATTTTGGTTATTTTTGTGGGCCTTTTTTACTTAGAATTTAGGTGCATCAAGGTTTTGGCCCTTATTAATTTTCAACCCTTTCCTCCGTTGTGGTTTCAACTTGTATTTTAATAGGTTCTAAATTTGAATCTCAAGGAGCCTACAAGATTAGAAGTGCACTACTGCATTTAACAAACAAACATCTACATTGATAGAATGATATTGAAGTTGTAAAACAATGAACATTTGTATGTATGAAGCATCCTCATGCTTAAAGAAAAATTGAAAATTTGAAGTATGTAGAGAGGGATATAACATTTAGTAGTTGTTTGTATTCATTGAAAAATAAGGATTGAGACACTTGCATTATACCAAACTACCTTTTAAGCTACATAAGTTGTATGTTAATTGTCAATTTCTTCACTAGTTTAAGGACTTGATAAATGTCAAGGAAGCACAGTTTTCTCTTTGATTTAGCATAGGCACCAAAAAAAATTATTTTAAAAGCATTCTATAGACCTAAAAGACAAACAAGAATTTTGATGAAGGATGACAATTTCCCGGTGACTCGCAATGAATACTAAAACAATTTATACAACATTTTCAAAACTTAGAAACTAAGAAATAGGTTCATCAAAACATGTCCCTAAATACATATACATATCATTTATGTATATGTTTTCCATTCTCTATACTTATTTTAGATTTGACATCCCAAGATAGATTTATTGTTTTGCCCATATTAGATTTTTTCACCTTGCCATTTGGATCTTCTTTTCATTGTCTATTGGTGATTATTGTCTTTAGATATGAAATGAATCTAATGTTCCCTTAACAATCCTCATTACTTTAAACACTTTAATTATTTCTTGTTTTTTTATATTATGAATGATTTAATATTCTAAAACTATATTCATCTTTTTGTTAAGTTTTATTACAGTGTAATGTGATTAGTCTAATATGTAATCTTGTTAGTATAAACTACACTTTCCACTTTTAAATTATAATTTGTATGTATTTATTATTATAATAATAATAATTTATTTTATCAACTATTTAAACTTTATAAATGTTATGCTGGTTTTTTAGCATATCATAATTATTAATAATTTTTATTATTATTTTTCAAATATTTCTATCTGAAAAAATTGTTTGAAGAAATAAATGATCTCCAAACTTTATTATATGATCAAAATGTCATGATTTTTCAATCTTCTCTGATGACAAAAAGAAAATAAACTTTAATAATAGTAAAATTGATGTCAATTTTTTTTTTTAAAAAAAATTAATAATAACTTAAAAGGATGTCAAATATAAAATTAAAGTTACAAATAAACATATTAGATGTATCATTTGAACATTCCATCCCTCGTTCTTTTAACCATTTGAATAAACTGCTCACATAATAAAATTCTTTAGAATTTTCTCAACCAATCTGTACAAGACAAACATTTGTGTTTTTCATTCACACACTTTTATATTTTTTCAAATCATTTAAACGGGCCACTTGTTACTATTAAATCTTATAAACGTAACAAATGAAAACATAATCCAACAAAATTGACAGCAATACAGCCTTAATCACACGACGTAAACAATTCTCATATTTAGTTTTAGTAGCTTGGTCGGCGAACATCCAGGGGTGTTAAAAGATGTAAAGTTGCAATAGGAAAATGACGATTGCTTCACATCTCTGTATATAAATACTAAGAATTTACCAATTTAATCTATTACCACTATATTTAGACCCTCATTTGCAGAAGCTATATTCTTCTCCAGTTTTTCATACTGTGCACCAGAGGCTTTTCATATTCGTAAACCAAAAACAAATGAAGGTTAGAAGTAATTCCCTGTCATTTTATTTTTCTTCTTTTGAACTCGGAATGCCACTAACAGAAAATTGGGTTTGCAGAAAATTGTGTTGAGATCAGAAATGAATTGCGAAAAAATGCAAGAGAGATGTGCTGCCATGTATTGCTGGGATCAAAGGTAAATAGTTGGAATGCCCATTGTTACACTTTTTTGGAGATGCAAAAATGATCACTTGTATGGTAATTTGGTGCAGGAGTTGATTCGATGAGTGTAGATTTGAAAAGAGAGAACAATTACTGTAATCGGAAAAGCAGACCCTGTTGTCTTAACGAAAAAGCTGAGAAAGTCCAGGATTTACAGAAGTAGTTAGCTTGGATGCTGTCAAAGAAGAGGAATTGAATAATTGCAGAGAGTAACAGCTACCACTCATATTTGTATACACCACCACCAGGATTATATGTTCTTGAGATGAAAATGATTGCTAATAACTATGTAGTAACCATTTTTTAAATATAGGAGTATTGCTAATGATTTTTAATTTATTTTTAATTTGGAGGAGCTGTATGAAGAGTCAGGCCCAAGCCCTACAAAACTAGGACCCCATACCATGAGTCTGTTTTAGCACAGTTAAATATTATTGTTAAGACAATTATTTAAATGTTTTAAACGAAAAAGCACATAAACCTGTACAATATTTCTTTACTTTTTGTTAATTTTAACGTGTAATTATTTCAATCTATAAATATAAGATGAATGTTATTCCCCACAAAATTAGGTTCACATTTGAAATAGAGGAACTCCCACATGAATATAAAAAATATAAATTACAAATAGATTTTTTTAATATTATATAGTAGAAAAATTTGTATATTATTGAATGTTATACAAATATTATTATATTAAATTCTATAATAATTTATTTAAAAAGTTAAGTGTATACATTTGTCATAGAGTTAAGCATACAGGAATTATAAGTGCGTAACTCCTTATATTAAATGTTATAATTTTTTGCACAGTTGTACATGCATTCCCTATTATTAAATTTATTATTATATTTTTAAGTGTATACATTTGCCATAGAGTTAAGCATATAGGGATTATAAGTGTGTAACTCCTTATACTAATTTTGTAAAAATCATATCCCTATCTAAACTTTATTCATCCAAAATAATCCAATCTCCACCATCATTTCTTTTATTAATACGGGTACCTGTAAACATAAAAAGTCATATAATCCTCACCATTTACAACAAAAAGTCACAATTAATACAAATTTTAAGCAGATTTCAAAAAACAACATTTAATAAAACACTCGTAGTTCAAAATTGGGTAATCAAAATGATATATTTCCCTCCCAAACTATCTCTCTCTCTCTCTCTCACCCACTAGAATTCAAGTCCATGGATCAACAAAAGTTTCACATCCAATCAATTAAATTTCTTTATTTCTCAATCAATCTGTGCCAACCTCTCTCATCCAATAGAATTCAATCCCATGGATATGGCAAGGGAAAAAACATAGGAGTAAAATCTATAAATTGGAAAGATGAGTCATATACATCTTTTTCATTTAGAAATAATTATTTCTATCAAGCACCGACATATTTTCCATTGAGAAATAGCTATTTCTATCAAAATATCAACAAACTTGCAAATATATCAACAATTTTCTTATTGCACAGATGCAAAACAACAAAATATTTCCAGACCAACAATTTTCTTGTTGCAAAATACAAAACAACAGAATATTTTTGAAAGTGTCAAGGGCAATAGTTGCTTACATATTGTATTCACCAGTATATTTTAAAAGTGTTTCTTTATTTTTTCGATAAACATTTTTAGATCTCACAATTAACTATTAAAATTGTTATGAACAACTGGAGGTCTAAACATGTAGATAGTTTATAAACATCATTAAATTTGCAACAATGAACCACTTCATTGTTGCAAATTCATGTTGTTTATACTCTATCTACAAATTTAAACTCATTGTTATGCATAGCTACTTCAAAGTCGACTTGCTCCTTTTCAAGTTTGATTTGTTGTGATTAATAAATCATAGTTTTCTGAAATGTTTAACACATTTTCTGAAATGTGTAGTAATCTATAAAAGTAATGATTTCGTGCCTAATTGATTTTTCAATATTTAAAATAGCAATTTATTTGTTTTTTTAGGTCTTAGAAATAGCCAATACTTTTTTCAATAGCCTCTTCAATGTTACAATCATTTCATGAAATTTTACATGCATATTATTAGATTTATACATTCATAAGGTGCTAAATTTATCTCCATATAAATAGTGCATCCAAATATGCTAACAACTTGGACTGATGCAGAATACAAAGTTCCTTCAATTTCATAATGGCACGTTCAAAGAAGACATCCAAAAGAACGACGATAAGGTTGAGGAGTAACTTGCAAAGAGGGGTAAGGTTTACAAATCTCTCTTCTAACGAGGACAAACTAGTTGAGATACAACCTCAAAAAACCACCACTTCCAACAGAAAGAAATCTCCTTCAAGAGCCAAAGCACAAGATTTTGACATGGACATGCTACTCAAATACAACATTAAAAAATGCATCCACTCAAAGGAGGCATCCATCAAAAGGTAAAGAAAAATTTGTTGATGAGAATATCACAATTACACATGAACCTGAATTCAACACTACTATGAACCCAAATGTTGAAGTAATTGGAGGGTTTGTTATAACAAAGAAAGTATACATAAGAGGAAAATGGAAAAAAGTAGACATGAAGGCTGCCATGAGGTATGTGGAGGGTAATGGAATGTCCATAAGAAATTCGACATCTAAGTGGGGCATCCCTACCACAAATGTGATTGATCAGTTGTATGTAAAAAGAACAACTAAGAGGAAGGGACCTCCAACAATTATTACAGACAATAAAGAGCAGGAAATTGTTACATGGTGCAAAGATATGTTTGAACTTAGCCATGGTCTTGAAGTCATTCACCTAAAGGCCTATGTAGCTCACATCTGTCAAAGAAAACCAAATCCATTCAATGATGGCCTACCAGGAAGATCATGGTGGTATGGATTCCTTAGGTGCCATCCTTATTTGAAAATAAGAAATGTAGAGGGACTTGATAGAGATAGAGAAATCTTGTTACGACCAAGAATTGTTGTTGCTTTCTATGATAACTTGAAAAAAATGTATACCAAAAATCAGTATGTGCCCAACAAAATATGGAACTAGGATGAAGCTAGTGTACAAGAAGGAAGGAATTGTTGTGTGCTTGTCATTGCTAAATTAGGTTATAGAAGTGTTCCACACATTATGTCAAAAAGTAGATAATGGATTATAGTATTATGTTGTGTTAATGCAGTAGGACAAAGAATTCCTGGATTTTATCTTTTTAAGGCAACGAGACAACTTAAAAACTATATAATTGGATGTGAACATGGAGTTGCATGGTAACCTAACCACATGTGTGGATGATAAAGGAGTTGTTTATGAATTGGCTGCATCATTTTGCAAGATCTTTGCATGGCAGAGTTTCACCAACAAACAGGCATTTTCTAATATTTGACAGTCATGGCAGCCACAGAGCTTTTAGCACAATCCAAGAAGCTATAAATTTAGGAATTGACCTTGTGAATTTTCTAGCTCATACCAGTCACAAACTTCGTCCATTTGATGTTAGTTTTTTTCTCTTCGATCAAGAACTACTTCAAATCAGTGAGGTCCAAATGGATGGCAAAGAAGTCAAGTTTTGAAATCAGGAGGACAGAATTGGCAAAACTTAACACTCAAGCTTTCCAAATTGCACTTAGAGATAAAAACATCAAAGCATGTTTTCAAAGGATAGGTATATGGCCACTTGATCAGAATGTTGTTTCTAATGATATGAGGCCAAGTGAAGCCTTTTATGTTGAAGAAGACGAGGTGAAATCTATTGAAAACATATTGAGGATGATAGGATAGAAGATGAAGATGTACAATGATGTTTAGAAGAAATTAGGCAAAATGTGTCAAATAATGATGAAGCACAGAAAAACAAACGAAGTGTATGTTGACTCAACATATTTTGGCATGCCTAGAGATTTAAATTAGCCACAAACAATTAATGAATAAGATGAGCACCTTAGTTCAACAAGTCATGTGATCCAAACACAAGAAGTTGCACATATGTTGATGATATCTTTACTTTTCCAACACAGCTCATCCCACCTCAATGGGTTAAAGAAGGGGAAATTAACCTCACCATGTAAATTGATTTCAACAATGAGTAAGTTTCTCTTTCAATGTCATCCCCTCCCCCACCTCTTCCAAGTGAGGTGGTGCACTATTTTGTTGATACTTTGGAGTGGGAGGCACATAATGTATCCCAATTAGATTCCCCAAATTTATCCACATAATATTTAGATAAAGTGTAATGCCCCATCCATCATTACTCAGTTGTTATGTGACGACCATGCTTCTTAGGGCTGAACGTTGTTGCGTTTTCTTTGAAACGTTGGTGTCTTCGTCTTGTTGAGTTTTCCTGCATTCGCTAGTGTCGATGGTTTTGGTCGTTGGCCCCGCAGTGTCCCTCGCATTTTATTCTATTAAAGGAAGACCTTGTTCTGGCTATATCAAACCTCCGGTTGATTGTTGTTTAATTCCCTGCAAGATATTTTTCCGTAGTATTGGTCACTCTCGTGCTCGACCTCTCGATTAAATTATTAGTATTATTATTATTATTATTTTTAATTGTTGTCACTTTTGTGCTAGGTCCTAAACGATTTTTTTTAACCCCATTTAGGTGTCGTGACATTTTAAAACATAATAAAAATAAATAATAAAAGAATGGATATCAGTTATACTTCGCAGTTGTTTACTGCCATCAGGTTTTCGAACTAACGGAATTTTTAAAATGAATTGTGATTAATTTAGTTTATTCCATTTTGAGGTTATGTAGTTTTGGTTAGCAAAGGCGTATGGGGTTGTAAGCTATTGTGTAGGTTCTTTTGTCAAGCAATTTATTTATTTATTTTTCTTGCATAATTCTCACTCTTGCTCATACACCTTGGAGACCACTTGTTTTGTTCCATGTTTTAAAAAATTTATGCCATGCTTGGCGTGGAGGAATTCCTTGTCCTCTTCCTTTCTTTTTGTGTTTCTCTCTCTTTGTTGTTAATGCCTGTCAGGTTTGGGTGGAGGAAGTGTAAGATTTATTTTTTTGGGCCGCCTTTTTTCTTCCCCTTGTCAAGCTTTAATTAAATGATGAATTGGCCTTTGCTGGGAGTGGAACACCTTTTTCCTCCATGCTGACCGCTTACCCTGCAAATGAGATTTATTATTATTTCTCCCTTGTTGTCTTTGTCTTCTTCCAGCGCCTACATTGTTGTTGGCTGCGTGAGATTGGAGGGGGGGAGGATTTTGTTGAGTTCTTTGTTTTCTTATTAGTGTTTAAACTCCTGTTGGGCGCAGTCCCTAGTTTTTTTTTTGGACAGCCACCTGTTGCTGTATTCTGGCCGTGCCTGCATGAGGGAAGCTACAAGCTAGTGAAGTAGGCGTGTTACCTCCACATTCATTGGGTGTTGCGAGGTGTGTTCTTGTCGGGGATCCACAGCAACGGCCTGCAACAGTAATTAGCCAGGCAACAGGCATGTTGCAGTATAGTAGAAGCCTTTTTTAGCGCTTCCAACAAGCAGGTTGTCCAACTATGTTGTTATCTGTTCAGTATCGAATGCATCCTCAAATTCGGGATTCTCCTTCAAGATATTTTTATCAAAATCGATTAAGTGACAGTGAGAGTGTTACTAGGAAACCTGATGAAATTTATTACAAAGATTCTCTATTGAGACCTTACTTGTTTTACGATGTAACTCATGGAAGAGAATCTCTTAGAGGTGGATCTGTTTCATATCAGAATATTCATGAAGCACAATTTGCTTTGCAATTATATGAACTTGCTGGTAAAGGTGTCCTGATCAGGTTGACCTGTTAGTTGTTTTGTTGACCTTTGTTTTGTGAATTTCCAGCAAGGATAACAGCCCGTGAGACTACATCTCTTTGAGGCAGTTTTTCAAACAGTTTGCTTCCTCGTGGGTGCTTCCACACCATACAAAACAAAAATTCGATTTTCCATTGTGCTGGATGGATGTCCATGTTCCGCTGTAACATTCCCTTTTGACACGCATTGGGAGGATGTTGGCAAGTATTTTAGACCACCTACCCTGGCCGTGAACTCCTGCCTGTGCCAACGTGGAGATGATCGATGTTTGGGCGCCCAACAAGCTTGAAGAAAATGGAATTAGGCTTGGGTTGTTGTTGCAGGTCCTGTTTCAGCGTGTCCTGGTCTTGGGAAGCGCATTAAAGGCATGATAATCCCTAACCCTCTCTCTTAATAATTTATTCCCTTTAGTATTTGGGTAAATCAATCTCTGCAATTTTTGTTTGAATTCTGTAGAGATGGGTTTCGGATGACTTATAATCATAATTGCATGAGCTGATCTGTCTCCCCCTTTACAGTTTATCTTAATTACCTTTTTGACAAGAAGAAATCTCTCTCCAGTGATTCTTGCATAGCGATCTTATAAAGTTGGTTTATCTTTTTGCCATGTTTTATCTTGTGAACAGTGGTCTCTGTAGAAAATATTGTGGTGTGTGAATGAGTTTTAGAATACTTCTTGTATTGTTTTAGTATGTAGAACATGGCTTGAAAACGGGAATTTTTCTCGGAAGACTGTGTTTGTCTTTTAATGAGGATTGATAATAATATAAACCCCATGAGGATTGGGGGCTTTTATTTGGGGAGTCGTACTGGTTTTACTGGTCTTTCTAGATACCATCTGACTCTTTTGATTACCGTTTACCTTGGGGATTATTGAAAACCCCTCACCAGGCCCTCTGTTATTATTATTACTATGAGCTTATTTTTGATTGGGACGCTCGTGAAGCATGTGTTAATGGGGTTTTTTTGTGACCCTTTTGAATACGGTAAGCTCTTAAGACGTTAGCTTGCGTGGATAATTATATGGCTTAAGTCTGAGGCACTACTTGGATCTTCAAATCAGTTGAAGTAATATTGGATACATCGAACTCTCATGAATGTGTACATTCTTCAAGTTGACTGACATGTGATGGCCCTCAGGCATATGAATTTAGGCAATGCTTGAAATATGAAATTACAAATTTATCCTATACTTTGACTTATAAGCTTGTTGAAATGCTTTTGGGTAGGAAAACAGATGAATAGGGAAGTTATGAGAACTACCCTAAAAATGGATTCATACATAGCCTTAAGTAAAGATGACAACTGCCATAATGGGACTGTACATACCATGTATGACAGTAAGGATAAAAGTTGACTTGAAATTATTTAACTTCATTATATAGAACAATAATTAATACCCATAAATTGGGGTATGCAAGTGGAGGTTGAATTATATAACATGATATATTATGTTATCAGGTAACCAGTAAGGATAAATATGTTATTTCAATACTTGGTTAACGAGTGGAATATTTTCTGGAATTTACGATGATTATTATGTTAGCTAAAAATTGATACTTGCATCTCAATTGGGAGTTGAGATAATGTTGATACTTGTATTTATAGTGGCTTGGACCACGCTTACATATCTTAGCTAGTCAAATGTATATTTGACATATTAGCAAAATATGACAATACTGTTGATCGTGACTCATTCCATCGAGTTGGACTCTTATACTAATAGAAACATATAAAGACATGGTAATAAGCAACCAAAAGGATATCTAAATAATATATGAACTCGTGGATTGGTGGAATATTTGTTAACATAAGTATATTCTTAAAAATTGTGAGGTAAATATCAAAATTATACTTACATATAATCATTGATTATCTATGAAGGTTTGATGCTTGAGTAATATCGAGGAATAATATAAGATTGATACTTGTATTTATCATAGAAACTTAACATCGTTGGTGCGGTTATTTAATTAAAAGATAATATTATTGGATACATATATGGGAGAAGTAGATTGAAGGTATAAAGTGAGCGATATTATTATTACTGTAATTTAAGTATGATTAATTGCATGATTAAGGTTGTATATCTAGCCACTTGGAATTTTGTTCACATGTAAGCAGATCTTAGGGGAGTGAACATTAATGAGTATGAAATGTATTATCATGAGATGTGTAGTTAAGATTTGAATGCATGTTAGAAATTATTTGATAGGGAGTATTGCAAAGTTTCATTTATTTAAATGCTAGATGGCATAAGATATTAGGTGAGGTTTATATCTTATCATGCTCAGTTCTAGCAAACTGACTCTAGTAAATATTTGTGCAGATGGATTATGCGAGTAGATTAAAGGAAAAGAGTGTAAAAGTTTCATCAGTTCAAATTATGAAGTTCTTTGTAGAAAGTTCAATGCGTTGTAAATTTTGTAACATTGCTTGCAAGGAGTTTAGAAGATCTCTTGTCTTGGTATGTTCGGAAAACTACGTGGTGAAGTGTTCTTCCCTTTTGTTGTTAGACTAGTAACTTACCTTGGTGAGAAATGATATTCAATCATTACATTGGCATAAGTATTGTAAAACCTTGATTTTGAGAATAAAGTGTTAAGTCAAAACTCTCTGACACCTTGTAATGATGTGATATAAGTAAAATTAAATGGAGTGGTTAACACTTATAGAAGTTAGTTAAATATATATATTCAGATAAATTAATGTAGAGATGACTTACTTGAGAACAAGAGATTCCTGAAGTAATCAAAGGTGAAACTATCCTTGTAAAGAAAAAAATTTATAATTTGTTAACCCTAGCTAAGCTAGCAAACATTATCTTTATATGGTGACTTCCTAAACGAGTTTAAGGGAAACCAATGGTTAGTTGTTAGAAGATAATAAGATTTAATAAGTAGGGGGAAACAATATAGAAACCACGAAATTTATCTCTCGGCCTTGTTGGAAAGTGAATAGTTCCTTTTGTAAAGCTCTTTCAATGAAGCCTAAGTAAAATCTTTAATATTTCTGGATAAAACCTCAAGCTCCAATTAAATCTTGGTAATAACGAACGATGTCTCAAGGATGAACTCAATTGAACTTCTTCCTTTAACTTTATCCAAAGTGCCTTGTAATTTTCCCTTAAGTTTGTTGAACGCGAACCAATGTTGTCATAAGGGTATGAATGAGATTTAGTAGCGTAAGTGTGAGTAGATGGCCTTGTGAAATTAAATTATCACCTTTATCAAATAAATAAATAAAATAAATAATTGTCATAATGAGAAGACTATAAGTGAACTACTCTACAGTGCTTAAGAAAATAATTTAGTTTGGTAAGATGAATCGTGCGAATCATATCTTGAATCTCTCTGAAAATATAAGTCATGAGTTAAAGGGTGTTTTATCAAAATAAATAACCTTCAATCATTTCTTACTATGGCTTGCCCTAGCTGTGTGAGTGTCATGTGGTTGGACTTCTATGTTGTTCTGTCAAAAAAAAAAAAAAAAAGTGTATTATCCTTTTGGGTGTGAACGTTTCCGTGCTGACCTTGCAGTCATACTCGTAACAAGTGGTTCCCAGAGTTGGTTGTAACCTTGTGATGACATGTTGTGTCGTGTTGTGTGTCAAGCAAGTCAAAAAAAAAAAAATTTATCCTGTGTTTCCTACGTAGTCTTGTGTGCCTGTTTTGCGGTCGTTACATAAAGGAAACTTTGAAGATGTTGATTTCATAGCCACACAAGACATTGAAGAGGTGGCCTACACCCAAAATGAAAACCAATCAGTAAGTACATTTTTCAAGCTACCAATCGAGAGGGTTCACAAAAACCCTGTGTGGCTAAGATATGGTGCAACTAGAATTAGTAGGCAATCCCAAATACTTACCTCTGATGATTACTTGCATTTAATTCAAGATCAAGAAGTAAGAAAAAGAGAAAATGAATATTTGATTGTAAATAAAAGGAAGCAAGTAGAAGAAATGAAAGCCCACATGTTGGTAGAAAAAGAAAAGAAGGGGCAACTTAAAATTTAAAAAGAATTGAAAAGGCAAAAAAAAAAAGAGGAAAATTTATAACGAAAAAAGGAGGAGTTGAGAAAGGAGTAGGCCAGACTTTCAAAAGAACATGATAAAAGGATGAAGGAATGGAAACAAGCACAAAAGGAGCCATATTGATAAAATAAACTTTTGAGTAGTTCCTCTAATCCCCTTCCTAATCAGCATCACATTTTTTTGGGCATGTATAACATATTCATGCCTACTTTTTCTTCCATTATCAATAACCAATCTAGTTGCCCATCTTCTCCTTCAAACAAAGAGACATATTCTAGATTTTTAGATCGAGCATTGCTTGGTCAAACTGGCCAATTTTTAAAAACTATGAAAAATGTTCAAGGTAAACCGCCTACTATGCTACCTAATGTACTCCAATCTATGGAAGATAGAATAGCATAGAGTCATGAGGAAGAGTAATCTCAACCATTTCCAGGATTTTGGTCAAGCTATCAAGTGAAGGCTTTACAGATTTTGTCCAATATTAGATTGAATTTCTAAAAAAATGCCTATGTAGTAAGCTTTAGCATATTTTGTCAAATATGTAATAGAATTCCTGAGTATCAAGCCTTGGCTTATCATCTCAAATATGTAAAATGCATTATAGAACTCTTTTGAAATATGCCTTAGGCACATATTTTGTCAAATTTGAACAAGATGCCTTAGTAATATGGTTTATTTGATTTTGATAAATGTTATACATGTATTTAATCCTTTGGAAGTTGGATTTACTGTAAATTTTTGGAAAACTATAGAAAGGAATAGAAAACAATATATATTTTATTGTATGTGAATTAAGGACTATCCATTTCTGTAATTTCTATGTTGTCTCTCATTTTTTGGGGCCTTCCCAACATTTGTAAATATAACTGAGGCATACAATTAACTATACCATATAAAACTGGAATGTAAACTCAACCATCTACTCACAGACAAACAATTGTAGACAAAACAACTTGAATTAAGATAAATAGATCATTGCCTTAATACGGTCATAAATGGCCTTACCTGCAATTAATTTCACGTTGTTCATTCCCATCCATTGACCACTAGTGTTGTTCTTCTTCTTTGCTTATTTTTCAACCTACAAAAAAATTATGTTAATGACCATACAATTTTTTGAGCTAAAAATAACTTTTCCAAGCAGAAAAAGGAGGACAATTTAGCTTGAATGTAGAGAGATAATTACAAAATTCTTGAAGAGGCGTGTAGAGATTACCAAGAAAGAATTGTAATGGATCTTAATGTACATATTGTAATTCATCGTTGCCACAAAGAATTTAGAGAATGAATTATAACCCATCACCGCCATAGAATTGACTATAGAGAAAATGCGGGGATTTAAATGCACAGGGAGAATTAACTACAAATAATTTTTGGTGCTTGAATGTACATATGAGGGATTTTAATACGCGGTGGGTGTTAATTATGCAATGCACAGTGATTCCCATTCAAATTCGTGTTGAAATATTTAAAAAACCTCAACCACTAGATTTTAAAACTATCAGTTATGGGTTTTGAATTTATATTCATTAATTTGTAATAGGTTGCAGAAAAAACTTTACACATGGCATATAACATGTCAGTAGGTTTTTAAAAATACAAGTTAAGATTCATAACATAAGCAAATATCCATAGTGCTGATTCAAAGTCTTAATTAGATGTCTACGTGGCTATGTACACCAAATAAGTTAGGGTTCTCAGGGACCCGGGTCCCTTCCCTTATACGAGTAATGATGAGTTAAGAATAATAAATTTATGGAAAGAATTGTAGTTTAATGGATATTGATGATGGTAAGTAACATTGATTAAATGCTATCAATTAAAATATAAATTTTCTATTATATTTAATCTAAAAAATAAAATTAAAGTCAAATTTTAAGTTTATTTAGCGTTCATGGTAATGAAGTGGAAGTAGGAGTGGTGGTTTAGGTTATGTTGAGAGGGACTAGTGATTAGGCAATAAGAAATTTTTTTGTTTGGTTTCAGTTCTTTCTTGAACATTAAGATGGTAATGTTAAGGATGGAAAAAAATAGATAGGGGGACAAATCTAATTAAGGATGTCCATATCTAATTAGCAGTCGTTATATGAGTTAGGGGACAAATTAGATGATCTTGTGCCACCATTACTAATGGAAAGCACAGAGGTTGGTTGAACGGTAGTAGGAATTGAGACATTGTTTGTCATGTTTTGTTCCATTTGCTTAAATTGAGATCTAGCGATAAATTGCATGAAACAAACAAAACTAAAACTATGTTGATTTTTACTAAAAACAAGCAAGTCACACAATAAGATTTTTCTTATCTTGGTTAACTTGAGATGTGAAAAAGAAATGAAAAAGAAGTTGATGGGGTACCTAGAAAATGGCAATCTATCGATGGTTTCGGATAGTTGTGGTTGTGGAGTCCTCAATATAACCGAAGGCACGTGAGGCCCAAATCTGTGTAAGATTTATAATGTGGCCAGAAGACCGTGGCAGCTTTCCTATTGGTTGATGAAATCCCAATCAGTTTCACCTAGTAGGGAATGTCTATAGGTGTGAGTTAATGTGTGAGTTTGGTTATGCGTGATAAAGTGAGATGCAATGTGTTAAACTATACTTTCAAGCAAAGATGCAAGGGTTGGTTTTAGATCCAAAACCAACTGTGTAATTTGATAAGAACAAACAAGAAAGAAAGGGAAAGCATGATGCAAAAGGAGCAACTAATATAAAGGGGAATACCTGGAATACGCTTTTTCTTTTTATCTGATCTTCAAACCAGCGTATAAGTAAAATCCAATCCAAGCTATCCGCAGCGCAACTCGATCAAGCAAGAAAGATGCAATGTATATTCCTTCCTTACAAGGTTAGCGAAAATAAAAGGAAATAGAAAACAAACAAAAAGAATCACCTAAAGAGGGTGGGTCCCACCGGGTGTGCCTGTTGACCAAGATTTCTTCTTTCCTACTCAAATTAATGACTAGTATTAAAAAAAATAGCAACTGAAAAACATGGAGGGTTTATGGTACCTCAAGATGATGATATGGACGAGCGCAAATAATAGAAACCTCATTAATGTGAGCTTGTGATTTGCACAACAAAGAACATTAGAAGAAGAATGGATTAGTAAATAGGATGGAGGGTTTCCCAGCTAGGTCGGTTTCAAGAAGCATGAACTTGCTTGGATGGATGTCAACCCTATTGTATATGATATAAAATATAAAACCTGATAATGGATCTGATAAAATCATGCAATATCTGAAACAGAAATCTGAAAGTAGATCTAAGGTAGTAATGGGTAAATCTGACTCAAATATGACAAAATGAGGCAAATGTGATAGAGGTCGATGGTGACCTGAGGACACAGTGAACCAGTTGACAATGACTAGAGAGGGATGAGTAAGATATGGACCAAAAATAGATCTACAAGCTCATGTGGATGAATTTGAATTGAACGGTACCTACAAACATATCTAAGATGGACACAGACACCTCCATAATAGACTTAAACCTCAAAATGGGTAAAAGGATGCAAGAAAATTATGGAAAGGGACAGAAAAGGGTGGAGTGACAGGGTTGATCGATGGTGACTGGGTCCTGAGAACACATATCAGAATGATAGAGTGGCAGGATGGCAAAATCTGAGTGATAGAAACATACTGTGATAAAAAACAGAGGTGGATAAATATCTGAGTGACAAAAACAAGTTGAGTGGAGGTTGGGTCGACAGCGCTCAGACTGAATCAATGATGACCTGGACTGGTTAGGGTATGGAAAAAGATGGAATGACTAAAATTAAGACTTGCAGATAAAACTGAAGACTGAAATGTAATGATGAAAGATCCTTGAAGCTACCTGAACCTGCACAAGATTTTAGAGACAACAAAATGCAACAATATTATAATGGAAGCACATGAAAATGACAAGGCAAGAGAGGTCTCCCTAGATCACCAAATTAGATGCACAATAGCTCCAAGAAGACTGCAATAAGTGTAAGATAATTGCAAGAGTAATTAAAATGTAAGCAAGATCACAAGATAGCTCGAAAGTATCAATATTGCATCCTTTTGAAAGAAGGGGGCAAGGGTGTATTTATAGGGTCGACAATGACCTAGATGGGTCGTTGTTGATGGTGTGGAACCGTCCATTAGGGCGGTGGGATGATGCCCAACTCGAGGCATTGAGGCCCAAATGAAGTGGGGTTAGGGTTTAGATGAATGGGATGAGCTAGGGTTGCATAGGGAAGAGAAGTGAGTAGGTGGGAGGTTAGGATGAGTAAATAAAAGTCCTTGATAGGTAAATTTATTAAATCAAGGCCTAGAAATTGCAAATTAGAAGCTTAAGGATGAGAAATGGGAGATTCAGGGATGAGAGATGAATTGAGTGGAGATTAAAATTGATTAATGATGATTAAGGGTGATTAAAGTGATTTAGGGAAATGAAAATATAATGAGATGGGGATTAGAATAAATATGGACAATTAATTAATAAAATGGGTAATGCATGATTAAAGGTGGGAAAATAAGAATCAATGGGATAAACTAGATTTTAAGAGAGAAAATAAAATTTTGAATGGGTGGCCAAGGTTAACGAGAGTGAACGCGAGGTGAAGGGGAGGACCGATACCAAAAATTGGTGTTTATAGATATTCTATGTTGATAAAGTTTTGTTTTTTAATATGGAGAAAGTGTTTTGCAATGATATCTTTGAGTGGCAATGAATTGTAATGTAGTAAGTATGTTAATTTTTTATTCTAATATTATATTTGTATCTATTTGAGTGTTACTTAGAACTCTTTCATTTTTAAGAATGTAAACCAAAAATCAAAATATTTTTGTGATAATGTGGGTTTTGAATCCTTTTTTATTTATTCAAATTTTTTTGTCAAGCCTCACACATAAATACATCTATATTCACACCATTTGTCACTAGTCATGAAAAATATATCAAAATATAAATAAATTTATTAAGAATTATGGTATGTGAAAAATCCAAAATAAAATTTATTTGATCGATATCTCTTAATATTATATATATATATATATATATATATATATATATATATATATATATATATATATATATATATATATATACTTATTTTGAAATTTTAATATTCAATTTGAAATTAAATAATTACAAAAAAAATCTAATTTTGCAGGGATCCAATCGTCCCCATCGTCGTCGCCATAGAATCTCCTCAAACTCATCTAGTTTCCAACTCGTAACTTTATGAGCAAACTCATCTAGTTTCCAACTCGTAACGAGCAAACACATTGAGCGTCCAGCTCGAATACCAAAAGCTACACGAGGGTAGCAGATGACTCAAGCTATGGACTCCGTAGATCCTGCAAAATCTTCAATGCAGGCATAGTTATGATCTCCTCAGATGGCTCTCGAACCTGCAAAGAACAAAGTGGTGGCTTCATCTGATTCATGTTGGGCATTTTCTAATAGACCACCTTCAGATTTCTTGAAAGCACCCCTCTTTGCCCGCGTCACATAACTTCTTCTCCTCCACCTTCCTTTCAGGTAATTCAAGCCTGAGAAGAATGAACATTTTTTGCACATCATCTGCACTGTGAGCTTCTTCTTGATTCAGCTGTGGCCTATAAAAGAAAAATATCTCCCCCGTTTCCTCTACATACCAAACTCATTACAGCAATATCAACAATTATTACAAAATTATTAATAACTCACAAAACCATCACTAACTTGAAACACATAACATTAATTCTTGAATTACCTGAATCTCAACTTGGGATCCTGTCTACAATGAAACATACACATTATTTCTTAAATTTGTTGGGCTTCTAGTTTGTTTTAACTTGCTCGGAGAACACGTTGCTGCATGCATGGAAAACATATCCCAGCTATTAGGAGTCTTATCAGTTTATTTAATTAATGTTGTGTGTGTTACTAAGATTCGGTCCATTTATTCTTTACACAAGCTGTAAGGTGGCCCCCATATAATGTAAAATAACTACCACTCCCTTAACCGCCCAATTGCATCTTGTAGTTTTATTTTATTTTAAATTAACCAATGTAATTTTTTTTTAGCGAGCAAACACATTTAGTGAAAAAAAAAAATCTCTACATTTCTCTTGACTTCGTGCTACCATCAAAAAAATTACTTTCATTGAGCTCGACTTCATCCCTCAACTTTCATCTGTACTAGGTTTGCATTACATGCGGCATGTACACACCTTGAGTTCCAAATCCACCACAACATTCATCCACCCTATAATACACGACAAATTTGTTGGGCACTTTTAGAGGAAGATCCATCGACCTTGTTTTTTCTTCCCAAGAGTTCGTAGTTCTAATCCCCCTGCTGCTCATTTTGAAGATGATGAATCATCATGGAAACGAGGGAAATTATCCTAACGCTAACTCTGTTTGGTATTATCTCCTCCACCCATAAATGTATTGATCACAAAGGTTGTCCGAATTACCCACCCTGACGCCCAAATATGGGAAAAAAAGCAAAACCTATTTTTCCCATATTTTTCTCAAAATTTTCGATTTCTTTCAATTGCTTAAGTTCCAATTGTTGGCATCGTAGAACTAACGGACAAGTTAACGAAGGTGATTAAGAGGACCCCTCTATATGGCTAAAAAATGTGGTGCAACATTAGTTTTAAGCTCCATAATGTTTTAGGCGCAAACGGCCCTAATGTCAATAATGCGAGTGTGATCGAGATGATAATGTAGAGCACATATAGCAAATAATTTTTGGGTCAGAACAATCTGATTAGCAGACACAATACAACGTTCTTCTTAAGCTAGATACTACATTTTATTAGGTTGACTGTTGTTATTCAAAATTTATTAGATCGTATCCGTGCACTGCCTCCAAAAGATTCTCTCCTTGTTTTCTTCTTAAACTAGATTTTATATTTTAATCGGACCTTTAAGACATATATCAATATATCTTTCAAAAACATTCACCTCTACAAAATTTAGAAAATCTAAAACTAGACCACGCTATTAGCATTGCCTCTACTTTATGTGTTATTATCTCCTACCATCCATAAATGTATTCATAGCAATGGTTGTATAAATAATTACACCCAAATATAAAAATAGCAAAGCCCATTTTCCCCATTTTTTCTCATTTTTTCCATTTTTTCAGTTGTTTAAGGCTCAATTATTGATGACGTGGAACTAACGGACAAGTTAACGACATTGACCCAGAAACCCCTAAAAATGGATTTAAAAATGTGATACAACATTATTTTTAAGCTCCATAATATTTTAAGTGCATATTTCACTCATGTCAATAATGCAAGCGAGATCGAGATGATAATATAGAGCACATCTAGCAAATAATATTTGGGTGGGAAAAATTTGAGTAGTGGAACAAGTGCGGGACATGCAAGTATTTAATTCCCGCATTTTTCTTTCCAAATTTCCATTCATGCCATCTCTTGCACTTTCCTTGACCGACATCCATGCATTCAACAAATTTCATGCATTTAGATTTGTTGGCTCATCAATAGATTGTGATTTTCATACCAATACACCGAATTACAATCTTCCTACCAAACAACTGAATTATAATCATCATACTAAAATGTTCCCTTTTCATAACCTTTGATAAGCTAGAGGCTTAAATAAGAACCAATGCACACACAAAAAAAATTCCTCTGCCAATGCCTTAAACATTGATTATGCTAATAGGTGTTTTCAAATACAAAACTTGGTGACTTTTTTTGTTATGTATCACGTCAATGATTTAATGTTTCTCTCCCTTACGTTCAACTTCTTTGTTTCTTCTACTTCGACGTTTCCATCGCACATTTCTCGTGCGATTGCTAGTTTTATAAAATAATTAGAAAGAATCGGATCAGATTGTAATAACATATTTCCATTCACCATGCACAACTTAACTTTACAAACAATGCCAAAAAAAAAAATTTAAAATTTAAAATTATTTATTTATTTTTTAATCTATCAAGGAATACTGTTTTACATTTACAACACCCTGAATGTAAGCAGCACTTGCATTGGGTGGTTGAATACAACATGGCAATAGATACTCTACGCTGATCTTTTCACAAAGTATATTTACAACATTGGGATGGATTTGGCCAATCTGAGACTTTAAAACTTCAAAAGACCAAACTCGTTAGTTGGGTTTCTATTTCTTAACCAACTCAGGCAGAAATAATTTAAAAGAAATATTTTCATCTATAAGAAAAATGATTGTCGTCACTGAGAACATAAGATCCTCGCGGTGGTGTATATGAATATGAATAAGGGCTGCTACTCTGAGGAATATACGCATGGCCCTCCTCCATCTCATGATCAGAATACTTCAATCTTTCTTCTCTGAAAGCGCACACACTAACCAGTTCTGTAAATCTAGACTTTCTTAGCTTGCTCGTTAAAACCACAGGGTCTGCATCTCCTATCACAGTTATCTTTTTCTCCTTTAAATCTACTGTTACAGAATCAACTCCTGCACCAAATTAGCATAAAAGTTTATCTATCCGTCATCAGACAGAATGAAAATGGTGGAAGAGTCTATCCATCATATAGGTTATCATATTCAACAATTCATTTTATTAATATATGTAAAGTTTAAGTACAACGAAGAAAATTCTATTAATTCGTATTTAACAATCTATCTTACTAACATATATAAAATTTAAGTAGATATCCCAATTGTTTACCTTGAATCCCAGCAATAGTTTGTAACACCTTTCTCTTACATTTCTCACTATTCATTTCTGATTTCAACACAATTTTCTGCAAATAAAAAAGAGACCCACCCATGTTAGTGGCATTCTACACAATTACAAAAGGAATAAAAATAAATAGGGAATGGGAATGTATTAGTTACCTTCATTTTGTAAAATGGAACTTGAACACTTGTTGTGAAGAATTTTAAATTAAACAAGAAGAAGCAGTGGTTTGTGAAGATGAATTCAGAAGCAAAGCACAGGCATATAAATAATTTTCTCTTTGAAAGAAAATTCTCTCTTCCTTACTTCCTCAATGGTAACTTGAGATCAAATCTAACTATGTAGACATCCCAAAATATTCTTTGAATAACACGGCAAAGAGAGACTTTATAAAACTCTTTTGCATTCTGCCGACCACGCTATTGAAATACAAAAGTAATACATATTCTGTCTTCTTAGCTTTGTCAATCAACACAAGACTCGTCCGAAAAGAGATTTAAGAAAAAGGAATAATTGCCGAAAGAAACAAACCGACAAAGGCAATAAAAAGAAGAGAGATCAAAGAGTCAATGTTCATGACTTTGGGTTTGTTCCAAAATTAGCTTTTGGATCAGGTAATTTATATTTCTGAAAGTATTGAACCCACCTTTACATCAAATAATATGGAAAATATGTAGTATATAATAAAAAGGTGGCAATTTAGTATTTATTATTTAAAAATAAAAATTTTAAGACAAATTAAACTCGTTAAGTATGGCACAAAAAATAGTTTTAAGTTAAATTAGATGTGGTGCCATTAGGACCACCGTAAATGATTAGAGGCATAAGTATTTTTAATGTAAATAAATATATAAATATATCCATTTCATTATATTTGAATGTAATTTGTGGGTATGTTTTATATCAGTATATTAAATTTAAAAAGACTTAAAACATATATAAATATGTAAATCAATTATATATATTTCAATCTATCTTGAAATCCGTACAAAAAAGAATACACCAGAATGTCCGAAAATTCTATTAAGAATATATTCGTATTGAAGTTTGAAATATGTACCATTTTAATTGTAATATATATGAGTTGATTATAAGGAAGATTCGTAATAATATATAAAAAAGTGTTGAAAAGATTGTAAAATTTGGTGGACAAGTTTTTGCATCGTCCACTACTTTTGTAGGGCTAAAGGTATATATCATAGAAATTGGCAAATGTGCAGTAAAAATATGTTCTCATTATTATTTTCTGCAAAAGTTAGCCCACAATTATTAATAGAAAATTGTAATCTAACAAAATTGGTGTTGGAACAAAACAGTAGTTCTATACATGTAGTTGTATATTTATTCAACTTAATATAACCTCAATTTAATTATTTTTAGTTATTTTTTTATTAATCAGATTTATTTTATGGAATTGTTTTTTAAAGACATTTAAAAAGTATAATTTTATAAAAGTGTAATTACACTTTACTTTATTGAATCGATTTTTAATGAAGTGATGAAAATGTGTGTGTGTGTGTGTGTGTGTGTGTGTGTGCATGTGTGTGTGTTTTCTTGTATGAAGAATATGATTCTTTTCTTTATGAATGGTATTGTTGTTGTCGCGAAGTATAATAGTGAGAGTTCATTGAATTGTTGCTACAAAATTTCTAGAACTCTTTATAGTCAAAATGTTTGACAACATGTTGCTCAATTTCTACTATATAGTTTTCCTCTGTAGTAGAAAGATAAATCATCCTTTGCTTCTTTGAGATTCGAGTTATAATGATTACTTGCAACACAAAAACAATACCTTGAAGTTTTTCAAGCCAAGTATTGGAATGATAAATTAACAATATTGATACAAGCCAAAAATTGTATTCATGTTACATATTGAAAAGAAGAAGATTTTAATATATAGAGCCAAGATTTCAATGTTCATTTCACCTTTTAAGGTGACTCTTCCCTATTCCTACCGTAATGAATCTTCATTTATATCAAATAAGAAAAAAGCCTATGACACCTACGAATTAACATATATCACAATAATGTTACATCCCCCTTTAATCTGTAGGGCTCATAGTGAAACCAAGCATTCCTCTGAACTTTTCAAATTTCTCTTCTTCGAGTGCTTTTGTTAGGATGTCTGTTGGCTTCTTTGTTGTAGGGAAAAGTCACAAATATACATTGTCATATTTTGCATAGTGTCTAATTAGATGAAATTTAGTATAGATATTTTTGTGATTTAAAAGAAATTTCAATATTTATCAGAAGACTGAGATCAAATGAATATAGCAGTAACAAACAAAGATCTAGCATGCAAGAAACAAGCAACCATGCAATAGGAGCTAAGAGTGACTTCTTGTATCGAGTGACTATGGGATGATTCTGCACTTGAAATTGACTGGAACATGGTGGATCTGGACTTCGCAAGCTTTGTCTAGAAAAATTAGATCTAGAACCTCTTCAGACAGGACCGCCCAGATGAGGACATGACCGCCCGAGGGCTGGTGTCTAAAATGGGTGTTAGTGTCCAGGAAGTAACTCTACTTCTCATATTTTCAAGCCCTGAACTTAGCTTCTTTCTTTCATTGTTTGTCACATCCATTTTGTTGTATGATTCACTTGTTGCACATTACCTACAAAACAAACCCTAGCTACCTGCACAAGGCTCAAGCAAACATTAGATGGAATAAATAATAGATATGCTTGAGTCAGACTAACCTCAGTGGTCACCCTAATTTGATTGTCACCGAGCTGTTGCACTACATTTCAAACTCTATGTAGCTCTTGTGTGTGTGTGTGTGTGTGTGTGTGTGATGAGAATTATGCCCCTTGAATTTAGGTTTCCCTTGTATCAATCGCACCAAGATAGCGGGCTACAACTAATTTTCTCCCAAGATGAATGTGTGAGATGGCATTTAAAAATAGCCCTTCCTATACAATGAATGATGCGGCCCAAATGCAATCCTTGAATGTTGTTATTTGCTCAAATAGTAAATAGTAAGTACTAGCCCCACTCGTTCATCCCTTAATAATGGAAAGTAAGTCATGAATATATATGATTCCCTTGTTTGAATTTCATCATTAATAACAAGAAAGACCAACCCAAAGTAATAAGAAAGATTTTAGAAAAGGTATCAAATGGTGTGGCATTTGAAAATCAAGAAAAAGAGGGAAACGGACAAACACGCCCAAAGGGAACAGTAGTGCTTAAGGTGCTCCTATCCCCTAATGGGCGATAGTGTCCAAAATGCTCAGAAGATATAATGGTCAATACAGAGTTGGGTCACATGTCATCTAGTATCCAAAAGTAAAGTGATCATTCCAAAAAAACAAATGATAAGAGTGGGAAATATAAAAGCAATGAAAGAAGTAAAACAAGCGTTGTTAATGTCTAGTCTTCTCACTTTATGAATCATGCATATAACGCCATACTTAAGAGGTGTTGATGTAAGTAGCAAGTCCATGATTTAATGATTACATTTGTCACTCACTAAATGTTGGTAAATGAATATTCATTAACATAAAGTAGATAAGAAGAGTGTACCTTGTGGAGAGCCGAAAGGAGTTGTAACTGATAGCGTGCCAAATGAGGAATGTGCTTGATGCCATGCAGAATGGAGAGTGTGAAGTGTGTATCATGGAATCTAAAAGAGGATAAGGATCCTAGGGGTGACCTTTGTGTGCATAATAGAAGTGATGTATGTGTGTGTTCCTTGGATATTGCCTTTTACTGGAGTGGCTTGTGCTTAAGATTGTTCCTTGTTCTATTTTTGTGTTGCCCTTTTGTTTGAGTAAGGTTAAACCTGCAAAAGAAAATAAGTGTAGTCAATGCTCGTGGTAAATAAAATTGAGCTTTAACTTAGTACATGTCAAAATAGAAACGTGTATTGAAAAACAAGTGAATCAAGGATAGAATACACATGTCTTGTGAGAGAAGAGATAGAATTGTTCTTGTATGTTTGTTGCCTTATAGACAGATTGGAATTGTGCTTTGAATTGACTTCCTGATATAAAAACAGCGTAAAATTGTGCTTTGCTCCAATGCAATTTTCTAAAACTTTCAACCAATATATGTTGCCAAGTTTTGCATACTTGCAATTATTGATGGTCCAAAAAAGAGTGAAAATACATCTTTCTTCTAAATGCATTAAATATAAAACCACCTCCACTTTTTAATTTATTTTTTAAAACCATCTACTACCTTTTTTATTTATATTTTTAAAAACCATCTCCACCTTTTGGAAACAAAGGAAATGGATTCCCACATTTCAAATATGTGAGATTTGACGCCGAATCTCTTTTTATTTAAAATTGTCTATTTTATTTTTTCATTTCATCATAATTACAATGATGGATAGTATTAATGCCACCATTAATGCCACCAATGTGCATGCCACCCAAATGCCCAGACTTAGCACTCCACCAAGCCCGATGGGCTACAATGCTTTTTTTTGCCAGCCATAAATACAGTTGGGGTTGTCGAGCCATAAAACCATACACTTGAATTTTTAGAGTGGCATTATGCCATAGCTATATAGAGTTATACCGAAGTATATATCAATCAAATTCAAGTTCCTTAAAGCAATTAAGTAGAGATATGCTTGCTTTAAACAAGTATATGTTTGTGTAAGGATTTATAAGAGCTTTCTACTGCTTTGTTATACATGGGGACTCTTGTTCCGATGTTTTTTTTGGTGTATGTTGTAATCCGATTTTTTTTTTTAACTTCACAATGTTATTTCTATAAAAATTGATGTTTTCAATGTACTTCCGTTTCCACCTCCCTTTGATATTCTAGTTTTAGCTACATTTGTCGAGTATTCTAATTCATTTCCATATTTTAATTGGTAACTTTTCTAATGCTTTGAAGTGAAATTCCAAATAGTCATCCTCTATTTCACCATGCAGCTATTTAATGATTGTTCCTGGCAAATTCCATTCATACTTGCTATGTGATCCATCGTTCATTGCCATAGCCATCTGAACCCTATATTTTCAAATCTGCAATACCCCTATATAATAAGCTCTCCTAAATGTTCATGTATTATTTAGCCAACTTCATCTCTCCTCTCAATAATTCCTTCATCCATTATATGATCTTCATAAATTGTTGACTGGCACACTACTAGATGTTTTTTTCCCCACCAAACCCAAAACAACAAACTAATTGTTGCCCTTCTTTCCTTATCAGAATATCACAACTTAAGATACATTCCTGGGGCGCTTTCCTTCTCCAACTAATCCCTGAGCGGTGCTTGGATTATCTCAGTCAATTACTTCGGTTTTTCAAACTTATACCATTCCATTACCATACATTATCTGACTGAAAATAGATATGCAAATATAGAAATATATTACAAAGTAACTAAATATACAAATATATGAAATGTACATAAAATTTAACATTGATTCTCATACTAGGTGGGGATGACCCCAACCTAGAGGATCTTACCTATTCCACATAATATAATCTGTTCCATAGACTCACAAAAAATTATTACTTGGTTTTTTCCATTTGAAAGCAACCATTTGCCTGTTAATGCATATTGTTTAATCAGACATCCCCTAGTTATCCTCTAATTCCGATGTCTGTTTTAAATAGACATTCGTTCATCAAGAAGAATATGATATTTCAAACATGGTTCTTGAAATCCAATTCTAATAACCCTCAAAACAAAAATAAGAAATATTAGTGTTCTGCTAACAAATGCCAAGTATCCTTCCAGTACGGTGGCAATACCACATTATTAAGACAAAATTGACTTCCTCAGAAGGCTAGGACCAACAAATCCTTTCTTAAAGAACACCTAATTGTAAATTATAAGCAGTGATTGCATTGTGCCTTAAAATCCTAAAGTCCATACTCTTTAAGTTGTAGATTTGATCTTTCTATTTAATAAGCAGGCTGAGTTAATGCCTAATCTATAAAATATTCAATCTCTTATAAAATGATTCATAAGCTCAAATGGTAGAATTTTGAATTTGTGCTCCTTTACCAATTTGTCCCAGTAATGTCCGCTTCAATGAAGAGTTTTGCATTACGTGAGAAGTTACGAAAACTAATAAGAAAACATGCTCCAATATTCCTAATAAATCTAATTTTACCTTATTTTATAATGCCATGCATATCAATTTGCATAGAATTGCTCTTCTTTGAGAATGTAGTCATGACCGCAACTCCAGCCTCTATTGTTTTGACTCTTTAATCTGTTTAACCTGGATATATATATATATATATATATATATATTATATATATATATATATATATATATATATATATATATATATATATATATATATATATATATATATATCGGGGGTCCTCCTAATAATGCCTTGACTATATATACATATATACATACGCTCACCCATCTTTTAATTTGGCATATCCAATGGAATCTAACATTTTCTAATATCAAGGCAACCAAAATCAGAAAACAGAAGATACACTAACCAGAAGGAAACAAAACATAATTCTAATTCAAAGTAGTGGCCAAAATCCATAGAAAGAATGTGATTTATTCCTTCCAAAAACAAAGTTCCCCTGTAGACAAGGATGCCATCTATGTTACAAAATAAGTTCAAAATTATGAGATGGCCTGCTTTTAATTAATGATTCAAAGGGAATCGGGTAAAACTGGTAAAGATCTTAGAAGCCGCTCAACTTCATCATTTGCCTCAGCCTGAATTCGCCAGTGCTGTAACACAACTCAGAATCAACATTAGTCGATTAAAGAATTTAGTCTAATAATATAATTTCATTTATGTAAGGCATAAAATGTCTACAAGAAAATTGCTTCAAATTTGTACCTCTTCCAAATCTTCTAGTTCCATAAGGCGCTCAATCTGTTCAGCTATACTTGCCTGTGTCATCAAATATGTCTCAAGAAGTCGGAGAGATATATCTTGCAAAAATCTAAAAGCCAAGTGAAACTTTCTGATAGTGAATGCCTATTCCAAGAATTCACTGAACATCCAGAAGTAAAGATGCAATATGACAATGTCACAACACTCACAGCATTAGTTACTGCTTCTGCAGCAAGAACATCTACATCCATCTCTACCTCAATTTCAATTAGTGAAGCTATCTGTTAATCACAAAAGAGTTAATAGTTTTGAAAGTGTGCACATGATTATTTAGAGTAAGAAAAACTTGCAGCACAATATCTATAAAACGAACTTTTGCATAGCTGTCAATGAGCTCCAATTTTGCAACAAGAGATTCATCCAAGTTTTCTTGAGCCTGCTTGACCCTGTTCTTCCGAGCACTATGAACAGACATTGCACCATGCCCAAAAGTTAGACAGATTAACATCAAAAACAAAAACTAGGAAACGTTAAGTACTTACAGTATTAATATCTAGGACACATTCTGCATAAATTAATTTAAAAAAAGATCCATTGGGAAACTGTAGATATATTGACGTATCTATTCATTTTTCATTTCGAGGTTTCAAATTGCATGGCATCTTTTATTAGTCCTACCTGTAAGAGGATTCCCCGACAACTTCAATTTTGTTCTCTAAATGGCACATGCGGGCCAGCATCCACACCTTCAAAAACAGGGACCAGAGATCAGTTAGTTTCAATACGCACAAGATGTTGCTCCTTATAGCTTTTAGACATTTTCCATTCTGATAAAGCAAAGGCTATATCTATAGATATATGCATGAGATGCTGCTCCTTATAGTTTTTAGACATTTTCCATTCTGTTAAAGTAAAGGCTATATCTGTAGATGGGATAGGGTGATATAATTAAATTATTATTAGATTAGAAAGTTAGTGGCCAGAAGTTGATGCCAACCATCGCAACTTTACCATTTTCATCTTTATAAAGAATTGATTTGTATCTTTTCAATGTATGGTCGAAGCACAAAGCAGATCCACTGGGGCAGTGTGGTCCACAGCTAATGAGAATGTGAGATGGTGAAGACGCATGTGTCATTCATTATTAATCCAAGTCATGTTCTATATGTTAGGCTTATAGCGTGTTTTTGTGTTTGTATCTATGTGTGCATATGTATCATTATTAATCTATGATTCAAATTGTTCCTAAGCACATTAGCATTGGCAATGTTGCAGTGGCTCAAATCCTGGTAGCTTGTGGGGCAGACAGGAGCAGTTCGTGCTAGGTATGCTGCAAGTTCACACAAGGTACAGCAGCACATACCCTGGTCGTATCCCCTGCGAACCCAGCGACATACCCAAACTGGATATGTACCATACCCATACCTGCAGGCATGTACAGGCATACCCAATAACGAGGGCTATAGAGGGAGAAGCGGAAGAAATGTCCAAGTGCCCAATGCAGAGAAATCCTTCGATTGACAAATCCAACATCCTCTAGGTCAGAGAATAAAACGGTTTCAGGAAAAATGGGCTCACTCTACTTTTGGAATCATACAACATTGGCTCAAAAGTCAGCACATGGGACAATTCTCATTGATTACTTTTGAGATGGGAAATATTTTCAGTGAGCAGATATAGAAGCACAGTTCAAGACATCCCTTAGACTCACTTTTGGCAATTAGAAGCAAAGGGCATTTACTTTCCCAATCTTCTATCATTGTGTCAAAAACTCTGTCCATATATTCTTGAATGCAGTCACTGTCGCCAAATTATCTATCACTTTGAAAATCATCTATCCTCTTTCACAGTCGTTTGACTCGAGTTCCAAGTTGTGGGCAGCTTGAATAATAAGGAAATGTGTAAAAAAAATCTGACATCCAATATGGTAAATATATTTTAGCATAAATGTGCATACAAATGTCAATCTGTAGTGAGCTATTTTTTCATTCAGATATTAAGACAGGAGCAACTGGTTGTCATTTTTCTGGATAATTAGAAAACATATATTAATTACAAAGCTTACAAACTCGCAGGAACCTGACTACCTGGTCATGATAGGTCATGCAGAAAGAAAGAACATACAAAGTTATTTATCTGACTTACATAGTGATCAGTGTTAACAACATAAACAAGGACTACGAATAAAACTACAAGCCAGCAATTATAGGGAAGCCACCAGGAGGCCAAATCCAATTCTACTCCTATTCCGTGGCGAGGGAATGGAAGAGGCCCTTCTTCTTATTCATGTGGCTTGCTCTTGCCACTTCCCTTACCCTTCTTTGAGGGGCCCTGGGGCTGCTCCATTGTGATGAGAAACCCTCCTTTCCCTTGCTTGATGTGAATGAGGCCAGGGAGGGCTAGATCCACCTGTTTGCTCCATTTTTTGGTGACAAGTCTTCAATGAACATGACCACACAAGGGAAAGCATTCAGAGAACTTGATAATTGTATTGATTCTTTCAATCATAATTGGAAAAGTCGGCGAGTACTCACCATTCGTTTATGCAACCAAATATTCGCCATTAAAACTCGCCGTTTTGACTCGCCGAGTTGTGGCGAGTACTCGCTGAGTTAACTCGGCGAGTCCGTGAATATAACTCACCAGACATTGTATATACACGTAACACGGCTTTTACACTCAAAAAACACTGCAAATACACGGTTTTTGTTCTTTTTAAGGCCCTCCACTCCCTCATTTTCACTCACACAACCATTTGAGCTTGCATTGCTTGTGTTGAGCGGATTTTGGAGCGAATTCGAAGAGAGAATTTGGAAAATTGCATTTGGAGGTAAGTTTTTTTTTTTTTATTCTTTCAAGTTTTTTCAAAAAAAAAATTATTATTGTGTATATTGTTTTTTTATTTTGTGTAAATTTTGTGTATATTATTTATGTTTTATAGATTCATATTGTAATTCTAAATACATGTAATGTAAAATCGAATGCGTGTAATTTTTTTATACTCATTTGCAGCCAGAGGAATGTATTTTTTTTTACACAAATTCATTCTAAACTAGTTAAATTTTATGTGTGTATTGTAATCAATTTGTTTTGTAATTCTAAATACACGTAATATAAAATTGAATGCTTGTAATTTTTTTATAGTCATTTGCAGCCAGAGGAATGTATTTTTTTTTACGCAAATTTGTTATTTAGGAACTTTTTTTTAATTTAAATAAGCTTACGTTTTTCTATTTTTTTAAATGTGCATTGTGTTGCAAATTAGAGCTTAAAAATGGCATCAGGCTCGGCATCAGGTTCGGCATCTGGGTCAGCATCACTAGCAGGGACCATTCCTACGAATGCAAATACCAAAGAATGAAAGTATGATGTACGTGGAGGTGGTGAAAACGATGTTATTTGCAATTTTTGTGGCAAAAAAATGTCTAGAGGCATCAGTCGTTTGAAATATCACCTTGCATCTATTGTTTGCCAGGATGATGCGGTTTGCCCCAACGTGACAGAAGAGGCAAAGCGAGAGATGAGAGCAGAGCTGGCAGAGCTAGAGGAGAAGAAACTAGCGAGGGCAAGGGTGCAGGCAGCCATAACCCAAGCTATTTGACCTGGGGCTACAATGACAGAGGATTTAGAGGATGATGCGGCAACATTGTGGGCTTTACTTGTGGTCCACGCATATGAAGCGGAAGAGCCGAAAGAGGCACATCTTCATCGAGTTTGAGCTAAGGCATACGGAGCTTTTTTGTGGCAAGGAAAACACCTGGAGCACAACCTTCATTGGAAGGTACAACCTGGAACAAAGATATGCACGAGAAAGCCGACAAAGCTTGTGCAAATTTTTGGTAATACAACAACCTGTCATTCAATGTGGCAAAGACCCCATATTGGGAGTACTTGGTGACAGCATTGATAGTTGCAAGGATAGGGTACAAGACACCCTCTCCAAAAGATTTGAGTGGGAAATTGCTTGAGGGTGCAGTTGCGGATGCCACTACCATTCTAGAAGAACAAAAGAAACAATGGCAAAAAATACGGATGCACCATTCTTTCAAATGGGTGGACGGATGGAAAGAACCGCACCCTCGTTAGTTTTTTAGCGGCTTCAAACTGTGAGATGGTGTTTTTGAAGTCTATTGATGCCTCTAACACAGTAAAAAATGCAGAGGATTTGAGTGTTATGTTAAAGACAGTTGTATTAGAGGTTGGTGTATAGAATGTTGTGCAAGTTGTCACAGAAAATGCAGCAACATATGTGGCGGCTGGGAGACTACTGCAGGAGAGACATCCATCACTCTTTAGGACTCCTTGTGTAGCTCATTGCCTTGACCTTCTTTTGGAGGACATAGGCAAAATTGATTAGGTGAGGCCGGTTGTAGAAGATGCAAAAAACATAACAAAGTACATATACAATCACCCTTGGGTTCTGAGCTTGATAGAAGAACACACAAAGGTGAAAGAACTTGTTCGAGCCGGTGTCACAAGGTTTGCAACTAACTTCTTGATGTTGAAAAGTATTTCTAGTTTGTTGACACCTTTGAAACAAATGTTTGTTAGTAAAACATGGCTAGACTCAGAATATTCAAATAAAGTTGACGGAAAGAGGGTTGCAAAGATAGTTTTTGATGATATCTTTGCAAAGAGAGCTATAGAGATCATCAAGGTAATGTCAAACTTCGATTTATATTTCATTCCTTTATTTTAATTTGTTAAATTATAAATATATTGTTTTAACTTTTTACTTTATTTGTATTGTAAGTTTGTAACCTTACATTTATATTTGTGTGTAGGTGTCAAAGCCGTTGGTGAGGGTTTTGCGTTTGGTTGATGGAGAGCAAAACCCCATGGGATTTGTTTATGAGGCCATGGATAGGGCCAAAGAGTCTATCCAAAACTATTGCAGGGGGGATATCATCAGATATGGTCCCTTTTGGGAGATTATTGATCGGAGGTGGAACAATCAACTCCACCAACCTATTCATGCAACGGGGTACAACCTCAACCCCAAGTATTTCTTCTCCGACAGCTTCACAGATGTGAATAGAGAGGTTAAGGAGTGTCTTTCAACATGTATTGAGAGGATGATAGCAGATGTTGAGACGAGGGACCTCGTCACTTTAGAGTTGCAGGGTTACAAACATGTTAGGGGGAGGCTCTTTTCTTCAGTGCTAGCTATTCGAGGGAGAGCCACGCAATCACCAGGTAATAAAAATTAGAATGTTTACCAAGTTACTTATTAGTTACAGATTTGATTTTATTAATTACTTATAAATTTTTTATTATCTTCTTTGTAGGTACTTGGTGGGAGAATTGGGGAGGGAATACCCCGCATCTTCAAAAGCTAGCCCTCAGAATTCTATCTCAACCTTGTCGCGCTTCTGGATGTGAATGCAACTGGAGTTTGTTTGAGGTCATTCACACGAAAAAGCGTAACAGATTGAGTCAAAAATGGTTCAACGGCTTGGTTTTTATGCAATACAATCTCCGGCTTCGCACACGAAAAGTGGAGGCCACATCAGACGAGCTTATTGATTTGGATGAGATAGATCCATACAGTGAGTGAACTGGGCGAGAAGAGGAAATCCCTGCGTTCACAGAGGACAAGATTGCTTCTTTTGAGAGGGGAGCTATGGAGGGAGAAGCACTAGCAGGACTCCGAGGAGATATTGAATTGGATGACATCTTTGGAGGTGATCTCCAACATGCAGCAGAGGAGCCACCAGCACCACCATATACTTCCAAGTTCGAATCAAGAGTCACAGCCTTTTTGGGTTGAATCTACTTTAATAAATTACTAAACAAGCCTCAGAACATAGATTGAGGTGGGAAGCTATGAATAGGAGCATAAGCGAAACGTGACTGCCAACTGGAAATCACAGAGGCAACAGCAAGGGAGTACACTCAATTCCCATCTACAATGATCAGATTTTACAAGAAATCATTGCACTTGCAAACAAAAGGCTTTACCTGCAACTTATGTTTACTCATGTTTTTGTTGCAAATCGTGACAATGAGCCATATACCCTCAATAGTACCTTTGGACTAAGCTCTACCTTTTTACAATGAAGAATGGATGCTTAATTTTTCAAAGGGGGTAGTAGTAGATGGAATATGGCAATATACTAATTAATGTTTTAACTACAAAGTTAGGAGACAGCGGTCGATGTCATTGCAACTTTACCGTTGTCATTTATATTGTCTCTTACAAATGTGTAGTCCAAATGCAAGGCAGGTCCACTAAGTGTGGGCATTCCCCACCTGATAGGAATGTGAAACAGTGAAATCGCACATGATGAGCATTATTGATCTGTTGTATTCTATTATACTTGCACTAGTGTATATCTGTGTGCCTATAGCTCTGTGTGTGTATGTGTTTGTACTTGTGTCTTTAGTGTTTTTTAATCATACCCAAGCAAATCAACAATATTTCACAGGATAAAATGACAAGTTAAAAACTATTGCAAATGCAAAACTGGCAGCAAATGACAGCTCTAAGTATACACACAACAAAAAGGAAATGCATTACAAATATTAGTGCTCTCTCCTCTCTTCATTACAATAATTTGTTGAGCAAAGTGCTAACCTCCTCTTCTGCAGCTTGAATTAGTTCCTTGAGACGACACTGTAGAAGATCATATTGTGATAGAAGCTGTTGTCTGAGAGCAACTACATCCAGTATTCTCTGTGGAAGCTGCAGTAACAATGGAAAACGCTTTAAAACCAACAAGACATTGTAAATAGGAAGAAGCCAGGTATAGGATTTTGTTTTATAGCTTCCTAAGATGACCACCATGACTTTTAGCTTTTGAAGACCATTACCATGGTTTCTTTAAAGAACACACCTAACCCACTTGAGGATAAGTGCACAAGACTACAAAATATGCATATGCAATTTTCACAATAACACACATGATTATTTTAGTTCTCAAAATGTGCAGGAAAACAGGACTGTAAAATATAGTACTAACGACTGCACTGTTTTCTTTATCAGTCATTGTGAAACAGAAAACGAAGAATGGCAAGAGGGACAAGATGATGCAAGGGAGACCGAATAAAAGAGAAAATATAAGCAACTGCATGTGACAAGATACAATGGTCCATACAAAGATGAAAACGGTAAAGTTTAGACAATTGGCACTGACTAGTTGGTATGTGGTCTGAATAGCATCTATTAGATATGTATAAACTATAAAGATCTGTCATATTCTTTTTGCCATACTAGAGTGTTATCAAATATTCAGATAATCACTATGGTTGTCATTAAGTATAATATCCGTGAAAAGGCTACAGGCTCCTCTCCCTGATACTAGGACCAACAAGAAAATAGATGAGAAACAATATTAAGGATTTGCGAAAGGAAAATGTATAAACTGCCAAGGAAGTTCAGATAGAGGAATGTCAAAGATGGATGCCGAGGGAGACATTAAATGAACAGCAACTAGGGAAAATGGAATCGGGATGGAACACCCTGGGAATTCCAAAAGAATAGCAGAAACAGACAATGGAAGGGGATTCTAAAGAAAAAAGGATAAAAGAATAAGAAGGAATTAGAGGTTCCAGGAATAAAATGTGGAAAGCAAGGAAAAGGATGAAGAATCAGTAGATGGGAGCAGGGTTTTCAAAGGATTCAAAATGGCCAAGGAAACCCTAGTAGTGGAGATTGAGGACGAATTGATAGAATGAGAGGAAGGATCTTAACTATCTAACTAGCAGAAGACCTAATTGAAAAATTCAGATTCCTGGCAAAGGATTTCTTCCTAACCATGTTTGAGAGTTCAGAGGATATGACAGAGCAAGGCAAATATTGTTGAGAGAATCATTCAATGTGCAACATTAGGCAAGCACTTCCACCTCAGCTTATTATGGCTGGTACTGATCTAGGAACATCTTACAGAAGGAGGATTACATATATCAGAGCACTGGACCCTTTCATTTGCATACAGATTCCCAGTCCAGGTTTTGTCTGCAGTTCAAATCTCTTTCTTCAATTGAATTTATTTAAAGAATTTTTAGAATGCCTTAAGAACCTTGGATTCTTGAAGTTTCTGTAACAGATTATCAGTCTGCTTAGGCTTCTCTTGTAATGACACACATGTTACGAATTGCATGGAACAGGACATCTCCCAATTCAGACTGCAATTTTTTATTCATCGAGTTCACAATATAGACCATAAGATAAAGTATCTCCCGAGTGCATCAGACAATTATGTATTACGGATATCTATGGTTTAGTGCTCACATTTGGGTAAATATAATTGTGTGGGTAAGTATGTTGTGTAATAGTATGTGATGTAAAGAAGTTGTTGGTAACAACTCATTAGTTGAGATATGATGAGTGTTGTAATATTTTATTATTGTAATCGTGAGTTGTGAGAACAACTCAAGCAGATAAGTGTGTGAGTGATATTAGGAGTTGGAGAGATATGTGGAGAGAGAACAATGGAGATATTGTGAGAGATTGGAGGAGATATTGAGGGGATAGGTTGTTTGAAGATGATGAGGTTTGACTCCTTAAAACAAGGAGATTTCAAACCTATATATGTACCTCTTGCAATGGATTATGATATCCTGAATGAATTGAATTGAAGATTTATATATTCGGTTTTTAAATTCAGCATTATTGTTCCAAATTTCATAAGGAAACTCTGACTAAATTTCACATGATGCTATGTTTCTTATTTTGCCATGTTAAAAATCCGATTAATTGTTAGCAAGTAAATCGTCAAAAACATAAGATACAAAACCCAAGCATAGCCTGAAATGTAAAAGCAGTATCAAATTTGAAAATGAAGGTGCTGTGTATACTGACAGACATTTTAACACAATTTATAGTATACAAAATGTGCTAGCATAGACTTTTCTGTATGTATGCTACAAAACCAAGAGAAAACCTGCTATGATAATAACTACATTGAGAAGACAGAAGAACAATATGGGTAAAACTTCTCAGATTGTGTTTAAAGCTACAAGATTTTGGCATTCAATAGCCAAATGTTCAGAAAAAGACTTTGCTTTGAAATGTTTTGCAGTCTTCTAATTGATGGTTAGGCCGCCTTAGGCATGTATCTAGGTCTGTCAGCTACCTGCATAGAGTTGATCACATTCTCAATATCAAGAAGAATATGACAGATCTTTAGACAAATCTAATAGATGGTATTCAAACAATACCAAACCCCCTCACAGTGTCCTGAACCCCCAGGAATAGGTTGTTAGCTACAGTGAACATGTCTATTTGGCCTCTGGAAGTGACTGGGTCTTCCAGTGCTTGCTCCAGCTCCTTGAAACAATTGGGGGCAGTACTATGGGGGTACAATTGTATCTGTTCTGAGTCCCAACATTCAGAGCAGATATTATTAATCCAGATATAGTTACTGATCTCAGGTTGTCAGCTATTACCAGCATACCATGACAAAGGCCATCAATTTGGAAGAAGAGACCTTGTATCAAGGAATTGGAGTGAGAAACAAGATGCAAAGATACAAAGAGAATGATCAGACTCAATGCAGGGATTTGATCTAAAAGCAGAATGTGATAACTTTGTATGGTCTAATTTGAAATATAGTAGGCAATGATATGTATAACTGAGGAAGATATGATCATATGTAAGTAAGGTGTCATATCAACATGCTAACAAGGAGATTTCCATGAGAGGATACATGATAACGACCACAAACATGTAGCTCCGATATCACTACTTGTCTTGAAAATTCAAGAAAACCGCCACCACTGCCTTGAAGATGATGAATAGATATGATGGTTCTTGTGTTTAATGTATTGGTTCTCATGGGTATATGTTCACTTTTATTCCTTTTTCCCTTAAATGCCATGCTACTAGCAAGCTACACCTGCTATTTGCATTGCATGTACACATTTACAACTCCCTTCTCCAATCTGTATAAATACTTTTACATTCCAATCGTCTCAACTTTGATTTTGACTCTATCCATCTTGTCATTTGCCAAAGACATTAGGCATTGATTCAATAAATAATACCTCTCCAACAACCCCCAAATTTTTATTTGCACAATGTCGCATTCCAAGCCATGTCATGCATTGCACCATGAACTGTCAATAATCAAACCTTGCTTCATACAAACTAACTTTACCTCTAACCTGCACCATTGCAATCCCTGGCACTCCATTCTGACAATGTATTATGTAATTCCCCTCCTTCATTTTATCTGGATCACCAATTTCAATTACATGTGATCATCGTCTAACAGGTTTAGACCTCAAAACCAGACAGGCTCAAGTAATGTTAAGTCCAATGCTAGTAAGCCATGTTTGGGAGAATTCTATGATGGCACTGAGTCAATGATTGAGAAGATAATGGCCATTGTAATCCAAAAGAGTGAGATTCTAAGAAAATGTTTTCCAAACAATTATAATCATATCTCATTGTTCAATGGAGCAAAATGACCACCCCATTGCATCTCCTTGCCTTTGCATTGACTCCTAGATCGTACAACACTGAAATCCTTTCTTTGCCAAGGAGGGTGCCACTATACAAGGATATTGAAGTTAGTGAAGAGTTTATGTTGGCATTGTCTAGACTCTTCCTAATCCCGAGGTATAAGACATGGTTATTAGTGAGTTTAGAAATTTCATAGCCTCCGCAAGTCATAGCCTTTTTGCTCCTTGGGAAGAGTACAAGTAGGAAGCTCATATGTGGTAGTACTTCCATGGATAAGGACCCACGCACCTATAGCCTCCTGCGATCAAATCTTGTCATAGGTAAGATTTTTATTCTTTTAACTTTCTTTACCTTTTGTTTTAAATTTTCAAAAAATTAAGTTTGTTTTTTACATTTATAAATTTTAATTTTGCATTGACTCATAGCCTCAATAGGTTATGAGTTCATCTTCCTCTAAGTACAATTACAATAAATACAACTTAATCAAGTTGGCAGCAAAAAAGCCGAGGAGTTGGTCTACATACATTCCAACTTGCGCTTTTTATTTGAAAAGCAGCCGAAGTAAAAGGAAGGGGCGACAGACCATTAGGGTGTAGACCCACAGAACGTTTACTTGGATTCTTTTGTTTCTCACCTTTCATTACTTTACATAGAGACTTCTTTTGCATCACAAGACCCACACACCATAGCTAGTGATAGTGGAAGAGCTACTGCATGTGGTTCTAATGAACCACATCATGTTGATGATGTTGACACAAGGTTGCAGGATATGACAACCCTATTGCTAGGGCGTGTATACCCACACGGGATACACATAAGCATACAGCGTGGCTTGGATACAACTCAGATCCCTACTCGGCCATATCCATTTATGAAACTATAACCAAGTCATCAAATACAGTCAGATAAGGTATATGGGACAATTATAGCTATATTTGATTTAAAAGTTTTAAAAATTTATAAAAAAAATCCCTTCACAAAGGTAAAAAAATTTAAAATTGCATGTGACCTCCTCAAATGTGTTTTAGCAACAACAATTGAGGACGTGGAGGTCAATGAGTGTCGATTTGCTCTATTACTTCAAAATTTCACATTAGCTCTCCTCAACATCCTATGATTTTATTTGACTTGTTCATTTGGCCTAGAATGCTTATTTTCTTCATTGTCTATTCTCCTTAGGCATGCACAACCTGCAAAAAATATTATACCCAACCTTTTTACCTTTACAATTCTTAGGAGTGTGTAATTTGCTTGTAATTTTAATTGAATATATAAAATTGCTTATAGTTTAAAATTGACAATCATTATAAATATATTTCTTTTAACTTATAATCTATATTATTATAACTTTTTAATAACACATATAATGTATATGTGTATGTAGATATATGTATATGTATGTATGTCGTATCCAATAGTACCCATATTAGAGGTATTAGAAATTAGTCGTATCAGATGTATATCCATGCAACTCTGTGTTCATGCTCTTGATGTGTATCTAATATATATATAAGCCTAATAAACAACAATTAACCACATAGTGTGCACATAAAAAATAAAATAACCACAAGACACTACTGATAATCTATATAATGCCAACCGAATGCCAAATGTCATGATAAATATTAATTATTACATCAAAATTAGTATCTATTGCCATATTGCTCTTCAATCATCTAGTCTAGGTTGGTTCTTAACAGCCCAACAAAACCACTAAGATTAGTTATCCTAAATATGAAAACAAACAATGGTTTATTACTATGATGTAATTAACCTAGTTGTCCTAATATGATTTGATGTTGGATGGCAGTGCTCCTGAGTTTTGGATTGCAAATTTAAGGATTGCAAAGGTTAGTCAGCAGTATGCTTGCTTTCTTGACAAAAGAATACTACCCAAGTTGGAATGCAACCAAGAAACATGTAAAACTGAGCTTAAACTACTCTCCACCACTTATATTCTCAATCCCTGCAAAAAAACAAGTTCACATTCTCAATTTGCTTGCAAGACATGGAAAGATCAATAGCGCAAGAACAAATATCTTCCTTGCATGCTTGCTTTTATTGTATTCTCTCTTTTTTTGTCCTTTTGTTCTTTCTTTTCATTTTCATTCCTTCTATGATTAAATATTTGGTATCCCCGCCTGTAGTACTCAAAAAAATTGAGAAAAAACCTTTTTGGTAAAGAAAAAGCCTTGAAGTATAATAGGAGAATAGACAGGTCATGTTAATTGGATAAGAGTCAATCGTAATCATCGATTCAACACAAGATGGATTCCTACTACTTTGGGGTGGTCAAAGCTTAATTTTGACAGGGCACCCCATGGTAACCTGGCCCTTGCCAATAAAGGTTCTCTTCTTCGCTACCACATTGAGGCCTTTAAGGCTGTCTTGGCTTCTTTTCTTTGCATAGTACCAACAATGAGGCAGAAACCTGAGCACTTGTAGGCGTTCTCCAGCTTTCCTTATCCCGAGGGGTGGTAAAGATAGTGGTGGAAGGTGACTCATAAATTATTATTATTGCAATGATTTAAATCAAATTATCATAAAAGCTAAGGAATTAAGCAAAAAAAAATCAAGATATTTCCTTTTATCATTGTTTCTCTTATCTATCTGGCAGCAGCACCTCTCTCACCCCTCTCTCTATATCTTTGAGAAAGATCGGCGGGTAATCTCTATCTAGTTCCCGAACTCTAGAGAGGGGGGCGGGGGTAAGAGAGATATGGCCTTTGCTGCGATATATATAAGGTATAGGGATGCCTACTGCCCCACTTGCCCCATCCCTCAGCCCTATATAGATAGATATCAACCCCGCCACCCCTCGCTTGATAGTGGGCACCATCCCTCAAAAACCTAACCTATATAGTGGGGATGGGGGTGAGGACCTCAAAAAGATTCTCTGGATGGATGGACCAAGGGCGTCCCCCTCATCTCTTGTCAGGGCTCCACCCCTCCCCTTCTCAATAGAGTGAGAACATAGCCTCCCTCAGAAACAGATATATAGAGGCCAGGAAACAAATTGCCCAAAAGACATGCTAGCAAATGTTGAGGCTGACCTTGGCATTTTTTTTAAATCGAAAGCTTAAAAACCTTAGATTGGCCGGGCTTGAAGAAGCTCCTACTTCAAGACCTACAGGATCTCAGTGAACTTTAAACTTAACAAAAACATTTATTTTCCTAAATATTGCACATCACAATTGGCAGAGTGAAATGACAATTTGTAATCATTGTGTGAAGGTCTTTCGTATTAATGAGCCGAGGTGGCAAAACTTGTAGAGGACAGATCCTTGTTGGGCCACTCTCACACACAAAAAATCATTTTTGGTTTGCATACAAATGTGCTGATAAAGCTTTGCTTAAATCTCTCCATCTCAAATGAATTATTTTTTCACTTTTGCTGTCATTTTTCTTCGTGCACCTCTGCATCCTTCAATGGCATCCTGATCACGATTTTCACCATCTTCTCCATACTTTGGTGGGTGGTGTCCTATCAACACTTGTTACAGTGTTTCAGCATAGAGAAGGGGATGTGTGAGAAAATTATTCATCATGTCTTGGGTTTCAATGATTGTGGAAACTGAATGTCAAACAGACATACACTTCTATCCGGTACGAGTTTTTGCTAAACATAGCCCCACCACCTTTGCCTTCTTCACCTTTCAATTTTAGGCTAACAATTTGCTCCCTTTGGATACACTTCCCCCTTCGACTAACTTGCAGAGCCTTTAGGAGGAAGAGTTCTCCCATTCATATGTCAAAGGTCTCTAGAAAACCGAGATGTTGTCACAACAAGCATGTTGGAGTTGTGTTCACACTAGGATAGATTTTTTAGATTTTATCTAGCCTAGTCTTTAGTTCACACTGAGTCTAAGCTCATTTTAGGGAGTTGTAAAGCTGGTTTAACAACTTGAGTTCACGTGGTACATAATTAGGGGTTTGTTGCATTTGTTCTAACTAATTATTGTTTCTCATAACTAATGTTTTGTTGTGAATAACAATCTTTTAAAACATATACAATAGGCACTCCCATAGCTTAGTGTATATGAGAGATTTGCAGAGAAATCGGTGTAGCTTGCATTGTGTGCAAGAATAATTAAATTTGCAGAGTTCCTTGTTTGAGGTTGACTATTGCCTTGAGCAAATATTTTGGGTTTTGTGCTTCGGACCAGAACTTTGGTTGCTCCTATATGGTATCAGAGCAGTTTTCTGGTTGCTTTTACCATAGCTTGCCTGCCTCAGCAAGATAACTCTCAATTTTTTAACTTATTTTCTCCCATCTCCAAGCCATACAGCTCAGCCCAGCTCAGTAAAGCTTGCATTTGCTTTTGGATTGATTGGCATTATATAGTTTGCAAAGGCGCAGTATCGTATATCTATCGACACTCTACTCTACTGTTGACTGCAACCTTTCGAGCCCCTCACTATTTCCACAACCAGAGTTAGTGCTTCGGGTCTCGAACTTTGATAGAGCAGGTCACTATATATTATTAATTGGAGTAGTTGAAACGTGCTCAGTTAATCAACTCAGACCTGTCTGGATTCTATTAACAGACGGGTTCTATTTGAAGTGTTGGGTGTGCATTATAGTCACCTTATTAGCCGCGGCTTATAGTGTTGACAGCCAACCACTCCACTCGGTCCTTGCACTAAACCGATCTACATCACAGTTTTTTTTTGCTACACTACTTTGATGGCTGCATTGAGCATTGTTATAACTTCTAAGTGTTTTGGCACTTCTTTTGCACTTCCTGGACGCACCTTGTAATGTCACTTTTCTGGGCCCTAACTGAAAACAAAGAAAAATTGCACAAACCCCAATAGATAGTAAACTGAAATTTAAGACAACCAACTGAAAATTAGGACAGCAAGGTACAGCAGTCTGAATTTTTTGTAACGGCAGTACAGAAAATGCAATACCTCTTCAAAAATGCATCATTCACACCATCCAAAATATGTAGGGCAATTTATAAATATTTTAAAACAATTATTGACCAAGAAATAAGCCTTCAAACCACAGTTGGAATTTATTTAATTAAATAAAATGACCGCAGTGAACACCCTTACAAAAGTGGCTGGAAATGAAGGATTCCAATCCCAAAAATGAAGTCCAAATATAGATTCCGGCTGCTAAAAATATGAGGAATGTAATGATGGCTGAGTTGGATGTTGTTGTTCCCTAGAAACCCCCTAACTCCTCCACGAGGTGGGCTGTTCCCCTAGAAGAGGGGCTGAAAATCACTGTAGACTCAAACCCTAGTTGAAAATCTGCAAAATCAATCTTCTTGAAGCTCTTTGGAAACCTTGGGATGGAGAATACTCAATAAATTGAAGTGTTTTCATTCTTCAATCAAACAAAGAAGGTTTTTGCCCTCTTTGTCGGCCACACCCAAGGATTTTCACCCTTAATTGGAATAGTTAAGCAATCAGCCCAAAAACCATGCAATGTTAATTTTAGGCAAAATGATGATGCACAGATGAGTCAAGCGACCCATTCTTATACCTTGTTGTGGTGCCAAAACCCATAGATAGAATACTCGCCAAAAACTCGGCGAGTTTAGAAAAACTCGCCAAAAATTATGCTAAACGAGTAACTCGAAGGAAAACTCGCCAAAAATGCAAAAAAAAACTCGCCGAGTATAGTTGGAATACTCACCACAAACTCACCAAAGACAGCATTTCTTTCCTTTTTTGGATTTTTGGTGAAGAAAACACAGAGAGAAAAAAATTGCCATTTTTGCAAAGGGTCCGGGAAGATGTAGCAGCAAAAACTTGCATGTGCCATAACTTTCATTCTGTGGCTCCGTTTCAAGTGCCGTTTTCTCTAAAAGTGCATAATTTCTCGAGCTCTACGCAGTGATGGCAATATTTTTCTTATTTTCATAAAATCCATTTTTGCACCTTTTTGGACCAAGCAACTTCTTGCAATCTTCTGAAAGAATCATGAGCTTTGATCGCCTGTAGACAGATTAGTAATTAAAAATATTGGATAGCTTTCCAAAACTCGGCGAGTACTCGCCAGTGCTCGGACCAATCACACGAAGAAGCGCAACAAGTTGACTCAAAAAAGGCTCAACAACTTGGTTTTTGTGCAATACAATCTCCGGCTTCGCACAAAAAAAGTTGAGGCCACATCAGAGGAGCTCATTGATTTGGATGAGATAGATCCATACAGTGAGTGGACTAGGCAAGAAGAGGAGAACCCTGCGTTCACAGTGGACGAGATTGCTTCTTTTGAGAGGGAGGCTATGGAGGGAGAAGCACTAGTAGGACTCCGAGGAGATATTGGACTGGATGACATCTTTGGAGGTGATCTCCAACATGCAGCAGAGGAGCCACCAGCACCACCATCTAGTTCCATGATTGAGCCAGATTCGCAACCTTCTAGGAGGAGCGTGGAGACGCAGCCGAGTGTGGGGACTAGTATCAACCGGTTGTCGTATTCGCATGATGATGCGATTTTGTATTGTATTTGTATTCAAATCTAATAGAAAACACTTCTCCAACATTTTATGGGCTCATTTGATACATTTTGTAGCTGTGTTGCTTAAAATTTATGTTTTTTAAAGAAATTTGAGTATTTTTAAGTTGCTGAGTATTCCCGAGTATTGGCCGAATATTGGCGAGTTTTTGCCGAATTTTTTTTTGGGGGTCTGGCGAGTTTTTAGATTTGGCGAGTTTTCCTACTATGCCAAAACCAATTAAAATGTCCCCAAAATAGGTTCGAACTCATAAGGGGTCCTTCTCTTCTATTTTTTCATTAGGCTTTACATCTTCTTAACCCAACCAACTTGACTTTATATAAAAAACTACTAAAGAAGAATGCAATACTCACGAAAACAGCTGAAAAACATGATAATTACTTCCCTTGCTCTTTTCCTTTTTGCCCACAGGAAGTGGAATGGACTCAAAGTCTTCGAATCGAACTAGCTTGGAAAAGGGGACATTACACACCTTGATTATTTGTAAGCATCAAAAGTTGCAATAGGATGCCACTTTAGTGATACCACCTTCCCGTCCTTGTCATCGGTTCCACTACGGTTGCTCCAACTCCTTCCAATGACCTTCCAAACAGCTGCCACGTGACTTCAGGTTCACGTTTTCCCGATAACATTGGAGATTGGCAATACAAATCAAATTCCAGCCATCTAATTCTGTTGTCGCCTTAAAGAAAAAATTTATTCTTTTCTTGAATTTAAATATAAACTTCTCCACTTAAATATTTGAATTGACAAATAGCATAAGCAGCTACTTGCATTTTCATAAGACATTCAAAGGGGAGAGGTCAAGGGGTCGAGCCCCTCCCGCTTTATAATATTTCTTTAATATCTTTGAGGCAATTCCTTAGATAAGTAATTTTTTGTGGAGAAGTATTTTTTATCCTTCCTAGGAGTGAGGAACATATATTAAGGTGGAGGATACTCAAAGGGAAACTGTAAGGTGGAGGTTAAAAATTTCTCCCAAAAGAATTTTAATTAAGCCGGGAATTTTTTGAATTGAAAATTTGTAAAAGTGGGGTCAAAAAAAATTGAAGGAGACTTAATTTTTGTGGGAGCATTTCATAAAAGATGAAGATATTTGTTCTGGAGGGTTAATTTTGCCTATGTTAAGACTTTTCCTTTCCTTGTCTACTTCCTCCTCCTCCACAGCGGACACTTGTTTTTTTGAGCCTTTCACGACCTCTAACTATCATGTGTGGAATCCAAAAGTGCAGCAATTATTGCAGTCTCCGGGTCTTTAGGGGATTTTTCAAGACTTTGTGCAGGCATTTATATCAGAAAAAGACAAGTATGCCCATGCAAGCAAGCAAGACAAGGCCCTCATATTGATAGGCCTCAATGTATCGTATAACATATCATTCCATATCATAGATGCTAAGTCTCCATAGGAAGTTTGGGAAAACTTCGAAAAACTATTAAGCAAACTGAATAATTTCAAAATGTTGCAACTTGAAGCAGAATTGTCCAGACTACAATCTATCGCCCTCAGATTTTCCCACAATCGAGGAGTTCCTAGCCAAATTCAAGTTTGTCCAATCACAGTTGAAAGTTGGCGAAACAAACGAGAAAGATAGGTAATTTTTTTATTTGTCAAATTTGAAGGGTCCTTTCAATAATTTTGCATCTACTTTCTATTCTACTATGGATGCACTGGGAGATCAATTTCAAATGCCTTCTTTTGAGCTATTTTGTGAAAACCTGACTCAAGAGCAAACTAAGTCAATGGCACTTGATGATCTTTTGAGTTCTCACGCACTTGTTGTGAACTCTCTTAAGGCCAAATGGAAACCTAAACCAAAAATAGGACCTCCAAACAAACCTGCAAAATCCAACTTTGTGTCCTCTAAACCTTCTAATTCTAGCAAGCCTAAGAGGCCAATCAAAAAAATGTTACTTGATCCTCGTGGCTTTTGTAAAGAAACTACCCATCATGAATATAGATGTTATAAGAAAATGAAAGCATTAGAGGAAACAGTAAAACAACACAAGATCATGATTTCTTCTCCTCCTTCCTCTAATCCTTCAAGAACGAGGAAAGCACTTTCTGCTAGGGCAATTTCTCCTGCATATAATAGATGGATATTTGATTATGGGTGTTTCGCATCGTATAACTCATTCTCGTGATTTGTTAACATCTCTTTCTAAATACAGCACTTCTCAGATTGTCATGGGAAACACTTCGTGGGTTGAAGTTTTGCACTCTGGCATAGTAGAAATGCAAGATAGGTGTATCAATGATGTACTCTTGGTACCCAAAATTTCTTCCAATTTGTTGTCTATTTATCAAATTTGTAATTCTCCCTCTAGGAAGACTACAATTTTCTCCGCATAATGTTGTAATTAAAGAATCGAATGATCTGCGAGATGTTGTTACAATGGGTGTGGACTATCATTCATGGCCTATAGTTTTGATAAATTTGACACCTCTACAAGTTCTTCTCTTGTTGCTCATGATGTTTTCCTCTTGTTGCACATGATGATATCATGAGCAAATTGTGGCATGAATGCTGTTGTCACTTCAATTACAGGTATCTCCAACAGATGCGCACTCAAAATATGGTGATTGGAATTCCTAAGGTATCTTGCATTGATGGTGTTTGTCTAGGATGATTACTTGGCAAGCAACAATAGGACCCCTTCCCACAAGGAAAAGCTTAGAGAGCAAAAGCTCCACTTGGGTTAGTACATACTGACATGATAATATTTCCCATTGGCTCTTTTTATGGTGCTCGTATGTGCAAACTTTTATTCATAATTTTTCATAGAAGAATTGGATGTATTTTTTGAAGCACAAAAGTGAATTTTTTGATAGCTTCAATGCATTTAAGGCATTTGTAGAGATGCAATCCAGTCTTCCTCTATAAAAGATATGCACAGATAATGGGGTGGAATATGTAAGTAAAGCCTTCTAGGCATTTTGTACTGAGTAGGGCATTTTGCACTAATTCATGGTGCCTTACACGCCTCAGCAGAATGGTGATGTTGAGCAAAAAAATAGAACACTCGAGGAGATGGCAAATTCTATGATACAGTCCAAGGACTTGCCACCTACATTCTGGGCTAAGGCAATGAACTATGAAAATTACATCCAGAACAGAAATCCCCATAAGGTAGTGTGGAACAAGACTTGAAGAAGCTTGGTCATGTGAAAAACCTGATGTTTCTAGATTTCATGTCTTCCAAAGTAAGGCATGGGTGTGTGTTCTTGATGACAAGCACAAGTCTATGGAGAAGAAAAGCCAACCACTTATCTTTGTTGGTCATTATGAGGATGTGAAGGCCTATTGCCTCTTTGATCATGTCACACACAATGTCTTGTTTACACGAGACGTTAGATTTGATAAGAGTTTCACTTTATTGTTGCTAGCTTTTGAGTCTTCTCCCTCTATGACTTCTCCTCTTGCACCTTATAAGGAAGGCCTACTTCGATGTTGATGATGACGCATTTGATGCTCCTATTCCACCACCTCCTCCACTTGCTCCTCAGTTCATGCCCAAGTGGGCACAATCTACTCTACAAGCAGTTGGTTCATTAGTCGGTGATCCTTCTGATCCCCACCACACTCGCCCTCAAAAATTTAGTATTGCTCTTATGATCAATGCAATTTCTAATGACCTAGTGTTGTTTTATGAGGTGAGACAAAAAATTGAGCAAGAAGTTGTTGTGCAAGATGAGTACTCTTCATTGATGAAGAATAATGTGTGGGAAATGTTGTCTCTTCCTAAGGGAAGAAAACGTGTGCATTGCAAACGGGTCTAAAAGACCAACTATGTAGTTGATGGTTCGATAGATAAGTACAAGGCAAGATTGGTAGTCAAGGAGTTTTCACAAGTTGGAGTTGACTACTTTGAGACCTTTGCCCTAGTTGCCAAGATGAATGTTGTGCACCTTGTTCTCTCCCTTGTTGTAGCACATCATTGGCCGGTCTACCAGATGGCTACGAAGAGTGCATTCCTGCATGGAGATCTCCAAGAGGAGATCCATATGGAACAGCCACAAGGCTTCATGCATGACCCTTCACGTTTTTGCAAACTCCATCATTCTCTCTATGGCCTCAAACACACTCCCTGAGCTTGGTATGAGAAGATGGGCAGTTTTCTCTTGAGTTCTGGTTTCTACCGTTGTGAGTCAAACCAAAACATTTACATACTGAAGCAAGGTGAGGATATTTTGATATTGATGTTAGATGTTGATAACCTCATCCCCACAAGTAGTTCAAACTCCTTAATTCAAGATAGCAAGCACAAGTTGATAAAGAGATTTGATATGACAAATTTGGGGCTTTTGCATTATTTTCTCGCCCTAAAGATTCATCAATATTTTGAAGGGATTTCTTTTAGGCAGCAAGAGTATGCTACTAATATGCTCCATCGTTTTTGCATGGCTAACTACAAGTCTGCTCCCAATCCATTTAAGTCATGTGTAGAGTTGACAACTAGCTGCAAAACTAATTTGGTTGATCCGACTTTGTACAAACAATTGGTGGGCAATCTTTTATGCTTGACCCATACAGGTCTCGACATTTATTTCACTATTGACTTTGTCTCTCAATTCTCACATGAGCCACATGGGAGTCATTAGAAAGCAGCTAAGTGTATTTCGCGCTATATTCGAGGCACTATGAACTTTGGAATATATTACACACCACAGGGGACTTCCAAGATTGAGGCATATACGGACTTAGATTGGGGAGGATATATGGTGATACCTACAGATCCACTTGTGGATTTTCTTTTCACCTTTGTTCAAGTCTTATTGCATGGGCATGCAACAAACAAACAATTGTTTCAATATATTTGACAGAGGTTGAGTATCGAGGTGTTGCGAAGGCCATAATAGAAGAGCTCATAGTACAACACTTACTTGGTGAGTTTGGTTTTCCTCAATTAATCCCACTGTCATTTGGTGTGACAACCACAATTCCATTGAGATTACACGCAACCCTATAGAGCATCAATGAACAAAGTATATTGAGATCCACATGCTCTTCATTTGGAAGCTCATCCAAGATGGAGTTGTTGTGTTGGAGTTGGAGCCTACCACTTAGCAGGTTGCTTGCATCTTCACCAAACCCTTGGCAGCCCCTCGTTACCACAAGTTGTGAGCATTACTCAAGTTGAAGGAAGTTGTCCTAGGGGCAATTCAACTTGATTCATTCCTACCTTCTCTTTTTCTTTTCTTGTTTGTACATGAGTGTCTTATCAGGCATAGTACTTGGAACCCATATTTGGTTTGTTGCTCTCCCTAACTTTCACTAAAGGGAGAGTAATGGAGTTGTGTTCATGAAAGGACAGATTTTCTAGATTTTCTCTAGCCTAGTCTTTAGTTCACACTTAGTCTAAGCTCCTTTTAGGGAGTTTAAAGTTGTTTTAACAACTTGAATTCATGTAGTGCACAATTAGGAGTTTGTTGTGTTCATTCTATCTAATTATTGTTTCTCACAACTAAGTTTTGTTGCGAATGACAATCTTGAAAAGCCTATATAATAAGCATTGTCATAGCTTAATGTATATGAGAGAGTTGTGGAGAAATTGGTGTAATTTGCATTGCGTGATAAAATTTGCAAAGTTCCTTGTTTGAGGTTGACTGTTGGATTGAGCAAATAATTGTGGTTTTGTGTTGTGGACCAGATCTTCGCTTTCTCCATATAGCGCTTGTTGAGGCTTTGTCAAATTGGCATCCTATCCCAAGTGTTCAGAGCAGGAAGCGACTAAGGTTTGGTAATGAGGAAGCTATTGAGGATTATGTCCATGTTGCTATGAACAAAATAGCGTCATGCTTAGGTCAATGGAAGGCACTAAAGGAGTTTACTTCCTCTTTGCAAATTGAAATCAAAGATAGTTTTGTTTGCCTCATTAGCAATGTGGACTCGTCTAATAAAGGAAAGAGGTGTTCTTTTTAACTTCCTTCCACTCCTAAGTGTAATGCTTCCTCAAGGCCATCTACACACACAAGGCTAAGGGATCCTCCGAAAGTGGGTGGCCCTACGATTGTAAAGTGGAGTTGAGAGAAGAAAATCCCTTGTGATATTGAGAAGGTGCTTGATGGTCTACCCCAAAGACTATAACTCGTGCAAATAGGAACGGTTGCAACAATGGCTTTGTAGTAAACTTATTTTTGGCTACAACAGGACAATTTACCAGAATTCCCTTGGAGCAAGGCTAGCTTCCTAGCTCTTCAATGTAAGATTGTTTATAGCAATTTCGTCCAACCATGCAAAAAGAGTGGTAGTGGCGGCAAGAATTGTGATGTCTCTCTACAAGTTGGAGATTTTGATGTTCCAAGTGTTGTGAGCAATTATCGTATAGAGGGGAAGCCATCTCCCTCCACTTTTTATTAAAACCCTTCTCTTTAGGTTGATTCCCACTCCTTTCACTTTTTTTTGGTGAGATGTGTTAGTGGTTGGTTTTTGGGGTGGTGGTTGTTCCTTGTGGTTGCTTGTGGTTTTTGATGTTCCAAGTGTTGTGAGCAATTATCGTATAGAGGGGAAGCCATCTCCCTCCACTTTTTATTAAAACCCTTCTCTTTAGGTTGATTCCCACTCCTATCGCTTTTTTTGGTGAGATGTGTTAGTGGTTGGTCTTTGGGGTGGTGGTTGTTCCTTGTGGTTGCTTGGGTCTGTTGGCTGCTTCTAGTGGAGGGTTTCCCATGATGCTTTTGGTAATATTTGGAGGTTGGTGGTGTCTCGGTTTCTATGGTTTGGAGGGGAGGGTGGGGGGGGGGGGAAGAGTGAGGGTGTGTGGGTGGTGGTTTTCACTAAGGTTTGCTTCCTGCCTACCTAGATGTTGGTTAGAATCTGTTTGTTTTTGGTGATCGGAGGGGTGATTGTTGCCAATGGCAATAGGTTTAGTGTGTGGGGCTTGTGAGTGGTAGTGCCATAGGTGGAGGTAGATTGTTTCTTTTTATGTTGTTGTGCTCATATGTCTAAGAGTGCACTTGCATATGGGTTGTCTAGATGTGTGAGTACATGCATGGCCAAATTCCTTCTTCTTCTTGGTTTTCTTTTGGTCTGATCACCATGGTCACATGCATGGGTAATTTTTACTTCAATAAAATTGTATAATGCTCGGAAGTCTTTCTCTTTAAGTGGTAGCTTAATATTGTATCTTATCGCTTTCCATTCCTTGAAAACAGATGAGGACCCCAAAACAACCCCTCATTTTACCTATTAACAAAAAAAGTGGAATAGAAGGAAAATATGTGCCAGTAATTTCATACTAGGAAATGCTTAAAAGATGTTTCTGAATTACTTTAGTGTGGGAAATACGTGCTCTATTATTTTTGTCATAGTTTTGTATCCATACACCTCCTGAAACATCACAGGAGTGCCTAGCGTGGAGTGTAAGTAATAGTATTTATAAGGCCCCCCTTCAAGGGACCTTTACTCACTCTTAAGGCTTCCCTTTAGGGGACCCTTGGGGCATGGTCCCCATGGAGAGGCTTGGGCTCCTATTTTCTTGCAGCAGGCAAGAAGGTCCCATGCGTATTTTTAAAGCTAGCTAAGGGAAATAATAGAATCTAGGCCTAAAAAATAGGAGTTCCACTTTTTTATCCCCCTAAACTTAAGAGGTGGCTGGAGAGTGGGGGTTGGGAATTTTCCCCTATAGTTTAGGGCTGATAGAATCTAATATGCATTCCTGCCATTATTTTTTGGTGATTTTAGAGAGAAATATGATTTTATTTAACTACAAATAACCATAAAAATCCAATGGGATCCTATCATATCTCAGCGGGTATTGTTGAGGAAACTAATCATAAATCATGGGACCTTAAAACAGCTAAAATGCTCCTAAATTTTCTTAGCAGCACCTGCTGAGATATTTATGGATTCCCCCTTCCATGGGACCATGCTCTTACTCTCTTAATCTCTTTACATATTAAGAGCATAAGAATAATAAAAACTGCTCTTGCTTCATGCCATCTATAAGAGCATGGATATCCTAACAACGTACCTAGTTGATGGTAAGTAGTAGCCTCTATCATAGTTGGAACACCCACTGCAGCCTATGAAATGTTTTCATACCAACAGATAAATACAATTTCAATTTAATATAAACAAGTTGAAAGTGCACAAATGGGTTAGTGATGGCTTTAAAAACAAAGAAATTATATTAATGTCCACAAATGACCAAAAGTAGGTCAATGGGACTCGAGGATACAGTAGTTAACAATACACAGGACCTACCAAGCAATAAAAGCTATGATGTATAAACAATTATTACTCGTAAGTGTGACAAATTAAAGGGATGGTATCATAATCAGAAGCACTGAATCCTGGGAGCAAAAGGCAAAAGCACCATGCTCACATGCAGTTAACATTGAAAAGTGACTACATAAGAAATTTTGAGAGCGATATAGCATGTTTCCTAATGACATTGGCTCCTGTGATAAATTAGAGGGATAGTGTGATATGCACAAGCATTGACTCCCTAGCTAAAGGCACAAGTGCAATCCTCATGTGGAGCTATCATTGAAAGTTGACTCCGTGAGAAATTTGACAGGCTATATGGAACTTTTCCTAATTCCATCCATACTTATTGAAAATATAAATATATTTTTCTGATGCCTAACTAGGAACACATTCATGCCTATCCTGTAAAGTGTTTATATGGTTGTGCTATGTGCTCAAAGTCTACATGTAAGAAAGAATCAATGTTTACCATAGATTTTAGAAATCGCAGCCACAGTGATTCGAAGTTGTACTAGAATTGTTATCATCTATGTGCTTGTCCTACTTTCCCCATTACAAAGAGAAACTATTTGTAAGAGATGTTTACAGAATCTGCTAATACTCTACAAATGCCTAATTGCATGTACATTGGAGCCTTGAAGATTCATTAGATAGCATTAATCATTCTAATTATAGTGCAAAGATTTCAACCCCAACTTTAGCCTTCACAAAATAAAAACATTATATTTGTGTCTATACATATAATCCCCATACATAAGACATGGGAAACCCTATCCGTTTTTATTAGATTTGTTTTTAGGATTTTCAGAACGTCTCTCGTCATGTACCCTTCGTGCAGATTTAGATCACAGTCTACAAGATATGAGAGCAAAAAACGTGAAGTCCCATCTATAGATGGAATTGGGTTAGTGTACCACAAGCATGTAAATACTAAAGCAATACATCTTATTGGTTCTTTACTTAATTTATACCCCAAGAATACCAAGAATAGAAGCAAGGGAGAAAATTGGTATCCATGTTAATATACATTTAAATACTCTGAAGCTATTTTACAAGTTGGCAACCAAATAGTAATTAGAAAATATCTAAGTCCGAAAACCAAGGAAAATATTGTCCATAAACTGTAGGAAGACAAGGATGCAGTGAAGTTCCTGTTTACTATGAACATAATTGACACATGTACAATAAAAACACAGAAATTTTTATCAATACCTGATTCAACTGTGGTAAAACAAGGGCATTCGCAGAAGTGCCTAAAACAAAGGCTGAAACTGCTACAGTTGAGATGAGTTTGGGTAATGTAGGATCAAAAAATGCAGTTGCAGCATCTCCACTAGCAAGTAAGACTAATGCAGGAATAATAAGAGAAACCCCAAAGGAATCTGAACTGCCAGCTTTGGAGGGAGCTGGTAATAGCCGGAATTCCAGTTCAGTTACGTGATTTGTTATGAACATCGGCTCTCCGGGTCTCCATCCAGGTGTCCTCGCACTTAATCTAAGAGGGCCCATGACCCTCCCAACATTTGATGGAGCTGCTAATGCAACTGTTGCTCTTTCACCTTCTTGTACTGGAAGGTCAGCAGATTCTGTTGCAAACCTGTGTGTACGAGCGAGTCCATTCGGAGCTCGAATCTGCACAAGTTTTAAAAAGCCAACTATTAGCTGAACATCAAAAGCCACAAGATGTACAGATTAAGAAAAATATTTTGGCAAGAACAAAAGCAAATTAAAACATGAACAAACTATAAGTTGTAAACTGTAAAGGACCCTATTCAGCCATGGAAATATTTTTAGCTCCATGATTTGCAGATTTGGAAAAAGTGATATGGTTCTTCGAACAAAAGAAATACTTATAGGCCAGCTTATTTCTAATTTAGCTAACATACCATAATTGCCTTCATGGATGAACGTAAGGTGTGAAGTGGCTACTCTGGCAGGAAAGTATTCTCTCCCTTCACAGTGATAATGAGAAGTAATTTTCAACACAATGTTATGGAACTCGAACAAAAGAAATTTAAGGACCCAAATGAATGCTAGAGATGATTTGCTCACAACTCAATTTCTCCAGCTACAAGTTAGAACCAACTATACTACACAGGAGAAATCAGAACATTGCCTTCATGGATGAACGACAATCCACATAGTCAAGCAATATTCCCTTTGATCCTTTTTGGAAAATGTCAAAATACTAGATCATATTCCATAACTCATTTGATTCTTGACATTATGCTTGGGTGATTTCTACATGATCTTATCAATTCAATAAACATAGTGTGAGATTTCTTCAAAAAAACTATTTGAAAGACACGTGTATAAAGTAATAAAACTTGTCCAAAATCCAAAATAGGATATTTCAAGCAAAAGCAAAAGGCATTACCACAATTGAATGAACAGCAGCAGGAAGATAACTGGTCTCGCTTCATAATTTGCAGCGATCCACCTTCTTGTAACTTTACAGAAAAGAGCATATTTTTCAGGTATAAAACCCGACTCTTCTCTGACGTCTGATATTTATCTTCAGGAATCTCAGCCCCCTTTCCATTACTGAAATGTTTGTGCTGCGTTCGCCAGTGAGCATATCCTTAGAAACAAACAGAAATCAAGCATAATCAACAATCTAAGATATTGACAAAAATAATTTTCTTGATGGAAATCAGTAATCACTGCAAAGAGGAGAACAACAGTACTATTGGTTGTCAGTTTTTGGAAAATTCTTCAGTAAAAGATCGAAAACAAGATTGATTTCTTCAAAAAAAAATCTAAAGCACAAAAGAAGAGAGTAAGAAGAGAAAGTAACATCATGAAATCAACAATACATTGAATTTTATGATGTAACCAAAAATTTGGAACATCTAAAGCACAAAAGAAGGATATAACTCTTCGTGGAATTTGGACAGAATCTCTTAACTTCAAGGCATGTGTTTTGTTAGAGATCAGGACCAAGGGATCCAATGTATCCATAGGATGAGGGCGGTATCCTTGTCAAATCATGTATACTGCATTGTTGAGATATTCCAAGGTTTTGTCTCCAGTGTAGTCATGTTATTGACAGCTTAATCTTTTTCCCGAGCACTTCTTAAACAGTGATGCAGCTAACTTATTGAAACCCTACACTGTGCAATCAACTAAGTCCTTACCATCTTCTGGCCCTAAAATCTACTCCAGTTTTTTATCTTCTCTTGTCCTCTGATCATCATGGAATAAGTTCAATCATTTAGAGGCAGATTCCATAGAGAGCTTCAACGGGTATATCTAACGATAAGCCAATGCACAAAAGTCAATTTCTCAAGATAATAATGGAGAATACATTTTTGTATGTGCAAGAGAAGAAGAAACTAGACTAATTGTCCACAGATAAGCAAAAGTAGTCAATTGTACTATCAAATACATCATATGCAGTAATCCAAGAAAGTATCTAAGGCATCTCCAAGCTGAATTAAAAAAAAAGAAAAGAAAAAGCACAAATGATAAAGGGTCATAACAATAAAGTATATTGAAACATTCATGATCTAACCATGAATGTTTGGAACACTGCTGGAGAGAACTCTTCGTGGAAGGACAGAATCTCAACTTCAAGGCATGTGTTTTGTTAGAGATCAGGACCTAAGGATCCTATGTTTTCATAGGAAGAGGGCAGAACCCTTGTCAAATCATGTATACTGTATTGTTGAGATATTACAATAGTATGTCTCCAGTGTAGTCACCTTATTGACAGCTTAATCTTTTTCCCGGGCACTTGTCAAACAGGGATGAAGCTAACTCATTGAAACCCTACATTGGGCAATCAACTCAGTCCTTACCATCTTATGGCCCTAAGATCAAGGTTATTACTCCAGTTCTTTGTCTTCTCATATCCTCTGATCATTATGGGATAGGTTAAATCATTTAGTGGCAGGATCCAAAGAGAGGTAGACTTCAAAGGGTATACCTGACAATAAGCCAATGTGCAAAAGTCAATGTCTCAAGATAGTAATGGAAAATACAATTTTTTACGAGCAATAGGAGAAAAAACTATACTAATTGTCCACAGATAAGCAAAAGTAGTCAACTGTACTATCAAATACATCATATGCAGTAACCCAAGGAAGTATCTAAGGCATCCCCAGGCTGAATACAAAACAAAGGAAAGAGCAAGCACAAATGATAAAGCATATTGAAACATAATAGTGTAGAAGGGTCATATGTTAAACACCACAAGTAGGAAACAATTATCTCAGATCACATGTATCACACTTCCTCATTGGTTGCCACGTACCATCAGCGTAAAATGAGGATAACATCATATGAATGAATGAAATGGCATGTCACTGATGCAAGCAATGCATATAGTATACACAGAGTGCAGCATGGTCACCTAAGTCATAGGTATGGAACCTATATTGTATTGATCCCCTTAAGTTGTAATGGGGAACCTCTTCATAGTCTTTTGATGTTCCAATATAATGGCATCAGTTAGAAGTAAACTCTCACCAACTATTCATAACTACATCATTTAAAGGACAAAACATAACTTTTTAGGTCACCTACTTCATGAATAAGACTCCTTTGGAACAGTGGAGCTTTACATTTACTATTTTTATTGTATATGTGTACATGGGATAATGGGTGTGTGTGTGTCACATGCAAACATATATTTTGTTTTAATACGGTATCCCTTAGACTTGGACCTCATGACCAAGGTTGAAAACAGACGGGAACTTGCCAAGCCAACTAAACCTTCAGGTCATGTCTTCCTCATTTTTATAATGCACGTTATATTAACATCAATGACCCACACATAACATTAAGATTTGACTTAAAATTAAATATTACCAAACATGGTACAAAATCCGGTTTGACAAAAAAACATCATTGTCAAAGTAAAGGATATCTGAAATAAGCAACCATAATGTCTATTCAACTATGAAGAAGTACATTTATAGGTTTGTAATCTCCTACAAAAAAGGAGACAAAACTTATCCCTCCAAACTCAATCCTTACAAACACTCACTCAAGCCTATCTTTGAATGACTAACAACTCACATACAATATACTCACACTAATATTAATTATTTATTCTATACCTATGTAGTACTAAACTATAGAATATCCAACATTCCCCCCTTTAGTACGAACATAAGGAAATGAAATACCACTCGAGAACTAAAGCAAAAATGTTCTTGACACTTATTATAATAAATGGGAACTCATCTACCAATTTATAGATGGAAGCACATCAACCATTCCATGGGAACTCATAAACCAAACCAACAAGAGTAGTGGGAATGGCCTCACTAAAACTTTGATCGAGAATCCAATCAACTACAGAAATAGTGGTATGGACTTCCACTTTATTTTCAATAATCACTAACACAACACATGAAAACAAGAAAATGAAATTGAGGATTGGGTCATCACTATCGCATTTGTTGTCATCGTATACGATCGTTGCCACTCGATCATGAACAACATAGAGGATAACCTCTGCCACTCGAAACTGTCCTCGGCATTAGTTGATTTGGCGCAATTGTTTAGACACTATTGCATTGTGCAACCCCTCAGTAGCGAACTTGAGGTCATTGATGGGCCTCTTTCCTCTATAGCCTCAGACATTTGGCAGAATGTTGCTTACTGAGCAAAATGAATCTTAAAGCTCAATTGCATGTCATTTTTTATGATAAAGTCCCACCCACAGGTCTGACACGTTCCCATTCCAATTGGACGTTAAGTTCTCTCGATAATATGTTCGTACAAAGAAGAATTTATTTTTAGTGACTTTTGCTTTTGACAATAATGACATACATTCTTTATTGACACCGACTCTAATAAGAAAACACATCTATTGACTATCAGACTTAACATAATTGACAACATCGAAAAATTATTTGCAAACGCTATAAACAATGAACCTAAGTTTTAAATTTGAACCAACAAAATAAACAAGTGCCACATAGTGGCTTATTCCTGCCAAAGATAATGTAGTTGAAATTTGTCATGTTTAATTCTCCTCAATGGATGTTATACTCTCAATTGTCATATAAGTGTGTTGTACGTCGTGGGGAATGTGATTTTTTAAATTTTAAATGTGAAGTATTTTCATATAAGGATTTGTTTTGAATATAGAGTATTATTATATCTAATTGAATTCAATAGATGTTATACTTGAAATTGCCCTAAGGGTGCAAAGTAAACAGTACAAGATCTGGCTTTCATTTTTTTAAATATGAAGCATTTTTATATATAAAAAAATTGATATTGGAACCCTCTTTAGAAAATAAATATGGTCAAATATTTTGTTTAGTAAATACACACTTAATATTGATACGGGATTAATTAGTTATTATAGTATTAGTGTATTTGTGTGTTTATTAATTATTGATATGTAATTAGTTAAATGCTATGGTATTAATGTATTTGTTTATTTATTAATTATTGGTATAGGACTAATTAATTACTGTAGTATATTAGTTTATTTGTGCTTTCATATTGTAAAGTTTAGACATGATAAATACATTATTTATAAAAAAGATAATGATCTTGGTTGATGTGATGGATCCAACATATACTAATAAAAATAAAGATGTTGGTTGATGTAATTGATCCAACATAAAATAAAGATGGTTAGTTGACGTGACAGGTCCAATATATAATCATAAAGATAAAGATGGTGGCATGGGGCAAAATAATTACCATAATATTACTTTGCTTGTGTGCTTATATTATAAAGTTTTGACTATATAGTTAAACATAATATAAAGTTTTGGCATTAGAAATAGAATATTAGGGAATAAGAATTCAAGGAATATTTCACTCCTTTATTAATGTTGAATTTTTCAAGTGCTTAAACATATAAAAATATAAGTATGTGAATGGTTAAAAACTTAAAATTATTGCATTCAATGGATGCTATATATACCTACCTTCGACATGAATAATATGAACAAACTATTAAAATAATACCTAACGTAAACCTATATAGACAAAACAAACACGCTCAATGTAAATCCATACCCTAAGGCTATTGAGATTTAATTTTTGACATAGAAACAATACAAAAGACAATAACAGTGAATAATTTAACAATTAACAAATTATCAAACTAAGCTTATAATTAAAAACTTATTCGCAAAAAAAATAAAGATCTCGATTCTTGACTATAGAAGACTCTACACTTATTATTAAACACCTAACCATATAATAAATATGGCCAATAATTATACACTTAAACAAAAAACACTATGTAACCTGAATCTAATGTGTAGTATGGTAGGTGAACGGGTTGGATAAAGAATGGTATAGTCAATGAGATCAAAATGCACATCTATAAGGACGAATGGATGATTCACATGTATGGCACTGGCAGAATGATCGGGAAGTCAAAAAAGTAGTAGTCGGTCAAACAATTCTCACAACCCACAAGAGTAGAGAATTACGATAGAATTAAGCCTGACAAACTTAAATGTCAACCAACAAACCAAAACAACCTTGGTATTCAAGTTGGAGTATAAACGTTGTGTATTTCAAATTACTTATGACTGTTAATTCAAAAATCGGATGATGGTCATTTGTTCTAGGTATGGCAACGTCTACATACACAGGCATACCATATCATGTGGGAATGGCAGATTAATACAGAGAGGCTCAAGTGGATTCATGGTGACTAACTGAATATCTCACAAAGGATTGCACATGATAGCAAGGAGAACGAATTACTTTTAACTTATTACACTAGCAACATTTCTTCTATTTTCTTTTGGATGCCTTCTATTAACATGCTACCCTCATTTGTAACATTGTAGCAACCTGCACTCACCTTAGAAGCGTTGAACAACAAATATTGAAGCGCCCAACTCCTGCTAGGACCCACGTCTATACTGTCACGCTTACCCAATGGAATTTAGAACCAACCTTCCTTTGCTTCAGAGGCTGCAATATGCGCCTCTCACATTCACATTAAAATATTCCTTAATTATGTTAGAAGATGTGAACAAAGAGAGAATGAAGAGAAACAGGAATGCACATATCATAGATTGTGTCTGTCATTTTATTGAACTTTCCCTTAAAAACATCATTGGCTTGAATCCTATAGTTCCATCTTGTGTGACCCCTTTTCTAGTAGTAACAACATTCAATCTCCCCTTTGTCTTCATCTAATTTTCTACAATAGTTTCTTGGGTATAACCAATGTTACATGGGGACGCGTCCCCCCCAAATCCCAGGGTCCCGAACATTCTGGGGACACCGAAACATGGAGGAAACGTTTCCTCCACATTTTCGAACTTTGACGTTGCAAGAGAAACATCCTGGGGACGTTTGACGAATGTAGGAAACGTCTTGGGGACGTTTGGGATGGGAGGGGGGCGGAAGGGGACGTTCGTACGTTCTCGGGACGGTTGAGAGACGTCTCGAGGACATCCAGACGTCCCCGACGTCAACAACATTTTCAAAACACTTTTTTCTTTTTAAAAAAATAACTTTTTTCACTTTTTTTAAATTTCTTTTTAATTAATTTCTTTGTTGTTTTCTCTTGAAAAACATTTAACGGTTAACCATAACCCGACTGTATTGTATTACAAAGGCATATTAAGAATCAAGAGTTATATATAAATACAGAAATTTTCGAACACAAATGCACATGGTGGACTGTCACAACATACTATGAAAATCAGCAGCATATATATTAATAGTAAAAATTATATGAACTCATACCATTAGTACAGTTGTATGTATGTTGCTGAGTTTTTACTTTTTAATATGGATGTCTAGACATGGATTGTATGCACGTGGTGGACTGATATATAAAAAATGAACTTCTATTCATCAAATTTCTAAAATTTATCTGTATATTTTTAATATTTGTAATTTTATATATTATTTTAATATTCATCCCCCCGCAGTCCCTAAATTTTGGAATTTTTTTGCCCTCCTGGAAACTCCATCCCCGCATCTCACCGTCCCAAAGTCTTGGGTAACACTGAGTATAACGCACTCTTGGGTTGAGGATCATCATCTATATCGCTTTCATTTCTCCCTTCTTCTGCAAAGAGAGCTGAAATCATATCTTCTAGAGTTTGAGAATGTATCTAACTTTGAGTAAAAATGACATTGTTGTATTTAAAAGGCAGATTGTTTAACAAAATGGCTTTGGCATCCTCATCATCTACTATACTATTGACTTCTGCAAGATGTCTAATGAGAGACCTCAAATTGCTTTTGTGGCTAGGCATAGTGACTTTGTCATCCATCTTGAATATGAATAGCTAAAGCTTTAGGGAAAATTTGCATTACTTGTTTTTGTTCCATACAATTTATTCAGATTATCCCAAATTTCATTGGATGACTTTTTTGGATCTACATGATGTAACTCAGAATCGGAAAGAGCAAGACCAATAATGGCTTTGGTTTTATCGTCTTTGCTCTATCAAACCAGGAATTTATTTGCATCTATAGGTGGTTTCTCATTCCGTTGTACTATTCCCCACAAATTCTTGTCCATCAATTGCATCTGGATTTTTACTTTCCAGGTGTAAAAGTTGAGGCCACAATATTTGTCTAATGGAATTTCCATTCTCAGAAAAATACCTCATAAATCTATGCAGCAATTTAACCCAAAAATCAATGCAACAAACCAAAAGTATTGTATGCAGATTTTTACCCGGAAATCAATGCAAATAATTTCAGTGTTTGATTTTCGACAAAAAAAGGGAAAAAATATATACCAAGCAGAAGATGTACAGTGTGCCTTAAACGACTCAATGTGACTCAAACTTCAAAATCCCCCAATTCTCCTTAAAAACAAATTCTCAAGCAAAAGAATGGTGTTTTTCCCTCATGATTGTAAAAACCACTTTTGTTTTTGCTTATAATACTCGCAATTTCTAACTAATAGTTGCTCGTGCCCTATCAGAGACTGTGAAACGTGACATAAAAGGTTTGTACCAGTAAACACAATTTTATGGGACTAACATTGGTGTGTGTCCCCTTGAAATGCATTTGTTTTTATCTTTTGTACTAAAAATGCCCTCAATACCACCTGCTTTGCACTAAAAATTCCCTCACGACCTCTCGGTTCATGATTCACAACTTGTATAACAATGGTGCTATGTATTTCGGGGTATTTCGCGACTATATGTTTGTGTTTACTCGAACCCTAACAACAAAAAATCAAAAAATGTAAATACCATCAGAAATGTTGTCTTCTACACGCAATAGTAAATGTCGTCGAAGATCTTGTCTACTGGTTCTTTGGCATTCACAATTTTAATATTCATGTCTTCTTGCATGCCCTCAAACTCCCTTGACTATTTTTGCAATGTTGATTGTATTTTTCACGATAACTATATACTTGCGTTTTGCCAAATGTTCTATTGCCCTGGCAACTGTACTTTTTCACTCCCACTTGGTCGCAACTGTATTTCTTTTCTTAACTTCTACATAAATCAATGGTGGTGAATCAATGGTGGTTTTGCATTGATAGTCTCCTTTACCAAGGCTTCCTTGAGCTCCGCACCTCTTGAAGCACCAGTGGCCCTGATATAAATTTTAGAAGATGTGAACAAAGAGAGAGAATGAAGAGAACACAAAATGCACACATTGTAGATTGTGTCTGTCATTTTATCATGCAAGAGATAATTACAAAATGGTTGAGGTGGTTACAACCGAATATTAGTTAATACATAACTAATAGTAACTCAATTGTAAAAGGAAAGCCTTATAATCTAATAAATGCTGCCCTAAAGCTCATACTTTTGCACTCACACACATGAAGCTCTAATATTTATAAAATATAATCGAAAAATAAACTAGATTCTAGCATAAAGAACTCTCATCCATGTGGGCAATAAGAACCTGAGCTTCCCGTGGAGATAATTAACACCCAAATTCTTCCATTCAACAAGTACCTTGCTCAGATACCAAATGAAAAAAGCAACTATAATGTCTATTCAACTATGAAGAATTACATTTATAGGTTTGTATTTTCCTACAAAAGAGGAGTCAAACCTTTATCACTCCAACCTCACCCAATCCCTACAAACACTCACTCAAGCCTATCTTTGAGTAACAACTCACGTACAATTTACTCACACTAATATTATTTATTTATTGGTAGTACTAAACTATAGAATTTCTTATATGTGTTTCATGCATTGGCTGCATTAGTTTCTATTGGAGTTCTCAAGTTAACCTTTAGAATTTTTCCGATTGATTGTTATTCAGTGCTCTGTAATTTCCTCTTACAACTCTATTTGTGAAGAAATAATAGGGACTATTTTATCGATGTTGCAACTACTTGAATAAACTTCAAAATGGTAACAATTTTGGAGTGTGTTAGAGTAATAGAATATGCATTAAAACGAGTATAATACTTGCAAATCGTAAAAACATAGAAAGAAATGGAAACAACCACATCAAACAAGAAAAATTAACCTAGAAACCCCTATGCAGAGAAAGCCAGCTGGAAGTGGAAACCATGCATTTTCCTTTCCTTTCCTTTCCTTTAATAATGGGACCAAAACAAAGAGCTCCAAGGAGCATACATCTCACACCCTGTTGAGTCTCTTATCTTTTTGATTTTGTAATAGAGACATTAGGAGGGCCATAAAATAGCATTAATTATGACCAGTTGAATACTCATTGCTACCCAATCATACATTCATCAATTCACTCTTAGTCTCCTCTATGATGCTCACTACTCCTACGGCTCTTCTTATGCATTGTTGGTGATGTCCCTTCTAAGACCAAGGGATCCAAACGCCCAAAATGAGAAAACACCATTCTTTGTCATTACTCTAATTGTTCTATTTCCTCATGCAACCACCAATCTGTGCATAATGGCATCGCCACTTTGAGTGGTCTAGGTTGCAAAACCACTACTTGCACAAACCGGCGGTTGTGAAACAGTCACTTGACAATTGTGAAACCAGCACTTAGCTATTCATTATGTCTTGCAACTTGCATAGGCCATAGCTTACCTCTTTAAAGTATAGCATGCTGATCAAAATTGCCGATAAATTCATTCTATGACACATCGGAATGTGACAGAGTGTTTACCATCCAAACCTCTGTCATGGTTAGGGCATCTTTGGTAGAGGATAATCTTCTTTGCTTGGCGGACTCTTCTCTCTTTTCTACTCCTCCAACATCATGTTGGAGCTTTGCCAACAACTCTTGTTTCAACTCCTCTATGATACCAACGAAAGCTTCTCTATGATTGACCTGCGTAAGCAACTCTTTTTTCTCTGTTTCCAAGTGTTGCACCATCATTCTCAATTATCTATTCTCCTCTTGCACTTGCAGATGGAAATCTTGGAGCTACTCAAGTCTTCTTATCAAGAAGTTGGTCATGGTTGTTCTATCCAGCCCCAAATTTATGCAATACTTTGCCAAAAAAAATTGCATATAATCTTGCTATACACACAAAGTCCTGTGTTGACAAATGATCTACAACCCATTCGAAGCATTGCTGCTCAAAGACCAGTTGATCTGTAATTGCCTCTTACAACCCTACTTGTGAGAAAATAATATAGATTTTATTTTATCCACACTGCAACTACTTGAATTAACTTCAAATGGCAGTGATTTTGGAGTTTGTTAGTACTGGTAAAATATTGTGCATTACAATGAGAATAATATTTGCAAACCTTAAACAACTTAGAAAGCAATGGAAACAACTGCATGACACAAGGAATTTAACCTTGAAATCCCACTGAGGGGAAAACAAGCTGGCGCTACACATCTTCCCCACAATACAAAGAGCTCTAATGACCATTACATCTCACTCTCTTTGTTGGCTTCTATCTTCCTAATGCTGCAATGGAAATATTACAAAGAGCATAGAGTAGCATCAACTATGAACAGCTGACTACTAATTGCTACCGACTCATACATTCACCAATTCACTCTTACAAATCTCCTTGACACTCTCTGCTCCCTCTAAATGCCTTCTTATGCACCGTTGGCAATGTCCCTTTGAAGACCAAGGATGCAAAATGCCCAGAATGAGAAGACCGACCATTTCCTACTAGTACAACAATTTTGTTTTCTCGTGTGAAACGTCCAGTTTGTGCAGGACAGAACCACAACTGAGTGGGTGCGATTGCAAAACCACCACCTACATAAACTCTTGGTTACAAAATTGCCACTTGACAATTGTAAATGTGCCACTTAACTATTCACAATATCATGCAAACCGCAAAAGCCATAATTTGTGCATACAGACTTGAAATCAATGCCAGTTTTTTAAGTGTAACTTTTCCAGAGGATTCCAAATATACCATCAAATTTAACTTTTTATGGTGGTCTTGCCTTGTTGAAGTAGACAATGTTTTTGTCGAGAGTAACAACATACAACATTGTCAATCATCAACTTTCCTTGTTTTTTTGTTGATCCTGAGATGTTCTTGGAGTCTAATAGAGTTATTGATGTCTTTCTTGGATTCTTACAAATCAAATGGATGCAAAGCTATTATTAGGCTAGACCGTATTTTTTCTCACTCACCCCCATAGCATATGTAATTTCTTTTTAGTTACTAGAAAAACTATTTGTAAATAAACCCACAATTTATTTTCATGTTCATATCTACAAAGACATTGAAAACAAGCAAACTATTTGTATAGAAACCCGCAAAATTATTTTCATGTTCATATCGACAAAGACATTAAAAACAAGCAAAAAAAACTTTTTTGTCCTTTTTTGAAGGCATCTTGCCATGGACTAAAGCACGCCACCTGTAACCACAAAAGAAAATATCTTGAACAGTAAATAAGGGAGAATATCATTGTAGGCATGGCAATTATTAAAAGAGGAAAAATTATAATATTTTAGTGAGATCTTTGTAATCCTTAGATTATACTTTCTGTTTGATTGTATATAGGATACAGCAAGTTAACCTATTATTAGGACTCTACCAAAATGGATGGTTAAAAATAACTTACCTTATCTTGTTGGTAAGATCTTTGAGACAACATGCATATCATTATTTTATGCATTATTTCCATACACATTTAACTCTTGTCAAGAAGTAGATTCAGCAGTGTAGAATGTGTGACTTGGATTAAAAACAAACATGGACTAGGATTAAAACACAAACACTGAGAATAATGAATCAAATTTCAAATATTTGTGTTGCCATGTAGTAAATGAAAGGTTTAAAAAAAGAACTGCGCAAAATATTCATTATGAGATTTACCTGATTGATTCTGACTCAACAGTAACGATGTCACCAGACATAAGCTCGTATTGGTAACGGCACTTTGAACAAGATACAAGCTGCCATAGGACAAAATAGAATGCAAAAAATGAGTACCTGATATAATGAAATATTTGAACCATAAATTACAGCCAAGAAAAGAATTTGAAGCAAATATAAATCCTTGTAGATAATTATTGTTTATGTGACAAAAATATTGCATGCAATACAAACTCCCATTAACTCTATTTAATACATTTCTAACATGGAAGAAAGGAAACAGGTTAGCAAAATCAATGGGATAGATATAGAGAACAAATTTAGAGTGCCCTCTGTTCTGAGGTAGATGGTATGGTAATGCAGTTAAAACATAAAATACGAATAAATAGTACGTGAAAGCTGCAAATGGAAACTGCACTATTACCTATGGTAAATAAATCAAGTCACAGAAAATAGCATGTTTCATTAATTCTAAACACCTACACAGATGTCTGATAAGCTAAGGTATTGTAATGACACCTGATCTGGAATAAAGATACAGTCTCCTCTAACTGGCGTGTGTTGTACGGGACTGCAACAGATCCTAGAACCTAGAATCTATTCCTTACAATATTCAAATAATTTGTAATATGATTTTCATGGTGGATACTTAAAACGATAAAGTACGGAATGCAAGTTTTAACTAAGTAGGCTTCTACTTGTCAAGAGGAACCAATTGTTGCCAACATAAGGCTCATCAAGAACTCATTCGTGCAGACACCTCTATTTGCTAGTGAAAATCGTGATTAAATAAATTTCAATTCCTTCGAAGACTATTTGAATAAGCATTTGGAATTTTTATGGAAAAAGGAACATAGTACAGAGAGAGAACAAAAAATAAGTTATATTACTACCCACGACTGACCAGAATAGGTAAATAGGACTAGCAGAAGTGAAAGAAATGCCTAAACCATCTCATGCCGAATGCAAAAAAAGGAATCAAGCCCACATTCATAAACAAATATGACAGATCCCTAGATAAACTAAGGTATTCTATTTGATTCACCTAGTCAAAGAATCACAAGGTCACAGCATCCTCTTGCGAGTGGACCTTAAAAGTCTTCATGGGTCTTCTAATTGATTTCCTAGTTTTAGTGTAATTATACATCCTACAGATATAGCTAGATGCAACACTTAAATGGAAGCTTTATAGAATGTGACCATCTTTACATCAACATGTGAGTATTACCTTCAGGTTTAACCTATGTTGCCAGGAAACGGAAATAGTTACAGGTACGAAACGCGGAAACGGCAATTTTCAAAAAACCTTGGATACGAAACGTTATGGGAAACGTCCGTACAATATATAAATATATATATATATGCATAGTACTCATTATATATGCATAACTCATTTTATAATTGTAGACCATAAGAGATAATTGATAAAGCACTCAAAATATTTTGTATTCATTGAAATTTGAACTTCTAAAGAGTCATGACTCATCATTCAACATGGTTACAATTTCAATGATTCACATATACATGATAATAATCTAGATTCTAGAATATATCATCCAGATTTTCCTCATAATCATCTCCACGAACACCACTGGCAGCTCCACTCCCACTAGCTCCACTTTCCATCCCTTGTGCAATGGATCCCGATTCTTCTTCATCAATACCAAGCAGTGAAAGTTGGCTAAGAGTAGCCGCAGAAGCATCAAAGTCACTACTCTCAAGATCAATATCCCAAAGTTTGTTGGGACCTCTAATATAGCCTTCAGTCTTGTGTGAGAGGATGCGCAAATTGGAATGTACATACACTAAATCCTCAGCCTTCTTGGATCCTAACTTGTTCCGTTTGGCTGAGTGGATGAAGCTATATGTACTCCAATTCCGCTCTGCTGAAGAATTGCTAGCCACCTGTTACAAAAAAGAAGTTAGAAATTTTCAATTAGTAATAAAATTAATTTACTAAGAAGTAAGAACATACATTTTAAATTTTTAATTAATAAACAAACTTTTGATTTCATTTTAATATTTTATACCTGTGAGAGGACTTTAATGGCAACAGTTCGTAGGTACTTGCAATCATGGCCATGTACATACCACCACATGAATGGCTTCAGGTTGTACTTGTCACTTAATGCATCTAATTCACTCATGCTACCATTAGATGAAGAGACAAAGCATGCCATTTCATAGCGGACCACAGTAGCTACAGCTGGATCAAGGAAAAAGCCTCTGGAATGTTGCCTTAGTTCCAGTTGCAACTTCATGGTCATTGTATGGTGCTTGCCTACCAGGTAGCCCAAGTATTTCACTGCTATAATATTTGGGATTTAGGGGCATAGGCAAGGAGATGCAATGGGGTGGTCATTTTATTCCACCTTCTCATGATCACAATCTTAACTTCAATGTAGAAGTTTTCTTCAGGATCCTGCTCTTTTTTTTGTATGATGTCTCTAATTTTTTCAAGCATAGAGTCAATGCCATCATAGATCTCCCCTATGCAAGCATCATCTGTGTCTGCATATCTAATCATAGATAAAATAGGCTCAGTAAAACTGAGCAAGTATGCAACCTTTTCCCACCAATCATCATCAAGTATCAATGATTTTATTTTGATGGCTCGTTCTGTGTTTGCTTGCCTCCACACGGACCAAACATCATCAATCACCATAAGCCTTAAGGCTTGTCTTACCTTCACAAGTCGTCTCAAGACAAGCGTGTGAGAGGCAAATCTTGTTTCAACAACCTATTAAAATAAATTAAAACAAGTTAATAAAATATAAAATTAAATTTAAAAGAAATTCAAATGATAATTTGATATTTCATAGAAAGTTAGCAAATAAAAATTAGAAACTAGTAAATTTTTTTGTTACCTTCAGCAACTCCAACTTTGAGAACCTCCTAAAGATAGCCTGGGACATATGATGATTTGTGACAAACATTTGAATCTCATTTGCCTCTGTATACACTTCCTCTATCCATGGTATTTTGCCAATCTTCTGCAACATCAAATTCAAGGAGTGTACTGCACAAGGTGTCCAAAAAATGTGCTCATATCTCCCCTCAACAATCAGCCCTGCCGCTCTACAATTTTTGGCATTGTCCGTGATGACTTGGACAACATTTTGAGGGCCCACTGACTCAATAGCCTCAATCAAAATATTAGCAATAAATTGAGCATCTTTCACTTCACCCTCACAATCAACAACCCTTAAGAACATTGCCCCTTTAGGGCACACTGCAACAATGTTGATTAGAGGTCTATTTCGGGCATCTTTCCATCCATCTGAAATGATAGATACCCATGATTCCTTCCATGAATCCCTAATTGGTTGCAAAGAAGTATGTACATGGGCCACTTCTTTCGCCAACAATGATGTTCTCACCTTCTCATAACTAGGGCTTTTATACCCTTGTGGTGCATCATTAATTCCTCTCACCATTTGTTGCCAATATGGTGACCGCAACACATTGAAAGGCAGCCCACATGCATAAACACATCGAGCAATCAACTCATCAGCTACTTCCCTCTTCTCATTTGCAAATGCTTGCTCTAATGGACCTTTGGAGGTTCTCTTTCGTGACAAGCTCTCTTCCTCTATGGGAGTTTCAACTTCAATTTGAATAAAAGGATGGTTTGATGAGGTGGGTGGTTTTTGTGAACCCTTATTTTGCAAAGGAGCGGTTTTAAATCTAGCTTTTGAAGCTTGCAAATCAGCCTCCTCTTGCTCTTTCATATATGCCAAAATATGTTTCCTTTCAACCTTGGCACATTTTCTAATCCACGTTCCTGATTGCCCCATTAAATGAGCTTTGAGTCAAGTATATGAGGATTTGAATTCAATATTGCAATGATTGCATATCCAAACTCGAGAGCCACCGCCAGCAAGGTTCTCCAACACTTGCACATGTCTCCAAAGAGGAGCTCTAGGATCCACAGATTGCACACCCCCACCTTGGCTTCCTTCCCCATGCCCTCCCACTGAAGCTGAACTGGATGCCATTTATGTTTTTAAATTTTATATCTCAAATAATCAAACCTACATTGAAAAATAAAAACATAAACTTAGATAACAATAAATATAACTACACCCTACATATCCTATTCTGCTTTTGATCACCAAGTTCACCGTTTAGGCGCGAGGTGAGAGCATACACAGATTTCGGATTTTTTAGTTTTAAAAAATAGGAAAAAGAATTAAATTATTAAACCCTATGTATCCTATTATGCTTTTGATCACCAAGTTCACCGTATAGGCGCGAGGTGAGAGCATACACAGAGTTTGGATTTTTTAATTTAAAAAATACAAAAAAACTCTTAAAATAGCAAAAAAAATTAAAACCCTACACATCATATTCTGCTTTTGATCACCAAGTTCACCGTATAGGTGCGAGGTGAGAGCATACACAGAGTTTGGATGATATTTATAATTTTAAAAAAACAACATATGATTTTTATTTAAAAACCGCAAAGGAAATGTTACATTTTTTTTATTTTTTAGCATAGAGTTTAAAAATTACTAAATTAAAACTACATATTGATATCATGATCAATGATCATGAATGATGTGTGCATTATGCACACATCATTCGTGATCATTGATCACATTAACATTTTCTTTAAAAATAAATTAAAAAACTTGAAAAATACCTAGTTTTTCCTCCTTGAAGCTTCCAAATCTGCTTTGAAATTCCTCCTTGATGCTCTTAGCTCTTAGCAGCACCTCCTAAACTCTTCCTTCAAGCTGCTCCTTGATGTCTCTTTGCTCTTCACAATGCTAAATGTTAGTTTAGTGAAAACTGAATTTAGCAAGAGAAAAATGAGAGTGTGATTTAGAATGGACCCAAGATGTCATTATATAGCTTTTAGGAAGTGTCTTTAGCAAGTCTAGGTAGGTAGATTAGGTTTAGGTTCATTAAATGCAATTATTTTTTATTTTTTAAAAAGTGTTGATGCTTTAAAATTAAAAAAAACGTTGGAAACGTGGCAGACATTTCCAGAAACATGGCAGACATTTCCGGAAATGTCAGCCACGTTTCCCCGCACGTTTCCCCCACATTTCCATTTCTGAAACGTTTATGGGGTGAAATGCCACCCTCCCAGGCATTTCCTAGCATCACAACGTATTCTACATCAGTTTCAATGTTTGGTAGATCTTCAATGATGGCTACATTAAGTTCATTTTATATGCGTTTGAGTTTTCCTTTAAGAAGATCGTTGGCTCGAATAGTACGGTTCCATGTTTTATGGCCTCGTTTTTTGTAGTAGTAGTAGCATTCAATTTCTCCTTTATCTTTATCTGATCTTCTATGATTATTTCTCGAGTATAATGCCATCTCAAGTTGAGGTTCATTCCTACAATTGTTCTCTTTTCTTCGGCTAAAAGAGCTAAAATCGTATCTTCCAAACTTTGAGAAGGCTAATGACTAAGAGTAAAAATGGCATTGCTGAATTTAGAAGGCAGATTATTTAACAAAGTGGCTTTGGCATCCTCGTCATCTACCGTGGCATTAACTTATGTTATTGTCTAAGGAGAGATCTCAGATTGCTTGTGTGGACATAGTGACTCCGTCAGCCATCTTGAATCTAAAAAGTTGAAGTTTTAGAGAAAAACTTGCATTGACAACTTTTGCTCCAAACAATTTATTTAGAGTATCCCATATCCTTGGACATTTTTTCTAGGTCTACATGATGTAACTCAAAGTCGAAGAGAGCAAGACCAATAATGGCTTTTGCTTTAGCATCTCTACTCTGCCAATCCAATAATTTAGTTGCATTTGTAGGTGATTGCTCTTTCCCATTAACTATTTCCCACAAATTTTTGTTCATTAATCGCATTTATATTTTAACTTTCCAAGTGTGAAAGTTAAAGCCAAAATACTTCTCCATTGAAATTTCAATTCTAAAACTTTATTTAACAACACATACTTTTGTAAAATTTGTAACAAATAAATGCGAAGATAAATACTCAAACTGTGTTTTTATTACTGCCACTATATTCCTTTGTTGAATGATCTTTCTTTACTATTGTGACTGAAAACAAGAAATTGAAAAATGTGCCCTCAACTAGAAAATGTGTCAATGCCTCTCTGACATTTGTGAGTTCTCCAAAAATTGAGATTTGAATGTGCAATATTTAGATTTGCGATTGGATTTGCATTTGCATGTCCTACCTTCACGATTGTATTTATGTTGAATCTTATGCCCTAGGTGACTATATTTATGTTGAATCTTACGCCCTAGTTCAAAGGCAATGCCATCTCAAGTTGAGGATCATTCCTACAATTGTTCTCTTTTCTTCAACTAAAAGAGCTAAAACCGTATCTTCCAATCTTTGAGCCCCTTAAGTATGAACCTCTTTGATACCAATGTTAGAAGATATGCATAAAAAAGGAATGAAGAAAAACTAGAATGCACACATTATCCATTGTGTTTATCATTTAATTATGTAAGAGATGGTTACAAAATGGTTGAAGTGGTTACAACCGTTTATTAGTTAATATTTAACTAATATGGACTTCATGCTAAATTATAAGCCTTATATTCTAATAGATAAGGGATTATGATTGTATATCCTCCCAAAAACAAATGTGTTGGGAGCTGGAACAACGACAATGCATACTCTATTAGATCTATAAATCAAGTAGAGACCAATAAGATTCAATGGAGGTCAGCCAACCCTAAAATCTGCCCAAAATAAGGGTAAAAACCCCAAAACTCGTTGTCCCAACAGGTGTCTTTGATGCCCTAGTTGTATAATCTTGGAGACTAATCTAAAACAACCTAGGCAATGCCCTAGTTGCTAAATCAGATCTGAAATTGTAAAAATTTGAATGGATGCCCAAATGCAACTCCTATATGGAGTCACCCTTGAAGATTCGAGGGTTTTCGTCCTCAAATCTGAATACACTGGAGGGTTTTCGCCCTCAGATGTAGATTGCAAAGGAAGGTCTTCGTCCTCAAATGCAAGAGTAGGAGCAGCTGCTCAAACCTTCAATGTCAAAAATAGATTAGAGTAAAAGATATCTCCCAATGACCCCTCAATGCTCTTTTATAACTTTTCATGGCTCATTTCCCAAGGAAAGGTCCTCAAATGGGACATCCACTTTCTATTATGTTGTTGTGACTTTGCTTTATTTTAAAAGTCGCATTTTAACAATAAAACATAAGTTGCCTTTTTATAAATGTAACGCAAAGTTATTTTTCAACAACTTAAGTCACTTTATAACATAAAGTTAATTTTTTGACAACTTAAGTTACTGTTAAATTATTTACCTCACCACACCCTTAATGCCTACGAGAAATAAAAAATAGGCTAAAGGTATTCTTTGGATTAATTTTGGGAAGGGGAGATTACACAATGACATCTATTAGAAGATCCTATACATCTAATGTCATTGGCCACGGCCGATGTCATCAACCAAGTTAAGTTATGACTTAAGGTTATGTTTCCCTATTTATAGGCATTATTATTGTCATTTCTCAAATATATCATTGAATAGTTTCAAATTTTCTCTTAAAGGTTAAGTGATTTTAGAGTTTAGTGAATCTTACACTTGGAGGTCATCATAGGAGTATGAGGAGACTCAAGGTCTTGCGCTATTGGTGAGTTACAAGTAGTTTGTAATCATCAACCCAAGTTCCATTCTCATTGAGTCCATTGGACACTTTCTACAAGTGGCCATGGGGATACCTTTAGGCAGGGGTCGAACTTCTCCATGTGGACCAAGCAGAACACAGCGGGGCGCTCCAAATGTGGATCATTCAGCAAACATTAAGGACCCAAGCCCACCCCCAAGTCCCACTTAGAGAAAGTGTTTCTCTCCTCCACCATTCCAATTCATAGCTCTGGTATAATAAAAGCATTTACCATCCAAAGTTTTGATTATGTTCATCTAAAAAAATATGGGCAGGAGATGCTATGCCGGAGCCTTCTATGCCTGCCCTGCAAGCTGCTATCGCACAGGCTCCTCGCCCCAGCATTCCCTTTATCTCCTGGTCAAAGGTGGTCTCCTTCCCGGATCGTGGTGAGGGCTCTTCTTCCCTGGCCCTCGTTCTGAATCCCTTACTTCAAAACAGCAAGCTCTCCTTGACTATCCCCCAGAGCATCATTGATGCAGCGGTGGCAGATCGAGATCTTCCTCCGAATAGTAAACTCACGGGATCTAGACCCCCGCTCGGAGACATTAAAAAATGGGCTTGTAACAAATGGGCCCCTGTGGCTCCTTTGAGGTTGTTGCTCTTCCAAATGGTTTTGTTCTGTTCACCTTTGGTTTGAAGGATGACTTCTCGAGGGCGCTTCTCAATGGCCCTTAGTTATTTGGGAGAAATGGTTTCTATATGCGAAAATAAATGCGAAGATAAATACTCAAACTATGTTTTTATTATTGCCACTGTATCCATGCCAAATTTTGTGTCAATGTTGATGTAAGTAAACCTTTGCCATCTTCCATAGATTTAATCTCATCATTTGGCACATGGTTGCAGCCCTATTGAATAACAATTCGTTCCCCACTCCTGTTCAATCTGTAAAAACTTTGGAAATGGGTTTTCTGCCTGCCCCTCCAAACCTGCTCCCAAAGTTAACCATATCAACAAAACTAAGCTCAACCTCACCTCTCTTTCCTCAAAAGGGAAAGCTACATCTTAGCATGCTTCTGAGCTTCCCACTTCAAATCCTTTTGAACTTCTCGACCCGTCTTCTAGCCTCCTTGAGGACGGGGAACTGCCCTCAGCCACCCCTCCTCCTTTGTCTAGCCATCAGAATTTTTGTCTCTGATTCTATTATTTCGAGAGCTCCTTCCTCCCTCAAGCTTGCCTCATCCGGTCTAAATGTAGCTTCATCCATTGAGGCAGCCTAAACTGTTATCCTTCTAGACGCCTTCCTACCTCTTGACAGCGCTCTTGTAGGTGTTTCCCCTTGCCTGTCTCCTTCCATGACCCCGGTTACTACTCTGGTTGTGTTGCCTTCCTCTAAGTCTGAAGCTCCCCTAGGGGAACTGAGCCCAGCTCGCACCCTTAGAAGCAACTCAAAGAAGTTGGACTTGGGATGGCAAAAGTCTAAAGGCAGAATTCCCAACTCTACTAAGATGCAGCTCGAGGCTGCCCAGGGTGTAGCTGACGGTACTCAAGGTACTATATCCAACTTAGGGAATACCAAACCAAAAAATCACAAATGAAGATCCCCTCCTCTAACATTAGGGGCACTAATGGTCACCCTAAAATGAGATCTCTTAAGGAGATGTGACTGAATCTTAAGCCTGACATTGTCATGTTACAAGAAACCAAGCTAAAAGATAACGCCTTGGTCTCCAAGTTCTGGTCAAAAGCCTCCTTTGTGGAGCAGTCTTCTATTGGAAACTCGGGAGGTTTATGCACTCTGTAGGATCCCTCAATTTTATTTGGAGAATGAATTTTCAAATCATCCTCCTATGTTGTTTTCTTCCAAGAGATAGGTTCAAACTTTGGGTGGATGGCCATCAATCTATATGCTCCTAATTCAGAAGTGCTTAGGGAGGGGGTTTGGTCTGAACTCAAGGAACTCGTGCTTAAGAGCTCTAATATTCCCTAGTTCATAGCTGGAGAATTCAATACCCCTTTATTTCATGTGGACAAGCAAGGCGGTGCTCCTGCCAATGTCGATAGTATAGAAGCACTTCTTAATCTGATAAATACAGGTGATCTTATTGACCTGGACCTTAATGGAAATCGATTCACTTGGTCTAATAGAAGATTGGGGACCAATCACATTCAGATCAGATTGGATAGAATGTTGGGATCACCGGACTGGACCGATCATTTAAGGGACTGCTACTTGCAATCCCTCCCTAAAATTGCCTCGGATCACTCTCCTCTCTTTCTCACGGCTTCAAATGTGATGGAAACCAAAAAACCTCCTTTCCGGTTTGAACTTGCTTGGCTGCACAACAATGACCTTCATACTCTCATCTCTTGTTGGTGGGCTATGGAATTCAAGGGCTCAGCAATGTTCAAGTTTTCCAAGAAGCTTGCATGTGTTAAAAGACACCTCAAGAAATGGAAGGAGACCTCCTTTGGGGACATCCGATCCCGGAAGAAAAATCTTTCCACTGAGCTTGAGGAGATCTCCAAAGCCATTGCTGATCTGGGTAGATCCCTGCAATTTCACTCCAACGAGTTAAAGATTACTTCGGAGAATCATAACATGCTACAAGAAGAAGAGATTTATTGGAGGCAATGCTCTAGAGCTCTCTGGCTGAAGGACAGTGACTGTAATACAAAATTCTTCCACATCACTGCTCAAAAGCATAAGTGCAGGAATAAGATAAGAGAACTTATAAATGTGGATGGAACCAAGATCAGCAACTATGAAAAGATATCGAATGAACTTCTGCATTTTCATAACAGACTTCTTGGTATTGTTGAGGGCGGTCCCCTTGATTAGATGGAAGAGATGCTTGCTTTCATCCCTAACTTAGTGACTATGGATATGAACACATGCCTCACCAAGCCTTTTGATCTTGATGAGATCAAAACAGCGGTCTTTGAGATGAATGGAGAGAAATCGCCAGGGCCGGATGGCTTCCCGGCATCTTTCTTTCAGACTTACTAGGACATCATCAATCAGGACCTCCTGAATGCAGTCAGAGAGTTCTGACAAAATGATGCTTTGCTTAAGGAATTGAATTCCACTTTTGTCACTCTTGCACCTAAATCCCTGGATGTGAAGAGACTAACAAATTTCAGACCAATCAACCTCTGCAACACTTCTTACAAAATCATCACTAAGTTGTTGGCAAACAGGCCGAAACCCTTTCTGCCATCGTTGGTCTTTGTGCAACAAAGTGGTTTCATTAAAGGAAGAATGATACAAGGAGGAACCATAACAGTTCATGAAGCAATTCACTCAACTCAGATTACCAATAAAGCAGGCTTTGCACTCAAGTTAGGTATGCAAAAAGCTTTCGACAGAGTTAGTTGGAATTTCCTTTTGAAGGTGTTGACTAAATTTGGCTTTAGTGAGAAATGGATAAATGGGTTAATAATTGCATCTCTACTCCACACTTCTCTATCTTGGTTAATGGCTGCCCTGTGGACTAATTCCCAGATCGTTGTGGTTTGAGACAAGGTGATCCTCTCTCCTCCTTTCTTTTCATTCTGATGGCTGATTCTCTTAATAGAGCTCTTTGTGTTGCTAATAGTTCTGCTGCCATCTCAGGCCTATTTACTACTGCCAAATTGCCTGCCTCTACTCATAATCAATTCGCTAATGATACTATCATGTTCGGAGCTTCATCGGTTGCAGAGGTCAAAACTACAATGAATATCTTGGATTCTTATGAAGTTGCCTCGGGTCAACTTATAAATATTGCCAAAAGCTCCATCTCATTCATACATACCTCCCCCAAGAGGTAGGCCAAGCTGGCTAGTATCTTCAAATGCCGCATTGTTGACTTCCCATCCTCTTATCTAGGCCTCCCATTGTCCAAAAGTAGGCAAGTTAGGGGGTTATCGAATTCAGTGATTGACAGATTTCACAAGAAACTAGCTAGTTGGAAAGGATCTCTCCTCGGCCAAGTTGGGAAGCTGCAGCTTGTCAAATTTACTCTTCAGAATCTCCCCATCTATTTCCTATCTCTTCTAAAGATTTCGACCTCCATTGTTGCTAAAATTGAATAGATTCAAAAAAGATTCCCATGGTTGAATTCTAAAGAGAAAACTCATACTCATTTGGTTGTTTGGGAAACAGTTTGTAAACCCACTGCACTGGGCGATCTAGATTTAAGGAGGGTCAAAGACGTGAACATGGCCTTACTAGCTAAGCTTAGATGGGCTCTCACCTCAAGATCTCAGGAAGCCTGGGTTCAGACCCTTTCTGATAAATATCTTCCTAACAACAAAACTTTCATATCGGATGCTCCCCTTCCTAAGGACTCGGCAATATGGAATTCCATCACCAGTTGTAAGAATCTTCTGGCCATTGGTTCAAAATGAATTTTTGGCAATGGGGCTTCCATTGTTTTTTGGAAAGATTGTTGGCTCTTCAACCACCCCCTGGCTAGCAATCCTTCTTGGAACCCTATCAAGTTTCATTTGGTCAATTTGCACGGGAACCTTGTGAGAGACTATTTGACAGATCTACCTATCCTCCCAGGTGGACTTCGCAAAGATGGCAAGATTGCGATGAATCTCATATGCAACTTCTGAATTCCTTAAAGGACTCTTCTTTCAAACCATTTCTTAAGTGCTTCTCTGAACAATGATGAGATCATTTGTTCAGGAACCACTTCGGGTAAGTTTTGCTTACAGGTTTCTTTCTTTACCTATGGTGTATCCACTGTCCATCCCTTTATCTGGTATGGTCGGGTCATCTTATTCCCAAAATTGACATGTTTGCATGGCTGGTTTGGAGAGATGTCATTCTCACAGGGGAAAACCTTCAAAGACGGGGTTTCTCCTTGCCCAGCAGATGCAACCTATGCCAAAAAGATTCTGAAAGTTATTTTCACCTCTTCATTCAATGCCGCTTCTCCAGCCAAGTTTGGGAGCTGCTCCTTGGGAAATTTGGGGTCTGCTGGACTTTCCCAAGTTCAATGCATGACGTCCTCATTCAATGGAACTCTCCTTTCAAGAATCAAGGTCTCTCCCTTTCATGGAAAACCTTACTCCCTCATGCTTTATGGGGTATTTGGAAGGAGCATAATCGAAGAATCTTTAAGAATGAATCTACCAAAGATTCAGAGGTTTTCAAATTCATTACTGCTAGTTTGCAGGAAAATATTAACAACTCATTTTGGACCAAGTTCAAGAAGAAGATTGCTTTGGATGAAGGCTCAAATTGGAAAGCAGAATTGTTCTCTCCTTCAGTAATACACCCCTCGGCCCTTGCTAGAGCCTCCACTTGTTGGAGCCCCCCCTCCCCAAGGCTGGTTGAAGCTTAATGTTGATGGGGCATCGAAAGGTAACCCGAGTCCTTGTGGTTGTGGAGGCTCCCTCAAAGATGCCTCTGGTAACCCTATTGTAGCAAGTTCGTCCAACATCGGTCACGGAAATAACCATAGGGTTGAAGCTCTTGTTATCCTCAAAGGAATGGATATGGCTAGGAAATTTCATTCTGGTCCTATCATCATTGAAAGTGACTCTTTGAATATCATCAACATTTTATTGGACCTCGGTGATCCTGCCTGGTCTATAAGAGGCATCATCTACGACATTCGATCCCTAATTGATATGTTCGAGGAGGTCAAATTTCAACATGTTTATAGCGAAGGTAACAAGATGGTGTACCTTCTTGCTAATATGGGAGTGAATACCATGAGCCCCAACATGTGGTTCAACAAATTTCCTAAAGATTTACTTAAGATTTCTCTCTCTGTTGTTGCTCAACTCAAAGAGAAAAGGAGTCAATGTGGCGACTTGTCTTAGTCATCTCGACGCGTTTGGCTGCACTCTCACGCAGCGTTACATCCTCTATTCTGGTTGCATCTCCCCTCATTGCTTAAACATAGTGTTGGTTTGCTTCACTTTCCTAGCCACGCCCTTCTTGAAGGACACAATTACACTCTTTATACTCGTTGCATCACTCCCGATGACTCCATTGGGAATTGAGGTCCTAAAGCCAGTCATAAATATGATTGGTCTTATCCAACGTGTGAGTCTCACACACTCCTCCGATTTTTAATGAACACATGCATTGGAGGGATTTTTTCCTGCGAGTTGTCATTTAGATCTATTGATTGGTACGCATGCAAGAGCGTGATCGCTCTACTTAAGCCTTGTGGGCGCCGACTTTTTCAAAAACTCTCGCTATGTCCCTTTCGTTCTTTATTTCTCTACCATGGGAGATGACATTCAAAGATTCAAGCCTGAAAACTGCAGCGAAGCCTCGATGGACACTAAAGTCTAGAGCATTTTTAGGGATGGAGGAGTCACAACTTTCCTAGAACGTCTGAAAGGGCATTCAGCTATGGTGACTAGTTGTATTCTGACTTCTTGGAATATTGGCAAAGTTAAATTGGGAGATACCAGGTTCACCATATCGGTTAACTCTATCACAAATGCCAATGGTCTACCAAATTCAAGGATAGATTTCGTTAAAAAACCTCTTTATGTCGAGATTGCAAAATTTTTGGGAGAAGACACGAATTCGAGCGAGAGTTTATCCAGATATCAGTCAAGCTTTGAGAGACTTTCTCTCCAGCCTCCCTATGACAGAGTTGCGAAATAGATCATGCGGTACTTCACGGTGGACGGGCGGTTTAAGGTGCTTCATGGTGTGCATTTCTTCCTACTTTCACGCTTTCTTCACGGCAGAAAGGTAAACCTCGTGAAGTTTTGTTTAATTCGATTTCAGTTTCTATCATTATTGCTCATAAAGGGGTCAGTCTGGTCCTTCACCAAGGCTTGTTGTACTATGTTCTCCTCGATTACTTCAGCGACAGTCGTTCCTCGCTACCCTGTGCATGCTTCCCGAGGGAAGTGCAAAACCCTATCCCCATTCTTGCACTTTTGTTCCTTTTGCCACTACCTCTGACCCCCCCTCCACTGAAGCTTTTGACCCACCCTCTTCTCTTCCGTGTTCCGGCTCCCCTAACTCATAGCTCCAGCCTTGTTGTTATCCCTTCTCCCTCAAATTCCGTTTCCCGTAAGTGTGCTCGTCGTCTTAGTCTCCTCTGTTACAACTCTGACAATTCTATGGAAATTGTTGCTCCTCCTTGCTCTCCTCCCCCTTCTCATGGCTTTGTGATGCAACAAGAGGTTCCCCACTCTCCGTTGCAATGCTTCCTGCAAGCTGAGCCTCCTAATTCTCTAGCCATCTTGGCTAAGTTGTACAATGATGATGATACATAAGAGATGCAACATGAACAAATGGATATTTGCAAGGACCTTAGTGGCTCTCCCTCCCCTGCTAAGGATTCGGTCCCTATTTCTGTAGCTTCTCTAGACAAGGATAAAGACATCTACACAAAAATCATCAATGGTATTCTACTTAAAATCAAGCGAGTATTCAAGGTAATCAACAATTGGAAAGTCTACACAGATAAAGTTGGTGTTAAACTTAAAACTGATTGTGATGAAATGATCAATCTTGTCCATATGTTGGTTAATTCTAATAGATATGTTTCCAGCACGGACAAAGAGGTTGCCAATATTCTGAAGGGAATCAGGAAACTGTAATGTTCACTTCTAGTGTTACCTTTCCTCTTGGGGTCCTCTTGATGGACTTTTTGTAAAAGGATGGGGAACCTTTCAAAAACCCCAACTTCACCCTTTTTTTTTAAATCATAAGAGCATGGGGTTACCCGGAGCATCAAGAAGAGGAGCTGAGACAGCGAGGTCTACGTTAGTTTTTAAAGTTTCCAACTTTGCTCTACTTAGGTCTTCTAAATATTCCTCTTGTGATCCACCCACAACAATCTCTCACAAGGTGTTACAAACCAAGGAGAGGGATTAATGCATTGACAATGTCCAAGGGAAGATAAGTATCCAACCCTAAATTCTTTCCTTTATTTAGTTTCATTGATTATTTTGATGTATCATGCATTAGATTAGGATAGTGTAGCATATCTTTGGCTATTACATTTTTGTTCTCTTTATAACAAATGCTTACCACCTAATGGCATGGCAACCCTTAGTTTCGGATTAGCTCTTGTTTATTACCATAGCTCTTGTTTACAACGTTTAGGATTCTAATTAGACTCCGTATACCTTATCCATGGTATAGGATTTAGTACCCTACACACAATATTGAGCGTGACTTACTCTACTAGATCCATTTACAACCATGTCATATTTACACTATGTATCTTGTTTGTTTATTGCCTCTAACATGGTCTTTACATTATATCTTATATTATAGAGAGATGGATATTGACCATCTTAGCTTAAATTCATAATGCTCCCTATGATTCCACCTTAAGACCAAGCAGCTGCAAAACATAAAGATGGTGATTCTCCCGACCACCCATTTCATATCAAATATTGCATTCAAAAATGATACGTAGTTTTTAATTTGTGTGCTCTTAGCGGGGTATGAGTGTCTAATGTTGTTTCCTTCAAAGTTCCCTAGCTAGTTCAACTTTCATTTGTTTAATAATAAGGTTCACTTGATTCCTTTTTTTCAATTATGATTCTAAATGGTTCGCATCTTTAAAAGGTGACAAATCAAGAACAATGATCCAAGCATGCCGACTATGTTATGATTTTTGTGGTCCTCATGAGGAGGTAGAGACCCATTTATCACACATTTGATAACACCAACATTAATGTTTACACTTAACAAGATTGAAGCGAAACCTAGTTTACCAATGGAGTGAATGTGAAGGAATTACAATAGGATGACTCTTGAGTTCATTGAAGAACTATTGAAGGAATTCTATTGCTGTTAGGGAATATCTAATAAATAATAGTTTTCTGTCAGACACATGTGAAGCTACAACATTTGCAAGATTTAATTTCACAAGTTCATCAATATGAATAACTATGTTTTGGTAATTATTGGTTTAATTTTGGAGTCTACATTTTTTGTAGTCCAATTGAAAACAAACCTCCATTTCCGAGGAGATAAGGGTACAAATTCTATAAAAAAAAATACTAGCAACTGAAAAATCTATACACCATACATATAAAATTATAAATTGTGTGCATATCGGAATTTCTTGATTTACTAGGCAAAATGGCAATACATAATACAAGTTGTTTATCCAATGGTGATGTCCATGGCATGTCTTGCTATTGATCAAGGTTTACAAGATTAGGAGGTCCTCCCACGTCAGCAGCTGTCCTTAACCAAATTTCGCACAATATAGACCCCCTAACATGGATAATATCCTGAATGTGAGATCAACCCTAGTGCATCGTTGACCCTCCAAGCAGTTGAACCTTTCTTGGTGTACGAAAACCAATACTCGGAACATCTCTTCAAATAACTTTGTAATATCTTTAAAGATGTCTTAATCTGTCCACCTTTGTGTGAGGACCGCAATTTCTTCATCAATATGAACATCTTACATAAGGTGGCCAAGAATACCCTCATCTTAATATTGATCTTACCATTGGTTAATAAAGGGATTTTACAAATTACAAATTTCATGTTTTGTCTGTACCTTTTCTTTGTAAACATTATCAATGCCACTAAAATTATTTTCCTTATATCCACTCCTTACTAACATATTTCTATGTATAAGTAGTTTGTATTTTATAAAACATGGTATTAGGATTCCCAATCACACTTCGAGTCTTTGACATATAACTTTCCAATCTTGTCAAGTATTTTCTTATAAAGTTCTTCAACTTGATAAGATGTATTATTGCCATGGTGGTTATGTAATCTCTTGTGAACAAAAGAGATAAATCCCCTATAAAATAAAGTCAACCACAATAGCAGATTAGTAAAGGAGCACTTCTTCATTATATATTCATTGATTCCATCATATTCTCAACATGATGTTTTCCTTGCATGACTTTTGAAGAAGCGGTGTTTGATTTGTCGTGAGCTTCAAATATAATACTCCCAATTTCATTCAACGCTAAGGGATTATGAAACCAGAAATAGAAATGGCGTCCAAGGACAGCCTGCAGTTCCATTACTTTAAAATGCCCAAATTAAGACTGTTATTTGTACTGTTGAGGCTGCAACGTCTCTTACTTCAAAGATCTGAGATAACTGTTCTACTGCCTGCTACCTTCAAAATGCCTCTTTCAGCTGGATTTTCAGCTCTACGCCACTATGGGATTTATGTCTGTAAAAATACAAGGTGTCCACTTAAATTTACAAATTCCAAATTTATAGATGGTGAGAATGATTCGTTACCAACAGGGTATGAGCTTGAACTTGTCTGCCAATATCAAACCCCAGTGTTGGCTATTACGCTCACCCTTATGGAGGTAACACTTCCACATGCCTGTATGAGGGAACGTTTTTGTTGTTTCGATAGGATTCAAGAGGCTGACCTCATACTGCTCTCTCTGTGAGTACAATCTTCAAAGGAAGTTTTCTTATGGTCAAAGGAAGTTTTCTTATGGGCAAAAGAAAACGAGATATGCTGGTCAACAAGGGTATACAGTGATCACCAGCTTTCTGACGCAAGAAATATTCACTAGAACAATGTTCACTGAGAGGTAGTGAAAGAAATTGTTCCCTGTGTGTAGATGAGAAATACTTTTTCGTCTAGCGAGGCATTGCCAAGTAAATTTAAAGGAGTCTTTTTCATATCTCTTAGCAATAATTTGATATTTTTCTCTGAAAACATGTTGTCTTTGTATGTGTTTTTCTTCCACAATTTTTATTGATTCCATACTCTTGTTGTCTTGTGTTTTTATAGGGGCAAAATTCAATAGAAAGCGGGACAACGATCCCCCTATGTCGAAATTTTCCAAGTTTCACCTTTCCAAGACACCCCAGGTCAGCCTATTCTTAACACCAGCCTTACCCAGCCAACGTAGGTCCTCAATTGGATGTCCATCCAATCCCCCTAGGTGATTCAGGAAAGCGAAGTCAATCCCCCCTAGGTGATTTAGGAAAGCGAATAGAGAATGCCAATTTTTGAGCAATTTTGGGAAGGGCTACCACTGGCCTTCCCAGGACTAATGCAACCCCCTGGAGCAGAACAAAGGAGAAAAATTCAACATGGAGATGCATTCAAGTGCCAAGAACATCCACATAAAGGTTTTGGGAGATTTTGGAAAGATCCAGAGGTTTTGGAGCCGATTCAGCAAAAGTGGGTTTTCGGGCCTAAAGGAACAAACACCGCTAAGGAGTGCCTGAACTTCAAGCAAAGATTTTGGGAGCTTCGTGAAGATTCAAGAGCCCAACAAAGTACCTATGGAAAGTACTTTCCATGCCCTAAATGGTGGAAAAAACGAGACATCATGAAACATCATGCACTTCCCTAGGCAACTCATTCTTCTGGCGCGCAACTGGCGGTCCCAAGAAAGAAGGGGTCATTTGGAGGTGATGCAGTCAGAATTGAAGCTTTAAACCATCACCATTCAACTCAGTGGGTGGTTTCCAGTCAAATTCATATAAAACTTCGCCTTGAAACTCATTCGGGAGCTCAAGATATCATCGTTGCAAGTTGGCCTCAAGGTAAGTTCTCGCAGTTAGTCATTTTTCAAGTGGACACATGTCAGCACCAAGAGCCTGGCGGGATTTCATGTCCCTTTCGTCCCTTTAGCAAAGGGACATGAGGGACACAAAATTCCCACAGCCCTTTTTAGCCCCCAGAACACCAATGTGACCTCTTATTTGTCAGTTAAGCCCCCAAGAGCTAAATTTGCGCATTTCCTCTCCCTACACGGATGATCGCCAAGTGTCGCGATGAGGAGCGAAGTGGAAATTGATGTCCCTTTCGTCCCTTTAGCAAAGGGACATAGGGGACACAAAATTCCCCCCAGCCCAATTAAGCCTAGTGGATCCTCACATGCCCAAAACTCAGCTCCCAGGTGCTTCTCCCAAGCTCCCTTGCTAAAACGCACATCCAATCAAATCTCGCCAAGTGTTGCGATGAGGCGCGATGGGGAATTTCACATCCCTTTTGTCCCTTTAGCAAAGGAACATATGGGACACAAAATTCCCCCCAACCCCTATGCTTGCATTTTTGGATGAATACATACCAAGACTTAGCCATTTTTCATTCAGTTTCATCCCCCCACGCCTCCATATCCTGCCGGAACTCTGGCGAAATTTTTTTCAGACCTCCATATCTCCATTGTTGCACTCAACCAGCTCCGAAAAAAGCTTCCTCACACTGAAAATACAGGGATCTCAGAAGTGAAGCAGATCAAAGCGATGAAGAACAGAAGAGAAACGAAGAAAAACGAAGATTTTTCAACAGATAACTAGGAAGTCTACCAATCAAAAAATCTTCATATCTCACAATCCAGAGCACGGATTGAGATAAAAAATTTTGCAGACCTCATTTTCGAAGGGCGTCACGATGTAGCAGACAGAGGGTCAAATGATGCTCCATATTATTTGTTACAACAAAAGCTCATTTTGGTGCCCTAGCTCTCGTTCGTCGGATTTCCCACCAATCTGACAGTCGGATCGAGCTAGAAACTTGCACACGGACTCCAAATGAAAAACCTATCACAATGGAGTTAATTTCATCACAATTGAAGGTAAAAACTAGACCTGCAAATTCCGAGCTCCATTAATGGCTGCCATGACAGCTTCGTGCCCGAAGCCACTGCCAGGTGAAAATTTCAAATTTTATTTCCAAGCATTCTGGCGGGCGAAATCAAGTAAGATTTGGGGTACGAGATCGCGGTGACGAGACAAGTCCAAAAATATGTGTCCCATTGCAAAACGAGCACCAGAGATCCACTTTCCAAAAATAGTAAGCCCTACTACACGGGTGGCTACTATTTTGGGTAAGTCACCATCAAAAGAAGTTGTGAAGGAAACAGTGTACACTAAGAGAGAAAAGGAGGTCAGATCAATCAATCGGTGCCGAAAACAGTAAGATTCGCCACTTACTAAAAATAGTAAGTCCCCTACATGGGTGCCTACCATTTTTAGTAAGTCACTTCAGAGGAGAAACCCACGAAAAAACAATGTACACAGGGAAAGCAATGCGAGCAAAACTCATCAGTTCAATTGTCTCGGTCCAAAAATCACCACTTACTAAAAATAGTAAGTTGTCTCATAGGCACTTGCTATAAATAGTAAGTTGTTCCAGAGGGCAGATTTCACAAAGGGAATGTACAGGGGATTGAATATTCAAGTTGGCATCATCAATTGGAGTTCGGAGAAGTAGATTCTGACACTTACTAAAAATAGTAAGCCATATCAAAACATGTACCTGATCTTCGACGGACGATTCTGGGAGCTCTGTAAGGAGTTAAGAGGCAAACAAATACTCATTAGAAAGCTAAAAGAATCATCTACAAGGTGGAGTCATCATAGTTTTCAAAAACTCTTGGCACTTTTCAGTGGAGCTCATTATTCGCAGGTATAGTTGGCAATATTGATCAAAAGGGGGCCATTTCAGGGAGTTTTAGGAAGAATTGAAAGATGAGACCCATCTCATTGATCTTGGAAGGTTGTTTGGAGTCAAAATCATATAAAAGTTCACCCAAAAAGACCTCCCGGAGCTCCGGCAATCTCAATTTCAAGTTCATTCTTCCGGCAAGCCAAATTCTTATGTTTTGCCTCTCAAAAGTGCATGGTGCATTTTTGTGCACCTCATGTCCCTTTGCAAAGGTGCAATGGGGGCAGTAAAATGTGCCCATGCATAACTTTTTCTCTATTGCTCCATTTGATCCCAAATTTTTTGCATTACGTGTGTATTCGCACTCCCCAACTCTCCCTTCAATTTCAAGTCTCGAAGTGCAAAATCATGTCTCTGGGAACAAAGCAGGTTTTTTTGTCCCTCTCGTCCCCTTGGTGCAGTAGGGACAGTAAAATGCGCCCATGCATAACTTTTTCCCTACTGATCCATTCATCGCGAAATTTTTTGCATTGCGCGTATCTTGCCTTGCTCTATCATGCCCCGCGGTTCCTAGATCAAATTTTTCCACCTTAGTGCACTTACTACAAATAGCATGTGTCCATGGCAAGGCATACTAAAAATAGAAAGTGGATAAAAAGGGCAATGCATCATCAACAAAGGAGGCTTGAAATGTTCCAAAGGGTTCGAAGGCATCAGGATCAATTTGACATAGCCTTATAGGAGTCAACACGAGTGGATTCTTCATCAGCACAATGTTCTCTCTTCTTTCTCTCTCTTCTCTCCCCCTACTTTCTCTCTCCTTCATGTTCTAATTCTTCGTTGGGGGTGCACATTTTATGTCCTTATGTCCTTAATGAAATTAAAAAGCAACTTTATGTTTCTAATGTAAAAGTCACCTTTATGTTATAAAAAGGGACTTAATATTCTCCTAGGAAGTCAAAAAGTTTTAAGTTGCTCAAGGACATATGAAGAGTCATTGGGGGGTATGTGAAGGGTCATTTCTCTTCCTATAAATTGTAAAGCCATTCCCGTTTCAAAGGGTTGGTGATCGATTTTGTAAACTCAAGAGTGCATTGTACTTAGAGAGAACAAAGGAGATAGCCATTTTCTTCCATTTCCAGAGATAGCCATTTTCTTCCATTTCCAGAGATAGCCATTTTCTTCCATTTCCCCCTCTCTATTTTCCTCCATTTTCCTATCATGTATAACTCTTGATTTTAAATGCTAATGAAGGAAGAAGTTTTTGTTTTCCAAGGCATATGAATGTGTGCATCTTTGTATGCATGGTTTCCTCTAGCCGGTAGCTTTGAAATCTTGGTTGTTTTCTTCTCCTAAATGCATGTGTTGAACTTTCTAACTAGTGTGTGTCGGAATCTCATTTTATACCCGCAACATTAGTTCTCCTATCTCTTTTCTCGCTCCCCTTTCCTGCTCTCATAGACAAAGTCTTCTCTAGCAAGTAATTGCCAGCTTTGTCACAGGGTCAGTGGAGTGCCCCTGTTGGATCCCTGGCCGCAAGGCCACAATGAAAATCCACCTTTTCACACGCATGCAAACGCAGAAGTTGCACCATTTAAGTAGAGGAACTTCGATTCCCAAAGCGTTGGCAAGAAACCCACAAATTTGTCTACCCGACAAATTTTCTCGCCAACAACTGTGAATGTTTGTATGTTAGTTATAGATTCATTATTTGCTTCTTTATTTTTTCTTCTAATAGGAAGCACTGACCTTCTCAATACCATCCTGCACCTTGCCATCCTCAAGTTTCTTTGTAGCAACCTGGCAAGTAGAAATTTGACTATTCAATTTCTATATTGTCCCCTTCAATAGTGCTACTGTTTTTAGGAGAATGTTCATTATTTCTCACTGTCAAGTACTCATTTTTGGGAGACCTAGATCTAATAAAACACAAACACCATTAATTTCCACAATTGAATAGGTAATGAAAATTTCCATTGATTGCGATGTTTCATGGATTAGCTCCATCAATTTTCACCGGCACAACTTTTAAAACCCATACAATATAGGTACTAAGTTCTGATATGACTGGGGGACAACCCAATTTCAATTTTTTTGAATAACGTCATACTTTATTTTGAAAATTAATTCTTCATCCATCCTCCAATGGTCATTTACTTCATTTTTCTCATTTTTCTTATTTTTCTTATCATTGTCATTTTAATTATGTTTGAGCTCTGCAACTAGCTTTAAAATTCATCCTTTTCTTGGAAGAATTCGATCTATGCATCTCTTCTGCTCTCTCCTTGACAGACTTGGTGATGCACACTTCCCTTCACTCTGCCAATCACCAGCAATATTAAAGTATTGCTACATATCACTCCAACATGAAATCCACACCTCCAAATTTTATTTGTATTACCCACTGCCAGTCAAGTTCACCAACATATATCTATTGACAGTCGTGTTCTACACAGTAAGAATACACATAAACTATGAGATAGCCGTAACTATATGCTAGAAAAGGAATATAGATAATATAATGTTTTATTGCAAGTGAATCTGGCTCCACGAGTCAAGTTACTATACTTTTATAATCATCAACAGGTATGTTCTGATAGTCACGATGGTTGACAAATACCATTCATATATACTGGCCTTTTGATTGCTACTAACACCCTTTATTCATCGATTAAACAGCCCTTTGATTGCTACACTATGTCTAAGAAAACACGTATTTTGTATTCTTCCAATTGAACAAAGATTATAAGCATCTCATGATATTATCACCTTCCAATCATATGATTTTGTTTGTTTTAGTCACCTTGTAGATATTATTTTTTTTATTTTCAAGCTTGTGACTATTAAGGAAGCTTCCCTTGTGACTCTAATACCAAATGTAAGGGTCTAAATCTCTAGTGTGGAATTTTCAAATTTTTGAAGGGAAATTTTATATTTTTTATGATTGAGAGATAATTCATAGTGTGCTATATTGTGAGTCTTATGGAATCAATTGTGTGGGTAATATTAGATCCAACATTTCGAGTCTCTCTACACAACCCGTCATCAGGGATAAGATTGAAGCCAATGTGTGTGTCAAAAGAGGATCGTCATTTCTCATAAATATGTCTGTGGTCAAGTGGAAGGAGAAGGTCAGCTAGAAAAAGGGCTAGAAAAGTAGGGTGGAAATAGAGAATAAATAAATGGTAAACAATAAGCACCTAAATAGATTATAATTTCATTAATTAAATTGAGCTAGAAAGGGGTGGATTTCTAAAGTCCATAACAAATTAGAAAAATATTTTCTGACATCACTGTGTAAAGAAGTAACTTCAACTCAACGTTTTGGTCCTAAACATTACGCCCATCATCAGGAGAAAGACAGAAGTGTTGCAGAATGGACAGAAATTAGGGCTCCTTAAAAAAATAAACCTTTGAAATTTATCCGTTAGAAATAGAAACCCGCCCTTGTACATCTTCAGAGGGCCATAGAGTCTCAGGATAACTTCCTTCTTACTCTTAGGATTTAACTTCATTTTACTCTCTGTCAAGAGTAGAGCTCAAAATTATCTTTAAGACCTTTCATAGAGACTTCAAATAAAGCATTGTATTCCAACTTCTCGTAACTCCCACTATTTTCCAAATGATCTACCATTTTATAAATGTAATCCACTAAATTCATAAAAACAGTTGCATTGCCTTTATCTTCTCTAGTTAAGTGCAAGTTGAGGTTATTTTCCAAGCCCATTAAAGTCCTTCGCTCTACCTTAGATGTGTTCTTTTTAGGAGGTTTGGTTCTAATTAATGCATTGAAACGATCCACCCTAATTTCTTCCCCACCTCCAAAGGTAGATCCCTGATAGTGCTGCCCAAGCTCTTAATGAAGCTCTTAATTGGGATTGTATGTGGAGCTATAGCAAAACCTAGCCCTTTAATGCGATACTAATTTCTGGAGGATTGAGCTCAATGTTAGATAGGTTCACAACTAACTTCTCCCTCCACAAAGCTTTCCATGATAACTCCATTTTCCAGCTTGCTTGCCTTTGGATAAACTAAGGCCTCATCTTGCGCTCTATCAAATTCTCAATATCAGTTTCACAAGAGAAGTTTTGAAAAAAGTCCTCCCTTGACGGTGAGCTTGGGGTGAGTTGATCGACTCGATTAGGAACTTCAATCAGCGGGCCATGAGAGTGTCACAACCCACAAGACACTTTTTCTGGGACGTCTCTTGAGGTAGAAAGGGCGTTAGGTGTGTCCCTCTGGATCAGATCCACGCAGCTGCCCTCATCAACACCTAGTAGATTAGAGAGCAATAATGGGAGTGCTTCAGAACTTGCAGCCTTGGCTGCTCCATCTGGTAATTCCTCCCCATGTTTCATGGTGGGTTTCGCTTCCATGGTGATTCTTGCTTACAAGCCCCTCTACTTTCCCGTGTTTCCCAACTTCTTGCGCAAATAGTCTCTGGGGAAATTCCCATAAGGGAACCTCCTCTCCCAATTAACAAGAATCTAAAGGTTGCTTGGATGGTAGGGTTCATAAGATTTCTTTTCAATTATTTATATTCACCTTAATTTATCTTTCATATAACCTTTTCGTGGAAAATTCCTTTTATTTTTCACATTAAGGTTTATATGTATTAACTATTAGTTTCCCTAATGAGGGGATTTAGAACCAAAACAACTAATATGCAAGAAACATAACGGTAACATGGTGATCTGAGTACCAAATAGTTCCATGAGACAGAAAAATAAAAGTAATAATCCTAGCCCTTAACCATTAATCAACTTATATTTACATAAATTACTCCAAAAAATAAAATCAATCCTATCTTAATAAAGATTTTCAAAATAAAATTCGTAGGCCTCACCTGGACTCCATGTTGTGGTTGTACTACAGCCAAGGCTATCATGCAATTTGGGCACTTCACAACCTTTCCAAAAGGTACCTGCAAACCGTTTCCTTATTCAGTAGAATACCTTGGTTTCCACACTAATATTTTTCTAAACATTCAGAGAAGATAATGTTCGATTGCAACCATACTCTAGTTAATTGTTAACAGTGCACTATACAGTTAAATCTCATCTTACCGTTTCCTATGATTTTAATACCAAATCAATAAAATCTTGAAGATGTATATGATATAATCAATCTGCATGATGCCATCATTACAAAATGTGATTAATTTAAATGTAGTTGAATGTCTCCACAAGAACACCTTCAATGCACTTCAAGAGTTGGATAATGCAAAGGGCCCCGCAGCACTGGCTATATGTGCTCAAAAAAGGCTGGAAATTCATCTTTCAAGCGACAAAAAAAGCATAGAAAGTGGTGCACACAAAAAGGCTAAGAAGAGTGACTGTTGAATCTAGTCCAAGACTTCGACCAGCCTTGCTTCTCAAACAAATTGTTAGTTTTGATATAAAATGCTTTACGAATACAGTAAGGCTGAGAATATGACCATTCACTAATAAGAGTACACAACAACAACAAAATAGTCGTCCTCATCCAAGAAACCCTTGATATCTGCCAACGTACAAAATTCATGATATAGTGACCAAGTGATGTCATGAGAAATTCATCACACTGTCCCGCACTAGAAAAAAATTTAAACAATATAGGACATTTAATTCTTTGAGATATCCACAGGTAGACATTGTGAACAATATGGCTGGATTGAACTGTGTTGTACCCTTTTTATTTTCGACATTTCAGATCTACCTTCTAGACCCTTCTTCAGGGGCATTTGGATTTAAGAAAAAATGCTGGATTGCTGTTTAATGACACAAATATAAGAACTTCCAACAACTAAATACTAGTCGGCTCACCTAAAGGGGTAAACCTTAACTTGCCCATTTTATTGTGAACAATTTATCTCTAAAGATTTAAATTGAGCATGTCCAAGACAAAGACATATTTAATAGTTCTTGATCAAATTTTAAAGTTTCTTAAAAAAGAATTGTTTAGGACTTACAATATGCCTTTTTTTAATAATAATACAATGTTAAGAAATTAAATTAGATTTAAGTTTTTGTTTTTATTAAGAAACTTAGATATTACTTATTAGCAAGTTTTCTAAATATCTCGAAGTCAATTTAGGTGACAAACATTTTGAAATAGAATTCTCGAATGTTAAATTAGGTTTCATTTTATTAACTTTAAACTAGTACCTAGATTTTGGTAAACAACAAAATTAAAAAAGGTTACAAATATCATAGTTCAAATTTTGATTTTTGTTTTGGTTGATATTGTGAATGAGAGTTTTCCAAGTGTTAGTGATAAACCGACCATTATCTCAATTAATGATATTGCTATGCTGCATAATATCAATGGTCTCCTTTAAGTGACATTTTACATAGTCATCTTCGGAGGCAAGCACCTTTGTTTTATCAATGCAAATGAAATGATTAGTTGAAAGGAAATTGGCTGCTAAAGCCGATTTTCTACCCTATCATATTGGAAGTCTTTATCATGCTCCTTAATCCTAGTTTCAATAAATCTTCATGTTTGACCAGTGTAAGCTTTACCGCATGAGCATTCAGTTATGCACACACCAATGTTTAATTTAAGTTTGAGCTTGTCCTTTGTGGATCTAAGATTATTTTAATGATATTGGCAGGTAAGAAGATAATTTCGATTCCTTTTTTGCTTAATATTTTAGAAATCTTGTCAATCAATTTTTTATTTACAAAGATTAAAGATACTTCAAAATTAGAATCTATATAGATACCTCATTCCCCTGAGGAGCGCCAGCACGAGATATATCTTTAATAGTTCGAATGGCATCTGAAACACGTAAGGATGCAGCCAGTCCTCGCACTAGTGTTATATAAGTAGTCACGTCGGGCTGGGCCCATATCCATTTCTGGGTGGAAGAATCTCTAAGACTGCCCTCTGCAGAGAAGATGGCAACCACAGCATCAATTGATCAACTAAAGGCATTAACGAGTTATATCACAAATCCTAGAACAGTTTAATAGAATAAGGTTTCAGTATTTATTATGTTTCATATGTTCACTTATGCATGTCAATCTGCCTAGCAGTAGCCACATTACAACTCTTAAGAAAATTCAAGTTTAAAAATGACTGTGCCGGTGCATGAATGAAACTGAAACATGGCAATTAAAACTGCCTGCTGAAACAATAAGATGTTCATAAAAAGGCATAGCTATTTCATCACTCTTTTAATAATAAGCCATAAATTTGATTTCCACAACCTTAATGCATCATCAAGTCCTTTGTTGTGTTGAATATATAATGAACCATTCGGTTCTGGGCAGTTAATAAGGAGTTATAACTGATAACTGTTTTGTAACTATGTAACCACCAAAATAAAACTCTGCCTATTACATTTCAACAGTGCAGTTTGCCTTCCCATCTTTCTCTTTACTTCTCCTTCTGCTAACATTGGTATCAGAGCGTCCAAGGTCACTCAAGGTCGCAGTTCGAGGAAGCCTCCAAGAGGCACGAACTGGAAATTCATGGAAGCCCTAATAAGGCACAAATTTGGTAAAATGTGAAGGTATTTGGAGAAAAATACTAGACGTGAGGGCAGAGAAGCGAGGGAAGAGAAGACTGTAGTTGCAAGTCGAAGGTTGCCAGTCACGATGGCAGAGAAGACTGTTTTTCGAGGTCATGAGGGCAGAGAAGACTGTTTTTCGAGGGCAGATACAGTCACCCGGAAGGGAAACGTGGGGAACGATGGTAAAGTTGTGGGGACAGATTCGTAGAAAGGGCAGAGATTTTTCCTATTTCATTTTCCTGTTCACGAGGACAGAGAAGGAAGACAGTCATTCGCAAATACGTGAGGGCAGAGAAGGAAGATAATCATTCGCACGGCAGAAGACAGTCAAACCTCCAATCCGTTCGCAGCAGTCACCAGATGTCGTGAAAAGCTCCATTCCAGAAGTCGTTAGGGCACGGCAAGGGCAAAAACAACAAAAACAAGGGCATCCTCTCCTCCAAAAACGAGGACAGAAGATTGTTTTCTTTCTCCATTCGTGTGGATAGCAGAAGTTCAAGTTCTTTGAGGGCAGTTCAAGGGCAGAAGAAGTTCAAGTTCTTCCTTTTGAAAGAAAGTCACTGAATTAATATTCATTTTCAACAAAGGTATTCACTGTGTGACTTGCATTGGAATAATCAATTTTGGACTATTTGCTAGAGTAAGTAATATATTATTTTATTATTTCCGTTACTTTGGAATAATAAAATGGCAAATATTTCAGACTTAATTCTGTCGGAGACGCAAAAATAAACGGGCACAAATTTCAATGTATGGAGCCATAAGATTCTAACCCTTGTAGAATTTCGTGATTGTGATAAAATAATCACGCGTAGTGAAGGTTGACCAACGACAAACTTCGTGGATTATGACAAACATCATAAGGATGCTTTATTGCTTCTCAAGTTGTCGGTGTCGGATGATATGATACTGGAAGTACAAAATGCTACTGTGGCAAGCACGTTGTGGACCAATCTGAGATAAATATCAAACGTCAGAAAAGAGTCGGGTTTTATACCTGAATAATATGCTCTTTTCCGTAAAGTTACAAGAAGGTGGATCGTTGTCTGAGCACATATTGTAGATGAAAGACCTCCGAGACCAATTATCTTCCATCCACAAAAAGGTGGACGATGATGATATGGTGTCTTTGGTTCTGAACAGCTTACCTTCTCCGTATAAGTCATTTGTGGAGGCACTCCATTTAATGGCTGAAATTCAAACTCTCACGTTTGACAAGGTGAGTTCCTACCTGTTGCAAAAGGAGCGGAGACAAATTTAGGCAGAAACCAATTGTGACCAATGAGAAAGTGCTCTTGTCACAATCAAAAGGAAAGTGGAGACGTCATTCTGGAGAGTCCTCAACTCGGTATCAAGTCACATGCTATTACTGTCACAAAGTTGGGCACCTTAAGAAGGATTGTCGGAAGTGGAAGTATGATCTTTCGCAACAAAACAAAAATCCATGTGATGAGGAACATGTGGCAGCAGTTGCAGAAGAACGGGATTTGGATGACGGGCATGCTTTTTATTGTCTTACGACATCATGCTCGTATGACAGTGGTACTAGTTGGATCATTGACTCAAGTGCATCCGCACACTTTTCGTGTCGCAGGCACTGGTATGTTTCATTTATTGCAAATATATGTTTTGAATCAGTAGTACTAGTTGATGGAGAATCACTAGCAGTGGAAGGGATAGGAGATATATGCATTATATTGAATAATGCTCATAAACTATTGGTACAAAATGTTAGATATGTACCTTCTTTACAAAAGAACCTTCTATCTATTCATCAATTAACTAAAAATCCCAATATTTATGTGGATTTATATGGGAAGAAGTGTGTTGTTTCTGATATGAAACAGAGACAGATGATTGCCCTTGGTATTGGGCAAGGTGGTTGATATCGGCTTGTTGATCCTACTACGATCAACATGAATGCACGTGTGTAGGACAGCTCCACCATACAAGATGTCAAGAGGCTGACATGACTTGGGAGGATGGATTTCCTCATTCTGAAGAACAGTTTGTTGTGGATGGGGACTCCACTATTCCAAATGCACTGATGGTTCATGGTGAGATGGCATGCCAAGCCACTCACTCAAAGGTACTTGCTTGAAGGACAGTAGAGCATGAACAGTTTGCCCATTATGTTGTGACAAACCTTTCCAAATAAAGGGGGATAAATGAGTAAACAGATGACATGGAGGAATTGGTTCTCACTCCTACAATGGAAATGGTTATTTCTCCCACTGCTAAAATGGAGATGTTTGTTTCTCCTGCTATTGCGAAGTTGGTTCTAACTTTTGTTGCATAGATGGTCACATTTCTCTTCCTAAAAAGGTTGGATGAGCACTGCATGGTTTTGCAAGGACACGTTCGAGGTGACTTTGATTGCAGGCTAACTGAGTCTCTATATAGACTCCAGCAAGCTACACAAGCCTAAAACAGATTTCTCAATCCACCCCTCCGAGTTTCCAATTCCAGCACTCTGGAGATGGGGTTGACACTCTCAACCATTGATGATTCATCACTAGTCAATGAATCACATAACAAAGAATCAATGACCACTTGACATATCCTTTGTCCACACGACCAGATCCTTGTTTTGCAGTTATTCTCCATTCGACAACCGCAACACAACAATGGACTGCCGATTTCGAAGTACAACCTATGGCACAGTCTATAGATCTAATCACTAAACATATGGGTTTTAGGACATTTGTAAAATTTCAGGACAAACTTGATATTGTTTCCAGTTTAATCATTAAGAGGGGGTGTTGAATATATAATGAACCATTAGGTTTTGGGCGGTTATTAAGGAGTTATAACTGATAACTGTTTTGTAACTATGTAACCACCATCCCTATGTATAAATAAAACTCTGCCTGTTACATTTCAACAGTGCAGTTTGCCTTCCCATCTTTCTCTTTACTTCTCCTTCTGCTAACATGTTACATGTGAAATGTCACAAAGAAAAATAATCAAATCAAACTTGTACATTGATCTCAACAAAAGAAATAAAAAGAATTTACTTGAGAAAATATTATCATTCTCCTCCATAAGGGGAAGCTTCAAATTTTAAAAAGAACAGGAAACAAGAAATCCCCTTCAGGGCCTACAAATGCATACAATTAGCAGGGAGGACAGTCATACTTCGATGCATTAGCAAATAAAAAATTCAAGATAAGAAAACAATAATGTAGATAGATGTTTATGATGCAGAAAAAAATGTGTTGTAGCTATCAACCTGTTGAATCCCCTCACCACACTCTCAACATTCTGTCCTGCCCAAATTTCAATGACAAATAGCAGTTACCTAGTAGGTCTAAGATGTCAGGTAAACTTGAATATTTGTGGGGTTTCGTTGAACCTTGCAAATAGTCCTTAAACTCTCCATTCTAAGTACTAAAAATATTTTCAGTTCTGTCCTGTATCCGTTTATAGTTGGGACAAGCCTTTTGTTTCACCTAGCCAGAACACGATGACCACGTTTATATACTTGTATTGCTGGAAACGCGGTCACAAAAGATATGGAAAAACAATTTTTCTTATGCAAAGGGGCTATTCACACTTTGAGATAAAGGAAGAAACAAATAAAGTTAAACTATACCGAAATTCACGAATGATCAGAGCAGGTCAATTGAACTCGAAAGAAAAGTAAGTGACAATAATCAGGAGTGCTCAAAGGAACTCCAACAACCAAAGAGAATCTAAAATTAAAACTAGGAATCAATAAAATCAAATAAGGAGGTACACACTTTACAATTCTGTATATTACTATATACAAAATTCATTTAATAGAAACCCACCTCGCAAAAGCAAGGCCCTTTGTAAAAGATCCACGGTAGTGCAACCAACCAGCCAAAGGACGATCTTAGTTTTAAATCCTATCGTGTCTAATTTTCCAGCATGGTATTAGATCAAGGGTTGGAGTTTGCATTGGGGAACAGCTAGGACCTGAACTGTTTTGTTAATGGCAATCGACACTCCCATAGAGCATTCATATAAAATAGACAAGTAGTACAACAGCATAGCAGCAAACTTTCTAAGTGACTTTCCTGAATCTAAATCATAGAAAACTTTCGAGGGAAATAAAGCTTTATATACATTTTCTATTACAAAATAGTTAGCTTTGGTTTTGAGATTACTTTCATCACAGTGATTTTTCAAAATGGTTTATGGTTTTTTTGGAAAATTGTTAACTGAGCCTTTTTTTAATGTTTACTCAATCGGTAAAAGAATAGCCACAAAAAAAATCTTACGAGAATGATGCAGAGCACTCTGCCTCCTGTCCCACAAATGATGGTGCTCCACATCATCCAATCAGCAAGTAGAAACAATCTTCTAAACAAATAAATGCACTTTCATAGGTCCTAAACACCATCCTAATATTTGAAGAAAACTATAGGATTCTCTTAGTTCTATTGATATTTAGAATATTTTGCCAATGTGATAAACTTCACATTTTGTTTTTAAAGTTTGAGATGTTCAACCTTTCATTTTATAAGGTTGAAATTGTGAACAAAGGTTGAAATTGTGAACATGCAAATATGTAAACATAGTATGCAATAGCAGAATCTAGTTTTCGAGAGATGATAGTAGCTAACTGCATCGATCAAACTATTCTCCGCTGAATGCTGAGGCGATCACTCCTGAACCTGGCTAGCTTGTTCACTGGCATCTCCAGCACTTCCACCCATATTCCTATCTATAGACCATTCTGAAATCCATTGCTAGAATATTCCGGATGCTGGATGACTTAAGTAGCTTTTGGGAACTATTCAAAAGCAACCCTCCAATCCAAAGTAGCACCTGGGAGGAAGAGCTGCCCTGAGGAAACGAACTGTTGCCCAAGGATGTCGCTATTCCACTAGCTAGTTTCTCCAAGTGTCACTAAATCAAGGAGTCCGTCCTTGTCAAGCAGCGGCTCTATGATATCTGAAGGGCTGTCATACATTATTCTTGATATTCAATCTATTTTTATCTAGAAAACCCAATTTATTTATAAATTTAGCTAATTTAACCTAAACTTCAAAACCAAAAATAACAATGAGCCAGTATCGGGCTGTCAAGCACCTATTTATACGAAAATTATTGTACCTCGAGAACTCCCAATCCTAAACATTAGAGCACTGCGAAAAAACACTCAAAGACAGAATTATGGAAATTTAACCAATCGGCCAAAGAAAAAGAAAAAAAGGCCATAGAAAATTCCGTTACTGCAGGACGAGCAAAAACAAATACAGACACCATTTGTTTAACCTGATTAGGTGTATCAAACATACTTGTTCAAAAATAGAACAAAGAATTCCACTTCAGGACGGAGAATTTCCGGATTAAAAATCTTTTCAAACAGCTCCATTGCAGAAATTCTCTTTTCTTCAATAATTATCATGGAATGCAGAAGCGTAAAGATTTTGAAAATAACTTCTTGCTTACTTTACCTCCTAATTTTCTTTCCAATTTCTTCTGAATCGAAGTGCGGCGCATGCCGTGCAATATCGAGAAGGCCAAATCGACGTTATTCCGCGCGATCGCCGCACTAATAATGGCCGCACAATCCTCGCTACTAACAATGCCGCCACCAATTCCCTCAAATTTATCGGCAATAATACAGAGCACTTCTTCAGCATCTTTGGCAGTGGACACTTTACTTAACAAATCCTCCTCGCTCTGCAGTACGGACTGTTTCGAAGGCGCAATTGATTCTTTCGAATTTCGACCGCGGGTCTCCTTGGTCTCAAAGCTCTCCGTCCCCCCAGCTCGTAACTTTAGGGTTTTAAATAGTATTGAAAATTTAAGGGTTTTTAAGGCGGAGAATTTAGGAGCGGCATCAGATGTGAGCAGAATTGCAGATTTTGGTAGTGTGGAGGAAATATGGCTTCTGGTAAGCGCCATGAGAAACGAATCTCATTTGAGAGAATATGATTTCGAATTTGAAGTGATATATTTATTTTTTTGGGTAAAGCGTGTGTGGATAAGCAAGGAGAAGAATCTGTGGAATTATGATCCGCGAGTGTGTTGTGGCTCTAGTTTGTTATCCTCTCTCTCCTCGGGACATCGGAAGGGGTCGGAATTCTAATCTAAATTTTTTTTTTGAACTATTTCACGTGCGAGTATTTGAACCCGGGGTTACTTCGACAAGAATTTGTGTTTAAAATTGACAACAGTTTTGGCAATTTTCACAGGTCAAAAAAAAATTAAAACTTTGACAGGAAGCACCTGTTCTGCGAGGTTTATTTTGTTTTCCCATGTCAGTTCCTCAAGGTTTTATTCCTCGTTTAGCGAGTTGCAATTTTTTTTGTTGTAGTTAGAAGGGTGTGAGAATGGTATTTAAGAGTGTTGAAGTTTGTTCTTAAAGTAATGATGTTTTGCTTAATGTTATTTTTGTTGAGAGTTATCGAATTGTATGAAAATAAGTGTTTTATTGTTTATTATGTTGGTCACATATATTCGAAGGACTGTCTTTGTATCTAGATCAAGCATCATTGGGAGCCCAATGGAATTCAGAGCTCCAAAGTGAGAAACCTCACTAAGAGTTTTTCTCTTTGTTTTCGAAGAACCTTGCAAGTATAAGTCCAACTCGCTAAATCAAGTTGTTGGTTCATGAGAAATGCTCTCACCATGTATCTCCTTAAACCCAACCAAACTTTAAAGTCACTGAGCAAGTGTCCCTCAAGGTCCATGTTTGGGTTGACCTTCCTAACATCTTAGTTCCTCTCTAGTTTTTCATACCAAAGATTGCTAGACCAATTAGGGGTGTTGTTTGTAATGAAGTTGACCACTTGTACTCTACTCGACTAAACAAATGGATTTGTGTTGAGGTTGACCTCATGTAAGAATTGAAAGAGTCTATTAACATCCATGTCAGTTCAGAGCATTTTATGCAAAAAGTTACGTATATCAATCTCCACAACACATTCTTTCATTGACAAGCCCCCAGCCATAGGATTTCAGATTGTCCCTTCATGGCTCACTCTGAAACCAACTGTTGGGCTTGCACTAGTTGAAAAACAAGAGGTGACATAAAAAAATGATGGATGGACAATTGTGGCTAGCAAAAATTCATCTAGTACGAATGAAAACCCTAAAGTGGTCAGGGTAGTTCCCATTAGAAAACCTCATCAAAACATTGGAAAGCCAAATAACAATCCTCCCTCTTTTGTGTTTGTTTTCCTTATCTAATATCATTTAGTCATGTGGGTTCACTGTTAAGTTTCTCAAGAAAACTCTATGTAAGTGACTATTTTTTAGGTTGGGACCTTATCAACAATTGATTGACGTTTTTGGCATTCTTGCAGTCTACCTCGTGGTGGAAATGAGTCAACTCGGGGAGAAATTGGGGTTAGATGCCTCTCCATTTCCGTCAAGGATTTTTTTGTCAAACCAATGGCCTCTATTATCTAACAGTTTTAACTCGGGCTACAAAGATGGACAAAGGGAACTCCAAGACAAGAGTTTTCTACATGAATTTTATATTGTGGAATTTAAGAGGTCTCAAAGCGTCCTTATGAAAATTCCATTTATGTTATGCATGTCAATGGATTAGAAATCTAGATTTTGTTTTTTCCCGAGGATTTAGGTTTCTTGCTTCAAAGTTCTTTGAAAAGTATTTCTTCAAAAGTCATGCACTTTCACACAACTCATGAAGATAGTTGTGGTGATGTCAATAGTTCAGTCTCCTTGAAATTTACATCTTTGGTGGTTACATCAAGTGAAGATTTGTCAGATCGAGCTATTTATTATACACTCAAATTTGGCAATTTACCCTTTGACATTGTTGGTTTTGACAATGCACTCTTGCTAAGACAAACACACTCTTTCTATCCATGCTCAGTACGTCCTGAGGTTTCTTGTCTAACTTGTTTATTCATACACATTAATATGTCGACAAATTATGAGAATTAAATGCATAAAATCCATAGACAAACTCCCCCTGGCAAGATGTAAACTTCAGTTTTCATGTTTTTCATCCTTGTTCAGAAACGTCCACTTTGGTCGGCTTATGGAATCCAGTCCTAACCAACTTGTACATGTTTGGATCAACATATCCTCCATCTGATCTTTCAATTCCATATTCTTCGTTGGGTCATTCAATCCCTCTAGGTTGGTCATTCCATGATAATTTACCTTTGAAACCCTATATAAGCAAGTAAAACTCACTGCATTTACTAACATGGCATAACCTAGCATTCTCATGAAATTCTATTACAGGCAATAACACTAAAGGCGCCCAAGGCTCCCTAAATCTCACCAAATCTTATGCACAACCATTAAGGCGACAACCACGACAAGTCTAAAGCACTCTACTAAATCAAGGAATCGATTTCCCCCATTTGCAAGCACTCAAACATCACCATCTTAAGTAATAGTAAGATCCAAACTCAAATCAAGCATTGTCAAAGAGGTTACAATCTTCAAATCTAGTTGCATTCATTCAAATATCACATTTTAGGTAGAGAACGAAGCGTGGTTTAAGGCCTCTTCATAGCAGTGTCAATGTCGATGGTGCAAGGATTGCACTTCAACCCAACTAGTATTTGTTTTGCAGGGTCTCTTACCCATGGCTAGGGTTTTATACCTTATCCATAATACTCATAAGGATTTGCAACATGAGTGACAACTAAGGTTTGACAACGAAAAACATTTCCAAGCAGAAAATTATAGAACAAGATTAAAAGTATGTTCAAAATTGTCCAATAGGTGCAAAACCATACGGACAATCCTAACAAATCATTACGCTCTTGCACCGAGTCATTTTCCACTACAGTTCTAAAGACGAAGCACTTTCAAGTTTAGATCTCCTAGTTCTAACATTCTGCAAACCCAAAACGTAACTCCATCTGCAATTGGCTAAGTGCACTTATCCCCATGTGTTTTTAGCTTATAACATACTCTATACATTAGTTACAAAGAATTAATGCATTTGTTTTGGTATTACATCATTAATGTTGGAAGATAATTAATTGGAATAACCTCTTGTAGCTCCCCTTTACATCCTTTTAGTGCACTTAACTTGCTAATCTAGATAAATCTAATAAGGTTGTAAAACATTTGGTGAACCCAATTTTTGAACTGAAGATCGTGCATGAAACCCTAGTTACCTTTAGGTTATTTTTTTCTATCTTGTTGTATGATTCTTCTTCTAGGCTTGCTTATTCTATTCCTGGTTGTAACAATGGCTTCCTCTCATGGTCAAACCATGTCATTCCTTGAATATTTAAAGTGAAACCCCACATGCAAGGATGTGTGCCTTAAACTTTTTCATAACACTTGGATTCATCTCAATACACTCGTTGAGCATATTTAATCAATTCTTCAAAAGGCTCTATCTTGTAATATTGATTATCATTTTATTACAACTCTTCCTCGACTACTTGTTAACAATATAATTCCTCTATATGTTCAAGTCCTTGTGCACGAGACTTTGGTCAAGCCTGTTCTTATTGACAAAACATTGGGCCTCAATGTTAGCAACATCTCTTTGATTATGGTTTAGGTGTATTTGTTAAGGATATTTCTCCTTCTCATCTTAGCATCCAAAGATTTGACAATGTCCCTTACAATTTCTTTGGTCTGACCATTATTCCAATCCCTTTTATCCCTAAGACCTTTGACACTATTGTATGTTGTCCCCGATGATCCTAACTATAACATCTTCCTCAGGAACCCTTGGTTACACGCTACACACATCACCTTAGCACCCCTTGGTCTAAAATTTTCCCATCAAGAATCAACTCATCTTTACATATAGGACCCTTCCCCTTTTAAGTATTATACTCTATGACAACAGCCATCCACTAACAATCACACTCCATCTCTTCCTGTTGTTCCACCTAGATGACAATTCACGTGTTTACCTTGTTCTCCACATGTTACATGTTCAAATACTTACTCAAGTCTAACCTCATATCTCTCCCTCCACCATTTGAGGTTGATACGAGTGAGCCTCCTAACAATAAATTCAATGCTCATGTTTATTATAACTATCATATATGCATTGGGCACCATACTAATTGATGCACTAAACTTCATCATGTTATCCATGATCGTCGATGCACATGCTTTTGAATGGGATATCTCTTCTAATTCCACTATGCCACCTATTCTTGCCACACATTTTATTACTTGAAATTTGGATCAATCTCTCGATATTGTCCCTCTAGTTGTTTCTCACACCTTTCTTCTCATGGCTACGTCTATTGTACCGATGGTGTTGGGTGCATCTCATATTCCATTTCAAAATGTCACCTTGACTATGTCTATCAAATTGGTTACTTGGAACTATTATAGATACACATCTAACAATCATACACCTCCTAAGTTTCACAACCACACTAACATTGCACTTGATTCTCAACCTCCATGTTTCACTTTAGCAGTTATGTCTCCTATCGATCACACCATCTCATGGATCCTTTTGTAGATCCCATCACACTTTATACATTATTGCACATTATTTCTATTATTGTTCCTAGCTCTACTAATTTATATACATTTGAAACCCTTATTAGGACTTTGCACGACTATATCTTACAATTAGAACAAGGTGACTCTGATTTTTCTCATACATTGATCCCTATTCAGTTACTTTATGACACATCTACACCTACTGAGGACACTAATACACTAGATCATACTCCCAATATATCCCCCCACATCGTTCACGATACTATTTGTACTACAAGTTCATCTCCCCTTGATACAGAGCATGTTCCTTGTCTTGATTATCACATTATAGCCACGTGTTTTATCATTATGCAATATAGTTATTCATGGCTCCACGTTTTACCTCCAACCCCTATTTTTTGTGATATGGTGTTATGGCTCTAGCCTATGGTGTCTTACTAGATTACATCCTTATTTTGACACTTAGTATAGCCTTTTCACTGACACCCATCTCCCTATACATAAATAAACATTCACAAACTACAAAAATATTGACGTAGTTACAAAATACAAAAGCATTCATATATTTGCAAAACTACAAAAACTAGGACCCATGTACATATAACTTGCTGTTATTATCACTTTACACTATACATGTTGCTTGTCCACTTTGGTTTGATAGATAACATATATCTTTTACTCCTCGCACGCATAATGTTCAGGCGATACATTGATCTTTATGTAAGGACATACATAGATAGTGATACACAATGACAGGTGTTGGCCTGACCCTTTACCTAGACTTCTTATACATCTGGGGGCATTTATTATACAATATACACATAGTGTTATTGTTTCATTTTAGTTCCTTTCTACTTCCCCATTACTCTTGATTACATATATTGTGTACATGTTATCTTTTGAGATAACAAGAGTAACACATGTGTCTTTTGCAACATTGACACCCCTTGTTTCACATGTATATTTATATTTATCAATTTATTATATTATTTCATCACATTCTAACACTCTTGTTTTCTATACATACTTGCTAGTTGTGTGTGTTACTACTTGTTTGCTCCATTGACTGTACATGAGCGCCTTAATTGTCTTGTGTCTACAGTGGGTGTCACTTTCTTGTGGCTTTATGTCTATCTTACATGACATGGGTTCTCATGTTTGCGGACCTGAGGCTCTTGATTGTCTTGTGAGTCTATGTGTGTATGACGATTGTAACTTTATTCCTTGTGTCATATTGTTTGATAATGTTTACTTTAACTTCACTGTTGTTATTCTCTGTACACTTATTTTATTATCCACATGTGTTCTTACTATTTTTGTTACACTTTGTATTTGTTGTTATTGTTTCTCTTGTTGTGTGTCCATGGTTTCTATCATGTACACATCCATTTTGCAAGTTTAGGTAACCCATCATCAATGGCCAACATTATAACATTCCATGTGTTTCTACAGAAACTATCATATTCATCAGACCTGGTTACACATCTATTATTTTGAACCATGCACACTCAAATGACTTTATCACACACACCTCAAAATAGGGGACATTCGTTCATCCAGGATATATTCCATACCTACAACATACACAAACATAGACTTTTGGGATAAGACATAAGTATACACAGGGTAAAAGTACTTAGAAATAACATCAAATACGGGAATTTAGAAAATCATGCATAGGTTTTAAAAACATAAAACTTGGTTAGGACAATCTAGATGGATTTGACCTCTTTACACATGGTTTTACCCAATGGTAGTTACATCAAATTTCTCAACACTTTCAAACTTTCACCTATAGGTACAATTTCTTGATATAGGTTTATATCCATTTCACTCAGTTCAGATTTGTTACATGGGGCATGAAGTACTTCACTTCTTCACCACAACATTTATTTTCAATTACAGTTTCATGAATATTGGCCTGCATACTCTTTTAGTGACGTCGCATGCACCCCAAACAAGGGAGGCATCATTTGGGTGAATCAGTCACTCCATACATCGTTATACACAACATATCATAGTTGTCAGTTTTGGATAGGGCTTATAATCAGACTTGGGTCCTTAACACAATGATGTCTTTATTGGATGCATGAAACTAGGGGGCAGTTACACAATGATTGGTAGTTCAACACAGTTTACATAACTCCACACGACAGATTTTTCAGGGCTCAAAATCATACTTGGGTCCTTAGCATTTGCATTTGTACACGCCATCTACATTGGTTTTCCATATTCCGAGAAGTAGTCAAAGGTTGGATAATAACAATAGACCTTTCTCCCTACACTACTTCTGTTGTGGCATAGGTTCGCCCAAAAAACCAACATTCAACACGTTCAACAATTCCACGAAGCAAACAAAGGTTAGAGAATGACACTAGACCTTTCTCCCTACACTATTATCGTGGCATATATTTCCCCAAAAACTCTCCCTTCATCGACATCTTCAGGATCCTTTTTATACTCTTTCCTCATCATGGATCAGGTGCACATGTTCCTTTTTCACATTTTCAACATTCTTACATACTTTTTACACATATACGTGTGTATTTGACTACTTGTTCATTCTTCTCTTTTGCAGGTCCATCCGTATGGAAAGAATTAGTCAACATCATTAACATCATTTGCAACACCAACAACAACATCGACATCGATCTACACATGCATTTCCTCCCTAGGTTCAGTTTCATCATTAATTTTTACACTTTCTCCTCCTTAGTATCCAAACTTCACACTTTTATCACTCCACACTTTATCTTGTCCCTTGGCACACTTTTGTCATCAATCTACATGGTTATCGGGTACACATCTCTATCTACTTTATGTTACTGATCTTTTCACTCACTAACATAAAGTGGGGGAAAATGTAGACAGTAAATCACGCACTTTGGGTAATTATCTAGTCCTGATTACATACTACTATTCTTATGTTTCCTAAGTAAGAACAATACTAATTAACCTATTTCTTTTTATGCCTTTCTTTGATTTTTGCTGCTACTTTCAGTCTTGCACCTTCACTTGCTTAGTCTACCTTTTTATACTTCGGAATTTGTCATCCTGGACACCAGCGCCCATCCAAGATGCCAGTACTAGGTGCCCTCATCCCCTCTAGGCACACATGTCCCCTTTGTACTTTACTCACCCTTTTTGTGTCATTTCTTACCATTTGAGCATCTTATATTTTTGGTAGTCGGCCTTTTCGGGGTTAATTACAAAATTCAATCAAGGGAATCCTATAAATATAAATTTATGTGATCATAAAAAGGGACCAAGAACTAAACATTAACTATCACCGCCTAAGTTTGCATCCATCAAGCACTTCATTGCATCCATCTAACACCATCCAAGGGACATCAAAGGATGGTTATTGTGCATACACTTCATAGGAGGGAAGTTCATTCTATTACATGCACACATCTATTACATTTCTTTACATCTAGCTTACTTTCTCGCTGTCAAATGTGACATGTAAAAGAGCCACCTAGGGCATGATTCCACGCACACACACAAACACGCACATAGAACTACATTAGGTCTGAGATATAGTGCAACGATCAGTCATAAATTCACCATTGTGACAGCTGAGGACAATCCAACCCCTCATTTTACATCTTTCTTTTTTAGGATTTGATGTCTATTTGAGGGTTTTGCATGTTCATAATTTATTGCAGGTTTCCAGCGACATCAAAGATCTTGGTACGACCTCAGAGCAATAAAATGCAGCTAAAGGAAAACAACTTATGACACCTCAGAGGAGGTTTTATGAGAATTTCCACATAACCATGTGCCTAGAGATAGTTCTAGGGCACCCACGGGCGCCCCTATCCCTCTCTAGGCACCCCATTCTAGCTTATTCTTTTAGACATGCATTTCTCTGAGCTCTGGTGCGATGGTCAGTGCTCTGTATTTTCTAGTTTTTCAACTTTTTGCATCTTCTATATCTCTGCGATTCAACTAAGGCTTCTTACCCTCTCTTTGCAATTAGTGTTTCATAATTTATTGCTTAGTTGCTTGGGTGTAATTTTTGTTCTTCATTGTTATTCATTTACTGCTACTATAACATTCAGATTAGGCTTACATTTTCACATTTTAGTTTAATCAGCTGCAAAGGGGGTGTGAGAAGTCCTTCTATCATGATCGTAATTTACTATGGGTAGAATAAAACAACCCCTGTTTGTCTGATTGAAACTAGGACATTATCAGAAACTTTAAGCATAGTTATCTCATATATCTCCTTGTAGACTATGGGATAAAATAAGGTGTAAATGTCCTCAACGTGAGCCTTAAATCTATGGGTGTATAAGTTTGAACATAGTTCATTTACCTCTAAAGGGTATAAAAGGGACCATGGTTCATAAAATTTTGGACATTCAAAAACACCACATATTGCATCTAGCAAATAGGAGTCCATGAAGAATGATTTCTTATGGTCTATAAAACTAGTTCGTCGGGAGACCAAATTGGAGGTGACTACTTTCCCTAAAGAGGGGGTCTTGTCCTCATCTATAATCATGGCAAGAAGAGGAAGCCATGATACATCATATTTGGTGATTGAAGGGTTTACATACAACCTATTCACTAAGGCCATGCCTATATGAACTCCCGGTCTTAATCTTTAAATTAAAATGTCATTTAGATGAGGATAATCCATGTTGTAAATTGGGTCATTGGACCAATTCTATAAAATGAATATAACCTATTTTGTTGCGATCTAGGACTCAATCGTGGTTGTGTTGTAGATAATAGTGGGCTCATGTAAATTGTAATAAGCCTTAAATGCATGACCGATAAAGAAAACTACCCTATTTGATTCAGAATTAGAAAATAAACCCAATTATTTGCTTTTGCATGAATAAGGAGAAAAGATAATAACTCCAAACATCGAAATACCTCAGGATTAACCACAATTAAATGAAGGTTGAATCTCTTTAAGGCCCTAATATCTATGGAACTTTGTGCTTGATCTGTAGACATTCATGCTTCACCTATGGTATCAGTGTCCAACCTTTCCCGTTGTCTTGTTGATAAGACAACCAAATAGTGTTAAAATGCAAGGTCCAGGGACGCTGAATCATGTACAATGTCATGTATCAATCTAGTGTCTACATAGGAGTATAGGAATGTGCCCACATTCGAAGGCTCTGATTATCCCACCATAGCTGAATATTAATTACTTATAAACATTTTAATGGATCCTTCCAAGTAATTTTCTTGAATAGAAGTAAGGGAGATCCAATTTTCACTAGAAATCTACAAATTGAAGTCTTAAAATAGGTTCTTCTTGGTTGGCAGAGTATCCTTTATAATTCAGCTAATCTTTCTCTTAAAATTGTGTTATCTGTATTAATGGTGTATAATGCATGACTTGATGTTTTCCACCTATAGAGAATGTTACTTTTTGAATTGGTGAGCCTTTTAAATGTGATCCTTACACCTATGAAAACTAGGATGAATCGTCACCGTTAACTTTAATTAGCTTTTGCTTTTTAGAACCTTGGAATCTACGTGTATAACATACAAAAGCCCATGTTGGTTTAACACGTAGGATGCCACATATGATACAGGGATGTCACGTGTATGACATGGATTGACATGCCCTTCGGAGATAGTGACGTGTATTTTAAATTTTCTCTTCCTTTGACTTCCTTTGACTTTTCTCGCACTTGGAAGTGTGAGTCATCCTATTGTGAAGTGTGGGTTTCGAGGCCTTTAGTCTTTATTACTCACACTTAAATAAATTTGAATACTCACTCATTGGGTCCTCGCACTTAGAAGTGCGAGGTCTCACTCTTTGACATGTGAGGAAAATTCAAAACTTCAGTCAATCAAAGTTTAAATTTTCAAAGTGCAAATCTGAGATAAATATAGAATGCAAGAGAGATTCCTCGCACATAGAAAGTGTGAGTGCAATAATTATTCAAAGTGTGAGTATGAGAAAAAAGTTAACTAATGACTTGGACTAGTTAATCCAATCATAAACACTAGGATTAATAACTCCACTTAACAAATATTTCAATCTAACTGATAATTAATCCAAATTGCCAATTAATAAACCATAGGGGGGCTTACCTAGAAAATACAATCATTTATAAGGTTTGGGGGGAAGTTATGCAATAACAAATATAAGGTCGAGTCATTTTTTCCTACTACTTTGGAGGATTCCACTGAATAGGCTAAGAGGGAAGACTACATTATGTGTACATTTGAGAAGTATAAACCAAAATAATATCGAAATTAATCCCAATCTCAAGCATAGATAAATCTCCACGTTCTCATGAAAACTTAAAATCAAAATATTATAAATTATAGAGTTTCAAACATTTATGATGCTAACAATGCCTTCCAAAATACCATTCACAATGTTAATGCAACCCCTCCTAGATCCATTGGAGGTAATTGCACATCTTATTCTCATGCGGATAGCCGTCAACCTTTGTCCATGGAAGAGATGCGACAATGCCTTCCTAGGCCATATGTATTGCGTATGGATAATTGTCATCCTTCTCCTCTGTGGTTCAATAAGAAGCTCTTTTTTTGGTGATAGGATAATTAGGGTCATTCACATGAAAATCACAAGGCTTTATACACTTTCAATTATATATTTTCTCTTGGTGCTAAATTCAACCAAGAAGGTGTGTCTTGCAAGATACTCGAGGAAGTTGTGGTAGCTCATGAATATGTTGAAAGGTGTTTATGTCACAATGTCATAAATCAAGCTAACAAACATATTAAAGTATACATCGATGCCTTTCCCAATCACTCTAAGGCTAATACATATCCTCAACCTAATAATGAGAAGTGATAAGATTCTTATTCCATTAATACCATAGAAACCACCTATAATCCCAAAATTAAGCTTATCAAGAGAATGGCCAATATGAATGGATTGAAATGAGTGATAACCATTATTAATGCATCATTCTTCATTCTTCATTTCCAAAAATATTAAACTTCTCAAGATTATCCTATATGTAAGAATTTCTAGGAGTCATCTCATCATCATCTAACTCCTCGAAATTGTCTCCAAATCATCACCATCAGTCATCCTGAACCGAATAATTGATGCCATATAATTATGTTTTACTCATCTATGATGCCATGGACAATGCCACCTATTATTATTTCTACTCTTTTTGATGCCATCAGTCATCCTGAACCAACAAGGTTGATGTCATTTGTTATATATTTTGTTTCTCCTACTATCATTTCTCTTCATAAATTAATAGGGTCGATGTCATTTGTTTCTTTTTTTCTCCACACATGAGATGACATTGACTGTTGTGCATCTAGAATGGTGGGTACCATGTACAATTAGGGAAAAAATAAAATCTTAATCCTACCTAAGGTTTTAGTATCTTAGGATCATATTTGGACTAAAATTATTTAGGTCTAGACCAATATTTCATCACCTAACTTGGAAGATTATGACCCAATCATAGAACTCTTTAATATCCCAAATAGTGTTCCCTTCTTTAAGCTAATCAAAAATTCTCCTAAAAATGACCATCACCTCATGAAATCCATATTCTAAATGAATATAGCCTCACTACCAGATTTTGGGAAAGACTTCCTCTCATTTGGTTTGGATGAGAGCACACTTCAACAATGTGAAAGCTTGTAGTCCAGAATGATCGAACCACTCTTCAAAAACTATAATTTCAATCCAAAATTGATATGTGAAGAGCATCTGTAACATATTTCATGAAATTTTATCATTTAAAATTTTCCCTTGGTATCTGGAGATATAAAAACAATGTTTAAACTTTACATTTTCCTTAATTGGCATTTATTTGACACATATTTTTTAGCCACTTTGTGAATCCCATTTGGAATCTCTTTTTTTTTACACTTAAGAACCAATAAATCATGTACTACCCGATCAAATCTATTCATTTATACATTAATAATTGTGAGCCGTAATCATTTTCACCATATTTCTTTGGGAATTACCTTTTCTACTTCTAGTTTTAAATCCATTTGGCTTACGGTCCCCAAGTGAAAAATGTCAAATTTCACCAACTCACTCCAAAATGGTGCCTCTAAAACGAGCACTCCTTATCATATTTTGCTCTCATAATCTCTTTGGTGTTCTCACCATATAGGGTAAGAAGTTATAAGTGAATGTTTTCTTATTCACACACTTTTCAATATTTTTTGGAGGTTATTTCCTGGCCATTTTAGCTAATTTGAACTGTAACGATATTAAGTCCTTTGCCCTAATTTTGAATTTACTAGATAAATCTTGCCAAGTATCATAATATGTTGCGTTGGAAATTGTTGTTAACACTAAATTTTTCCTATGAACTCTTCACAAATTTGAAAATTGTGTGAAGATAATGAATTCAATCTCTTCTCTCTAGAAATATAAATGAAATTCACAATTGTGTGAAGATAATGAAATATCTCCCTCTTGCTTCTTTATTTAAATGCGTAAAATGACTATGACAATTTTGGGATGATTTTTTTAAATGTATGCTTTCATAGCTAGTGAGGAAAGGGCTGAATCCATGTCAAATTCATATTGACCCATGTTGTTGCATGTATGTTAGATGGTGGAAAATAAAGTAAATGCAATGTGTGACATTTCCATGATATATTATGTTGATGTTTATATGATATATTATGTTGATATAATTGTAAATTAAACATTACTTAGAGACGTGAAGAAAGGAAATTGTAAAGCTTGAATTAGGAATGCATTAAAAATGTAGATTATATAGTCTTGTTTTAAGTGATAGTTTGTTTTTTGAAAACACATGTGATGACCATAATGAATGTTATGGATTTTTATCTTGATTGCAATAATTAGGTCATGTGAAACATCTAACATGGAAAAATATGATAAGAATCATGTTTGGATGTATGCTTAAACGCCATTTATAACCCTTTTAAAACACTTGTCGAGACTCCAACTTAGGAAAAAATATAAATATCAAAAGTACATTGGTATTACAACTCTGGTTGAAATTATACCACGCCTAATCGTAAACATGAGATATTACATTAATATAAACACTATTGATAGTGACCTAATGTAAAAAATCTCTTGAAACCCAAGGCTCAAGAGTTGTAACTTGTGGTAAATCTATCTCTTGATAATCCTAATACTCTACTTACTTTAAGTAACTAATGTGTAAATTATATATCAAAATATGTGTAAGCTCTTGAGAAGCGGGCCTCACATATGTGCCCCTCTTATAGTATTAACCCAAAAAGCCCTCGTTTTGGAAACATCCCTCTAAAACTTCTTGTTAATCTTGCTTCAACTTAATGTGAACGGAAATCCTTAAGGCCCAGTAACAATTGTTATGTGATTGCTCTTGAACAAAAAAACATATATTTTGTATTGAATGGAATATTGTACTGCTTGGAACTAGAATAGTTTCCTAATATATATCACCATGCTACTTTCATGGTTGAATTGTAGTAAGTTAGCGAGACCTTGATTCATGCGAGAAATGATTATTTATCATCCCACCTATTGTATATTGTATCATATGTGTAAGATGGTACTTGAATTTCACCTAATGAACCCTCCATCCTAAATTATCTTGAATAACAAGAGATGACACCACATATTATCTTGTGTGACCATGTGGAAGGGGTCATATCTATGTGACCTTCCTCTAACATCTAGGTAATCAAGTCTTGACCTTGGGTGTCATATTTTGATAAACTACTTGTAATTAAGTTAGAACTCAAAGTGTTTCATAAATAGTACATTAAACTCAGAGTGGGAAGACCTCCTTATTAAACCTTGTGTAAAAATGTATCACGTTATATAACAAATAATTTAGGAGTTGTTATGATTAATATCTAGCCAGGCTAATGTCTTTTCAAGATTAATGTGATCAAAATTGGTAATACCCATGTGATCATAGTCTATTACCTCTAGTGGAGATGGGATGAAACTATTCATAATACCTCTCTAGGAGGATGTGTGTCTATGTGTGAAATATTTTAATAACCTAAATTTTTTCAGTAAGACCCTTATAAGTGTGTAATTCTGGAGCTTGAGATGCCCTATCATTAGACGGAATGAATAACTAGTAAAGCACTAAATGAAAGAGTTTGTGCGGTGCATCTTAGAGGGATGTACGTTAACACAAGAGATGGAATCCATAACCTATTAAATAATTTGTTATTTATATTTTTTGTTCTTAAATGTTGTGTAAAATAAAAGATTAAATAAGAAATTAAATTGTACTACGTGTGTAAGTTGAATTGTATGGGAAAGGACAACCCTTGTTTATTAATAAAAAAGTGCTAAAGTTGAATTGTAATTTGTGGAAATTGTACATAAAGTCATTCTCTCTCTCTCTCTCTTAATTGGATTAATTGTTGTGTTTTCAATTGCTCCTTTGAGAAGATGTTGAATTTACATAATTGTTGTGAAGCTTACATATTAGTGTGAATATATGTGAGGGAAGATTACATCATTGAATAGTGGAGGTAAAAGGGTTTGATACTTCAATGAACGAATAAATTTTTGTGTGTTGTTACGTTGGAGGAACTAAGGGAATACGTGGCTAGTCTTAGTGGGGTGAAAAGAGGTGGTTTAAGTGTAGGGAATATGTATGTTTGTGTGTTTTATATTGGAAGAGCCATATTTTAGCCATGATTCCTAAAAGGATGGAAAATGGGTATTATATATGATGGTATCTCCCCTTTAGAAGCCTTATTGGTAGCGTTGGTAGTAGGTATTGTTTTTAATTCTGAGCTAATATCTTTCCCTTCTCTATTATCCCAAGGAAAAATTAAATCATTGCATGAGTAGGTTTGTGAATGTATAAGTGTTTCATGCATTTTTGGGTTTTAGTAAGTTGTCTTAAGTGTTAACATAATAAATAATTACTCTAGTTTTGGTTGTGGTTTTTGGTTTGTAAATTGTGGAACTTACACATCTAGACCTTTTTTTTCATATGAACATATGTCAATTTAAAACATATTCAATGTTTTATGGAAGATAATGGATTTAGCCAATCTTTACATGATGATAATTCTTACATATCTTAGTTATACTGCATGAGACATCATAGACACTACTAAGATAATTTATAGATTTTATGGGAAATGACAACATACACTTAGAGACATATTTTTTCGGTAAAGGTTGGGCATAAAAAGACTACCACCTGGTTATTTTTGGTTTCTTCTAATAAAATAGTCTATATGTTATTTGAATGCCCTTGGATTAATGATACGTGTGTTATTATCTTAACATCACATCAATGATTGAAGTTTATACATAATAACATGGTATTGATTATACTCATTGTACCATATGAGTATCTTATTCACTCTACTCTGGAACCTATCAATAATTACATATTACATAGATGATGTTTTGTACAAATACACCAACCATTATAATATACGATACCAAGCACTAATAATGATTTACATCTGACCTATCTCATAGGCATTTTGTTTAGCATATTCATAACACTTTATGAACCCCTACTAATCCTACACATTATATTTTATTTATCCATGATGTGCACAACACACATTAGTTCAACATCATATCGTGTGTGTGTGTGTGTGTAACTCTCTTGAGACATTGATGCACTCTCATTCAAATTGAGAGCCTATATATTACTATTATGAGCACTAGTGACCTATGGGTATATATGAGGGTGATAGTATTCAAATTATGTCATATGCTGGTGACAATAATCAGTACTCACATTGTGTATCAATTTTTACATGAGTAGTTATCCATCACTCGTCACAACATGACTTCTTCACACTTGCCACGACATGGTATAGGTTATCACATCGAAAAAATCATCGATTAGATATCTTTTGACTTTCACACTTTGCACACATACATATTATGGAACTTCTATTGATTATTTGATATATTTCCCATAACACTCACCTAGGACAAAACTTGATTATGCAAAAAAAAGTCTTACAAGTTAGATGTGTTTTTTTAGGGAAAAATTATTTCCCATGATCCTACCTTACCTTATTTTTCTATTTTTGCACTTCCTCAAAGCCATTATTGTCACATTCAACTTTCACCTCTCTTCTTTCAAATAACAATACAACATTACAAAAATACAAAATTAGCACCTACATGTGACATTCTTGGTCCTTGCCAAGATTCAAGCCTTTTGATCATTTAGATTTATCACTCTGCACTACCTTAATACTCACACTTCATCTATCATACTAAGAAAATAAAACCCATGGATATTATATGTTACCACCATGAGGGCATGTCCATGCTAGGATGTATCTTACATACTGGAGCTTACTTCGATCACATTTTTAACATATTATGCTTTTTATAACCTTCTATCTTTGGGGATGCTTACCACACTAAAGGGAATACCTATAATAGGGGTATTTATACAATAATTTTATAGCCATCATATCCCTCGACACTAGCCCATTATGCAAACTACAATTTTTTTACTACTTATGACACATATTTTACCATATTTTATGCAATGATCACATTTCTTGCTTTTAGACACAAATTCAACTATTATCCATGCTTACATGATTTAATAATCTTATGATTTCATTCCTATAGGCCATGGGATCCTATTTTAGTTATCCTTCCTTGCTTATATATGTTATTACTTGTACTAGTTTCTTACTAAATTGATTTCTCACAAGATCCTATTTTTTCACATGATTGGTTGATCACACAACACTACTAGTTTACATGATTGATTGATCACATTACATTAATTGTGTACATCATAACTTGATTTATGATATTTCTTGACTTGACTGCTCTATGCACTTGTATGTTGTATTCCTTGACTACTCTAGGACATTGACTTATTTTGAAATTGGTATGTATTCTTGTGTGTTTCATGCTTTGACTTTTGTGTGACATTGATTGACTTGACTGTTTTGTGCATTTGTGTGTCATCTTCCACTGATTGTGCTCCATATGACTATTGTTTGACATTGATATGATATATGTACTTGTGTGATTAATATGTGATATTATCTTTCTTGCTTTACTTATAGACACTTGTTTGAGTTGCAGATATTGACTTACTATGACAGCTCCATATAATTTTATGTTATCTATTGTGTTTTTTCTTTCTATGTATATTATATAACATGTTATTTTTATACACTTGTGTGATTTTTACTGGTGTTTTCATAGTATTCTTGTATTATGTATGCTTTGTTTAATCGTCATCGACATGGATGTTTATGTGTGATTTACCATTAAATGTTCACTATATGCTTCATCTACCTTTGAGGTGTATACGCTCGCTCCTACTTATTATGATATGACCTTTGTTATGTTCTTGCAATGGAACATAAACATCCCATGATGACACTTTCTTTTCTACATCCTTGATAGGATCACACATGTACTATGACATATTTCTTACTTGAGTCGATTGTTGTTAGACATTTAAAATATTATTGACTTACGACTTAGTTTATAAAATTACACTACTTTTGCTACTCACTATGTATTGACACACATGGATTAACACACACATATCATTCAAATACTTTCTTGACCACACATTGCTTGATTGCATTCTCTGGCTCTATGATATTATGGTTTATTTACACTATGATTATTGTTTGATTGACATTGCACTTCTTATAGATTGGTTTGTTAGTAACTTTATTGATAGATACCACTGGATACTTATAGATTATCTCGATAACACTTTGGATGATTACACACTTCAGCTCATAACATTGTTTGTTACATATTTATCCATGCATATTTATTGCTTATGATATTGGTTATGTACACATTGTTCTAGTGTACGTTCTTCTACGATTACATGAAATTATGGTATAACAGTTACACACTGTTCTCTACGTACATTGGTTGTTTATTTTATTTCCTACTACATGATGTTTATCACTTTACTTATTAGATTATTCTTATCATTGCTTGTTACCCATTGGCTTTATATCATTGTTTGTTACATGTTTGTTCATGCACCCACAAGCTAACATACTAACACTACTAACACTAGTTGAGTTCTTTCATGTATCATTAGTTATATCTCTTTATGATAGGTCTATCATGTCATGTTATGCAATTTCATGTCTCAGATCACTATGGATCCTATTAGGATTTGAGTCATGTGTTTTTTATCATGCCACTTTTCCTATCATTTTTATGTTATATTGTTTAATACTGTTAACAACACTTTCATGATATATTTCATTCTTTTGATGATACATACACAATACTTGAGCCTACACTTCTTATTGTCTTCCTACATTATACACATTGTCTCATGCTTGATTTTATAAATATATTACATGAACGTTATCATGACATGTTTACTCCTATGATCATACACGTTACTGGATAACACATTACTTTATCTCATGAATGCTACATAGTACATGTGCTAATAACTAGTTTTATTTATGATATATGCATTGTTTACCATATGTATTTGATATGACATTTTTTAGTTATATCATCGATTACATTGCTACTATGATTATACATGACTAACACTTTCTCTTTTGATCTAAGTTATCCTTTCCAACATCACTTATCTCAAAAGGGTGATAGATTATGGGGTTTTGTACCACATTCATGCATATTTCATATATAAAGATTGATATGACACCATATGATGATATCTACACAATTATTACATCACAAAATTTACACGAATTCACTCAGTAGGCCCAATTGATGTAGATGGTTATAGAAAATTTTACTCAATAGGCCTAATTAGTACAAATGGTTACATGGATTCACTTAAAAAATCCCAATTAGTATAGATGGTTGACATGGATTCAAATAACATGCCAATTTTCGACACTCAGTTACTCTTCTCTCACACATAACACCAACAAATAATAGATGCATACATTTTGTGCATTTTCACTTTTTAGTTTACTCTTCCCTCATATTTATCACCTAGGGAAAGTAGGTGTACATGTTTCATGTTTGTACTTTTTCAATTTATGTTATTTACCGTTTTTATATTTTCAGCTGATTTTACTTTAATACACATTTTTACATGTGGAAAATAGGTTCACATATATGGATATACACATAAAAGGATAAGGGAACATATAGATTCTAATCTTGCATATTCCTTGTCCTCATGGGAGGTTTGTGTTTGATTATATTTTAATTGAATAATTTTAAATAACAAGATTAAAATGGGGGAAAATATAGATCCATAAATCCATAATCATGACATTTAGTAATTAATCCTTGAAAATTATCTCAACCCACAACTCATTGTAGACTAAATTGATTAATTCTTACAGATCTCTTACTCAACTAGCACCACTGACCAATACGTCACACTTGTTATTCATCATTGACCAACCAAAATCTCATTATCAATATATATAACACGTCTTTATGTATTTGAAAAACCATCTCCAATTGATGCTTTGAATTTTACACAGAGCTCAGATGAAGTTGACCATGATGAGAAAATTACCCTTATCAAATTTGTCTAGATTCAATTACTGTGCCCTCTAAAGTTGTAATGGTCAAATTTTTAACTGCACAAGGTAGCCTAGTCGGCCATGTATCATTTAAAGGGTAATATTGTTAATAACTAAATATACAATCATATTAACACAACTCGTTCTAAGGTACTTTCCTCTCACATCTTTGGGCTACATGTAGGAGATCACAAAAAATCACCGAATTGATATAACAATATCTCAAGTATATTCAAGTAGCTCTAAGTATGCATACATCACATGTGGTTGCCTTATCCATGTTGCAAAGCTATATTTCACACATCAAATTTCATTGCAGAGTTTTAGAGGTCCTAATTAAGGTCATCATTACTAATCACATTACGATATAAATCTTACACACTTGCATTGGGTGGCAATCTTTGAGGTTTTGATGCCTCTTCAAAGCATTGAAATGTAGGCATGGTGGGTGCTACTCAACCTGGAAAAGTGCTAAACTATTTTTATGTCGCTAATAAAAGAAGAATAAGAAGAAGATCTAATCAATTACATAATGATGATCATGCAATTTCAGCCATAGAAAAAAGGTACAAATGCAATAGAACATAGTTCGAGAAGTGAAATCTAGATTAAATCCATAAAAGACAAACTTTTTCATAAAGGACAAAGTCCCAAGGGTGACATTGTCTAATACAAGTAACTTCATTTTACACTCATACACATATATTATTAAAATATCTTGAAAATAACCCACACATCCTTCGTGCACATTCTCATATCACTATCATCTCATCTCAATTTGAATTTGATACAATCCTCTCTAATCCCACTTGTACTTTCTTTGGTTAGTTCATATTTGTTGCTGTAATTTGCGGTTACAATATTGACATGTTTTAAGATATGAATGCTTACTATTATTTATTATAATGTGATATTATTTCATATTCACATGATTTTAATGCTTTAATTATATTAAAACCATAATATTTCCACTACACTAAGCTTAACAAACACCTATAATAGGGGATTTGGATACTTTATGACCTTACTATCTTTGTCGTATGATATTAGTGAATTTTGTGGCTATCATAGATTGTAAGCATGTGAAATAAATGTGTCCACGGATTTAAATAATTAGATACAATATATCATTGACAACAATTAAATTCAATTGGATGGATCAAGCAATAAATTGGTTTCATCACTAAAATCCCAAATCACAAAAATCAATCAAATGGCAAAGAAAATGTCCATATGGTACACAAAAAAAAAGTATGACAACATATCAATGTACTATGGAATATGTCAACTTGATGGTTTTATTGGGTGGAAGACTCAATTTAAAAGAATAATGATCTAAGTAATAAGGGCCAAGGATTACAGATCAAAGGAAAACCCTACAACTTGGCTAGAAAACTAAGAGATATAAAATGTGTGATGGAAAACTATTACAATAGTAAACCACAACATGTGATCAAACTTGAGATTGCAGAAGGGAAAGTTACTAAATTTTAGTGTCTATAGGAACATATATAATCTATTACACCCATAATACAAGGCATTAATGAATGCATAAAATTAAAAACTAGAGGACCATGCACTCATGAAGCTCAATTCTCAAAAGAGTAGAGTAACATTACATTGAAAAAGTTCAAATGCAAAATATTTATACTGTAATGCAACTTTAATTCATTGAGAAAGAATAATGTATGGTACAAGTGCATACAATATTCAACAAGACTATACATATACTTCCAATCTAATTTGCCTAGATTATGAATGGTCATCAAGGTTAAATAATGAGAATTATTATGATCATAAAGGAAATAAACTTCATATCTTATTTATCTAATATTGGATATGTTACAAGTGACCATTTGATAATATGCACATATATCCAAGTGCGCTATTTTCAAATGAATTACAATATATCATTAGAAGAAAGTATTTACAGAAAGGAACATTTACAAAAATTGTTCGTCTTCCATGATGGTTGAAAATTCACCTTATTACATGTGAGACAACTAGAATTCTAGGTGTGCTACATGCTAACATGTTCTCTAACATGGCCCAGAAGCTTGGGAAATGCCATCTATTGTGGCATGATATGACATGGAGTGTCCATATGGTTGATAATTCATACACACAAACTAAGTGTTGCATGACATGCATCTTAGCATTGTGCAACAATGCAAGGGTGCATAAAGTCTCCACCTATGTTGCAAGGTACTAAAAAGGTGTGCAAGCTACACCAAACCTGCAAGAATACATAATGTTCCTTAATACTTGGTATAAGACAATTAAACTGAACAATGTCATGGGAAACACCAATATACTAGTGTTCTTTAGTAATCTTTATGAAAATGACTTCCACTTGAATTGGAAATTCTTCTCTTAGTTTTTCTTAAGTGTAATTGAAGATAAGAAGGATAATTACTTATAAGAAGTAACACAAGATGACATCAAATAATGAATCTTTAAATCAATTAAGGAAAAGGAAATTGCAAAAAGTAGCATTGGTAAGTATTATTTTGTTGGTCTGAAAGATGACGTAGGTTTGCATTCAATGGGCTACCTAAATGGCCTATTGACTGCAAACTAGTCTAATTTTTTATGCCTTTGTATTTCAGCCATCATCTTTAGGCCAAGCTTGAACTAGCAACATGCCCTTCCCAATTCCCATTACTTTCCGTTTAGGTGCGAGCTTAATTTTGAAAGCACACAAAGAACATTTTTTTTAAAGAGAGGATTAACGTCGAAATGGAAATAGGGGTAACAACATAATGTGTTACCAAAAAAAGTAACAACACATTATGTTATTACCTTTTCCATAAAAAATGATGACAAAGTCATAATAACTAATGAAGACTTATGAAAAATAAAATTAAATGGGTGGTAACCCCAAATTATGTAAACTTGTGTGATGGATAGGATCATCCATATTATTCAATGAATTTTTAATTATTAAATAGTAGTATGGAATTTATTTTTCCTCACATTAAAATTACATTTAATAAAGATAAGGAAAAAGAAATATGACAATACAATAATGTGTTATTGACCAAATAAAAATTTGATGATCATTTTTATGGTGTCTCTGCCTCTCCAAGATAATTCTCAAGTTCAAGATGGGTGGGTTGTCTTGGATCCTCTTTCAAGAGAGCCTTTTCCTCGAGTACCCTTCCCCTAAAGGATGATCAGTCACGTCCCACCATTGTTTATGATACAATTCTTGTTTTTTAAACCATGTATTTACTGACATGGAGATCAACCATTGAATACCAACATAACCATATATATTTTAATATATAAGTAAAGTATTATGAAGTGCTTTTTGTTTAATTTAAACAAAAAATAATTATCATGAATTTATAAAAAGTAAATATAATTATAAAACACTTACAATTATAATTCAATAGTTAAATTTTATAATATCTTATTACATTCATCAAAAGGGTTTAAAAATAGAACCAAAAAATGATTAAACCAATTATTTTTTAATATATAAATTTAAAAAATAAAAAAGAATAAAAGTAATTTTAAAAATGCATGTGTATTAATAACAACCCAAACTTTTAAAAGAAAATAGTATGACTAACTAGGAGAGGATAACGCCATTGCCACCTATAGTCAAGCTCTAAGTTTTGGGAATGTAACATAAATGATCAAATCTTAAAAACATGTTATAACTGTAAACTAAATGGAATTAAACATTAATCTACAAAGCATCCTTACCATGTATGAATTGCTAAACTAACATAGACCTAAATAAATCTAAGAGGGAAATCAAATTGGGTTTGTTGCTACTCCGAGAAAGGTGAAATGGTCTCTCCAAATTACTACAAGGTCATATTGGATACCCATCTACTAACCCCATTGAAGACTTTAGGCAAGGATTGAGCTTGACTATAAATCATATTTCTTATATGAGATGCAAATCAAAGCATGGTGTAAAGTTTAAAGGTATGTGGTTAGTCCTTTTTATAGTTTTTCCTTTGATTAGTGAATTAATAAGTGATTAAGATGTGAGAAGCCTTAATCAATCGCTTAGGGTCAATTAGGAGGCTAGGATAAGTTTTTAAAGCTTGTTGAGATGTTTTGGAAGAAAATGGGGCAATTTTGAGTGGTTGGAAGAGAGGTTTGAGCCAAAATAGGGTATATTGACCAAAACAAGATAAAAATAGGCTTAATTAGCCAATAATCGCTAATTGTCTATTCAGAAAAGGATTTTGTCTTACGATTCGTCGTAAAGTGACATCCTGAATGCAAAAGAGGTTAGGCAATCAACATTGTGTTAAATTGGCAAAAATGGTAAGAAACCTTAGTTAATTAGCAGAAATCACTAATTATAATGGAATTGGTAAGATTGAGAGTGGTTTGTATGCAATAAGATTGCAAAAGTGGAATTTAGGTGTCTACATTTGCCCCTGTTTGAGGTGAAGTAAGTGACTTCACTTCAAATATAGTAGACAAGCATAAGCAAGTAAAGTTTTGAAGAAAAATTAGTAAAATGAAGGATGCCCCCTCGAGTATCGATGGGATGATAGAAGAATTCAATAGAGGATTGAAAATATGACTGAAACAGATAGAAGAGGTAATGATAGGGATAAACATGGTTGTTTATTGCCCCAGGTGATTTGGAAGAAAAATTAGTAGTGATAATGAATGACAATGGAGAATATAGGACAAGCCCAATCTTTGCATCCAATCTTTCAATAAGCAACTTTGTTGTATCATTTTTCCCCTAGATCTACATCATCGACCTTTATTGAAACAAACAAAAGTGTAAGATAACATCAAAAAGATAAATTACTAACATTTGTTCATTGTTAAAAATACGTAACTCCATGCAACATACATAATGCAATACAATATGAGAAATTAAACCAACTAACCTAACAAAGAAACCACTATAATAACACATACTAAAAAAACAACGTTCAAGACAGTTGCACCAATGTTTTTGTTATCAAGTTTCAATTCTCGAATGTTCATGTTGTAATGACAAGGGTTAAAAAATGGTACCCCAAGCAAGGATACATGTGAGAGGAATAACAGAGGACATAAGTAGTCCTATGGAAAGCATTCATGCAATATGACACAGTCTCTGGCAACTAATTGTTGCACAGGAGTACCGACATATTAAGCAAGCCAACTTTGTTAATGGAGGTAGATCACGATGATCTGTAAGTAGTTTGAGATAAGAAAAAAACATGAACCTAAGAAAGATGTTTTTGTAGGAAAATTTTTGGTATTCGAAGATAATGCATTTGATATACAGGCTTCAGCTGCGTGCATGTTGTTTACCAATTTTTGAATTTTTTTAATGATTTTACCAAAAAAAATATTGTTTTACCAATTTGTTTGGGTTTTTTGAAACATATTTGAATGTTTTTATTTTTTTGTAGAAGTTTTTTGAAGCTATGTACATGAAATGAAGAAACATGGATGCCCCAGTGACATATGAGATGTACAAGGATTGAACGTCGTGCGTATGTGCAAGAAAGTGAAGATGTGAAATTACCCCTACCGTTAGATGGGAATATTCAAAGGCAGACTTTTCATGCGCAGAACTTGGATCAAGGCCAAAATAGATAGGTTCAACATGATGATGAACGTAACCCAATTACATGTTATGAAGGAGCAAGGATGCCCCCAAGGTAAACTGGTCAAAAAGCACATGATAGAAAGAAGTAGAAGATTGTCTTGAGAAAGGGTACAAAGGTGCCCACAAACATGAAAAAAAGGAAATATTATACACGTGGATGTTCTGAATGAAGTAGAATAATGATGTGAATGTTCTAAATGTACCTTAGAAGCCTCGCGATGAAGAAGTGATTAGCCAAAGGCACGAATCGTGAGTCAAGATACATACTAAAGTAATAGTTTGAACAAGGTAAAAAAAAGGCATTTGGTAACATAATAATCCTATTTGTTCATAGAGTTCCAATGTGTGCAAATGGAAATTTATTACCTCTTAGAGGGAAGATTTGATAGACAACAAGTGAAGACACCCTAACCAATGTGTAGGAATGATTTATTTTTCAAAGTTGATTTTTTTGTGAGTGGATTGTGGAAAGAGAGTCGTACATTGCTCCACTGCTAGCCATGCATCTATAGCCCCAAAGGAGATGCATTTGATTCTAATCACAACATTTCTCTACAGCCAGTCAAGTATTCATAACCCTGATAGAGATTATTGGAAATACCCCAAGAGAGAGTTATATATCAATTTACTTTTTCTTTTAGCATTGGCTTTTTGATTTGATTGATTTTGCTTTACTTTCTGAAAATTTATTTCAGCTCTCTTGTTTAACAAGGGATTAAGAACCACTGATGGCATGATGGAAGGAGATGGAAGTGCCTTGCGATGAGGCCATTGGCTAGTGTTAACAAATATGTCCAAAATTTCTTTGCAACAAGTATTTTAGATGTTGATTGTGATAGGATCTCTATGAGGTTAGTCACTCTTTAACTTACCAAGGTGATGAAAGACCAAGGCCAAACTAATACCATAGAGGTAAATGTCACAAAATGCATGCGAATTGGCTAACTAAAATATCATCGAAGGGATGAAAATTGTAGGAATACTTGCATAAGAAGAGCAAGAAAGGGAAGAAAGAACATCTATGTGTATTCAATACCAGATTGCAATGTTTAATCTTTACCTTTGATATTTTTTCATTTTTTTGTATTTTTTATCTTTTTTGAAAAGTGGGGCTGACAATGTCATTCAGCGTGATAAGATCCAACAACAATATTAGTGATTTCCTTGATAAGGAAAACTAGGCGTGTTTGCTTATCAATATTCATATTATCCCCGATCTCGATGATCGTGGTGAGACCATACTCAATAGATGACTACATTTTATAATGAAACGTGGATTTTGTCAGTGGGAGATTGAGTTCCCTATTAAGAGTTTTATGCACTTTACACCATACTTGATGGTTGTGTTGGTGTGCATTCTTGAATTGTGTTTGATTCTAAACTTTATGATGGTTTAAATTTTTGGGAGCTTTGGAGCTCTTGGGATTTTTTATCTTAGCTTAATAAATAAATTTTTTGGGTTTCCTATAAGCTAATACATGCCATGTCTAATCCTGAGTAGTGGGAGAAGAAAGTGGATGTTTAGGCTTGATGTGAGAAATGATGACGGGATTGCCACAATCATTGATAGAAGGACAATGTGATGGACGTGAATGGTACAGTCCAAAAATTGAATAGGATGGGCTACCAGGAGGTGTCCCATAGAATGAAGATAAAGGGCTACTTGGATGTGGCTCTAAGATAGAAGATGAAGGACTACCTAGTGGTGTCCCATATATTGAAGATGATGGGCTACTAGGACGCAACCCAAGAATTGAATATGAGAGATTTATAGGACGTGCCCCCAATATAGATGAAGACGGGCTACTTGAAGATGGGCCACCTACAAAAGAAAATGGGTTACTAGTAGGTGAGTCACATAAATATGATGAAGGGATTATTGGAGGCAGCCCAAGGATAGAGGAGGATGGGCTACCAAGAGGTGTCCCATAGACTAAAGATGAAGGACTACCTGGAGGTGTCCCGTTTGTAGAAGATGATGAACTCTTTAGAGGTGGCCCAAAAATAGATGAAGATGGGCTACCAGGAGGTGACCCAAAGTGAGATTGCGACGAAGGAATCTTGATAGATAAAGAAAAATTGGGTAATGAGAAGATAGGCCATGGATCAATGGTAAACCTAGGTATTTCATTACACAATGAAGAATGTGAAGACGAAATAATAAGAGGAGGATCAATTTCAATGATCCTAAGGTCTTCCTCTGTGGTGTGAAAAATGGAATCAACTTCGTCCCCACAATATGCAAGCGCATCAGTGTCTAAATAAAATCCTTGATTGTGATCCTCTAGGGGAATGTCATCATGTGACCCCATGATTTCCGGGATCGCTTCTTCATTTTGAAATGAATCGATCAGCATGGGTATTTGTTCTTCAACCATGAGAGGTTGAATAGAAGAAATGGGTCCAACAGGTGTGGAAGATTGAGAAGACGACGACTCAAGAGATGAAGTAGATTTGGATCTAGATGCCTTGCGAGTAGAAGATGTAGACTTAGAACTGATTGGTATAGGTTTTCCTATAAGATGACATATTGTGGGTAGAGCAATAGGATCAGTCGTCCAGGTAGGGTATTGCGATGTAGGAGTCAACTTAGATCATCGTGATGTAAGTGTTAACTTAGAAGAATGTGGCATAGGTGTCGAATTTGATGATTGCGACATGGGAGTTGACTTGGAAGATGATTGCGACTTGGGAGTTGACTTAGAAGGATTTGTATTCGCCTAGATCTTCAATGGAGGAAGAGGTTTTCGAGGCAATGAATAAGGGAGGTCTTGCAAAGTAAGGGAGGACCGTGACTTAAGAACCAAATTAGATGTTTGATTGATGGATCTTGGAGCCGCACAAATCTTTAAAGGAAGATGTCGTTTAAGCGACTGATAAGGGGAGTCTTGCGAAGAAAGGGAGAACTGTGACTTAAGAGTCGAATGAGGTGAATAACTCTGATGAGAATCTTAAGAAGACCGAGGTGAATATAAAGAATCAAAAGAACAATTTGGATTGGAATTAGAATAAAAGTGGGGGGAACCCGAATAATAATTTGGATTAGAAGCGTCCAAACCATACCACCAACTATGAGATGAAGGTGGGGAACAAGGTACCCAATCGGGATCTCAAGCGCAAAGAACCAAATGGGGCTTATCCATGATGGATATCCTTTGATGGGAATGTAGAAACTTTGATTCCTTAGTGTTGTACATATAAGGAACCTCACGATAGTTGGTCATTGTTGGAATTTGTAGGATAAAAATGTTTAGAACGAGATAGTGCAATTGAAATCTTTTAATTGGAAGAAAATATTATGTCAATTTGGTCAACAAACCGGAAACCAAATAGACATTTGGCAAACATGGGCCCTAGGACAAACTAAGTGATGTAACAACGTCAAATCATTACAAAGAATACCAAACAATAATTTTTTATGTGACGTATAATACTCAAAATTAGTCACAACAAAAATTTTACTCCCTATGTTTATTTGAGATAGGTTTGAAACCAAATAGTGACAACACAATATCACCAATTAGGCCAAGTTTAATACAAACAAGACCTAAATGATAAGAGAGCGTTTCCACGATCCTCTGACAAGATATACTAAAAACCAGTTTCTAAACACTAATAAAGTATAAGTCTTCTAAAATGGACAATACAAATGTGAGCAACGTAACAACACTATTTGGACACATTAATCAAGATTTGTAAAAAACAATATTTCAGTATCAAAATGGTGTTATATTGATGCTAACAAAGTAACCTCAACACTCACAAAACTCAAGACAAGGCTAGGATATAAAAACTATGCCTAAGTATATCAAGGAATTACTATGCGTGCAAGCAGTGTAACGATACAATGTAGAGACTTTGGCCAATTTTCACAATGGAAACAAGACATAAATGTCACAATTATATGGTTATAATGCAAGTAGCGTAACAACTATAAAGAATCCAATGATGATATCACCTAACTAAAAATGATAATAAGTATCAATATGGGTTTTGAGACAAATGGGGCTACTAGAACTCGATGACGTACCATTCACACTTTCAATTCTTGCATTCTAGAATTGCAACTTGGTCATGCAAGAAGAATACAAAAGTGGTGGACACAATTATTCCTAGTAGGTATCCATATAGGTTTGTTCTTATTTTATGTCTGAATGAGCAACAAGAAAATAAAGGAGTAGACCAACTAGTGATGAAAAATACTTGGTGTAACTTTGGTAGAGTTTCACCTTGTCTTAGGATAAATGAAAAAATAGGAAAAAGTAACACTAATAAGATTTCGAGATTAAAAATCATGCAATTTCAACTTTAAGAGATTATTCCCCTTGTTTGAAAAACAAGAGTTTGAATCCAACAAAGTTTTCACTTTGTGAGAGCTCTCAAGTATAATAACTAAAACAAAATTGGATCCACGCCGTAAATCTTTCTTAGGGGTACTCTCTCTATGTGTCACAAGATATCTCTGTGAACTTGATTTACCAAGAAACTCACATTGACTAATCTTGGAGTATCTTGGATTTAATTTACCCCCTTAGTATAATGAGCATAAAAATGCGTTCAGTTTTACTTTCACTGGGGACGCAATGGAAATAAATTTGACTCTAATATTTCAAGGCAAACTAGTCAATTTAGTAGTATGGAGCACTTTCCCATTTTGCTCACAAGTTTCCCTCTTGCGTGAACTACTTTGGGGTTCCTATGACCACCCCCATTGTTATAGCTTAAGGCTTATGCCAAAGGGGTTATGTCCTAGTTTAAAGTGGACAAGTGGTAGCTCTTAAACGAAACCAACAATACATTGTTTTGAATGGTGTGTTGGCATATTTTTTTATCTTTTGGATTAGGTAATTTGGTTTTGACCACTAGTGGCAACCTACAACACACGTGAATATTAGAATTTGGTTTTAAGAGAGCCCTCCTTTCTTTGACTAGCGTCAAGTCCTTCACACAAATGATTAGTAGTTCAAAAAGATCTACAATATTATAGAAATAGGATTAAGTGTTGCTTTTGGTTCTCAAGATCATACTAGGTGCAACAGAAGAGCATACACAACAAGTAACCCAACTAGATGAAAAACTTATAAATCAATCAACTTCCATAAAACTTTACAAATTAATGTTTATTCCCAATTAATCTAAGTGCTTCTTAATGGAAGACTAAAATTACTTTTGATTCCCAAGATCAGACTAGGTGCAAGGGAAGAGCACACGCAAATTTTAGCCTTGGTTGTTTATCAAGTGAAAAAGCTCTTAAACTAAAAGATCATGTACATGTCAAAATGAAATTTTATTCCCTTAAGGATAGAAATGAATGATGATTTTTCCGACTTACTCCAAATAAGAAAAAAGTGGTTTAGAGGTGCTTTTGATTCTTATGATCACACAAAATCAAGAAAAGAGCATACACAACCCTATGCCCAACGCATACAAAGCATGGAATAAAAATCATTCATACAATCCTAAGCCAATTTAAAAAAAATCCACTATCAAACCCTAAAGCAATTTTGTTTGAAATATTTCTCTAAAATTGAAAGGAACGATAAGAATATTATTCCAAGCCGCGATCTCAGATGATAATAGCACACCACATTATATTTGCAAAATAGAATCCAGAGCTAATCCATACCATATATGGAAATCCATTATAATCCATAATGCTCAATACATTACAATAGAATGACTTTAATTATTCAATAAGAAAGATGTACATATAGGAGGAGCGAAGTGTAACTACTACCTAAATTAGTGGTGAAGAACTCCCACTAACTGATACTGGTAGTTAAGTTAACTCCAAAATATTAGTAAGCTAACTCCATATAACTGAGAAGCTAACTCCACACAACTAGTACACCTAAGCAAGTTAACCCAACAAGTGTAGGGCTAACACAAGTGTAAGAATTATCCTAATAAATAAAGAAAAGGATAAATAATAACCTACACTAACACCCTCCCGTAAGCATAGCTTAGGTGGGTGGAAAAGAAGGTGGGTCCCGGCAACAAGCCCTGATGAGGTACCCACGTACAATAACTGGGAAAAATAGACACCGCAAGGTACCCAAAACCAATAATAACAAACAAGAGAGTAAAATCCTACTGCAAAATCCTCAGAAGCTAATCCAAAAACTTGTACAATGTTGAAGAAATCCTACTGCAAGATATCCTCAGAAGCTCGACTCCAAAAACTTGTACAATGTTGAAGAAATGTGGTGCACACTATGGTTTGAATCTACTACTTGATCATATAACTCAAAAACAACTGACACCCGGGCTTCACCAGAATAGCTCCATGCAAGGAGACTGTCAATGGAGTGATGTCAAAAAGTGAAAAATAAACACCAAACATAATTTGATCAACTGCTGACAAATAGGTGTGCCACGATCCAATAAAAACCAAGGCAACAAGGCAAGGACATGAGATCTAAATAAATAGGAGTGCCACGATCCAAGAAAAAGTCAAGGTAATAAGGCAAGGGCATGAAACCTGAAGAAGAAATATCAACACCACACCCTCCCATACTGCAGAATGGGTAGAGTGACATCACAGATCTGTATGAGTTGTCAAAATCAACTACTCGAACACTGACAAGCTAACAATGGGCTCCACCAGAATAGCTTCCCCCAAGAGAGACTATCAACATGCCCAAAAAGTGTCGAAAATAAAGAGTTATGGCCTCCGGCAGACAGGTTATGAAAAGTGTCGAAAATATAGATTATGCAACAAACAAGAGAGATATAAATGTATACACCCCACAGATATAAGAATGCAATACCCAAAATTTTAGGATGTCGGGCTCAACCGAAAATGCATCCACAAATGATCACAACACCCTCTCGAATTTGGCACTTTATAATTGAGTGCATGTAAATATTACAATGAGTAACAATACCTTTTACATTTGAAATATGTGTATAAAAATGTCACCAATGCGTAGATCTCAAAAAAATACACAATTTAAAAAAAAAATCACTTTAATCCGAGCTACGGATCAAAAGTTATGAGCTCTACAAGGTTTTGCTATTAAAATAATATTTTAATGCTGATCTTTTTAAAAGGTACATGTGACACCCAAATGTCCAAAGGGTAAAAGAGTGCATCCACACAATACATACTTGCGACCAAAGGATAAAAGCCTGTGCCCAAAACCTAAAATGTCCAGAGGGTAAATCATTGTGTCCATAGGGTACACACTTATATCCAATGGATAAAAGAATGCACCCAGAGGGTACAGATCTGTGTCTAATGGATAAAACTGTATCCAAAACTGAAATATACCCAGAAGGTAAAAGAATGCGTTCAGAAGGTACACACTTATATCTAATGGATAACAGAATTCACCCATAGGGTACAAATCTGCATCCAGTGTATAAAAGACTGCATCTAAAACTGAAATACTCAGAGGATAAAAGAATACATCCGGAAGGTACACACTTATATCTAATGGATAAAATAATGCACCCATAGGGTACAGATCTGTGTCCAGTGGATAAAATACTGCATCCAAAACCAAAATACCCAGAAGGTAAAAGAATGCATCCAGAAGGTACACACTTTTATCCAATGGATAAAATAATACACCCATAGGGTACAGATCTACGTCCAGTGGGTAAAAGACTGCATCCAAAACCGAAATACCCAGAGGGTAAAAGAATGCATCTAGAAGGTACACACTTATCCAATGGATAAAAGAATTTACCCATAGGGTATAGATCTGCATCCAAATTTGACTATCTCAAAACATGGTCGAGTTTTACAGTTACAATTCTAGGGTTTTGGCACCTTCCAAATCTAATGTCTCACTCCGTTTTCCATAAAAATGCATTCTACAGAAAATTGCTAACAAATTCCGTATACAAAAAAATAATAAACCCTTGCTTGCGAAAAACTTACAGATGGATGTATACATCATCTATAGCTCTGATACCATGAAAGGAACGCTAAGAATATTGTTCCAAGCCGCGATCTCAGATGATAATAGCACACCACATTATATTTACAAAATAGAAGAGCTAAAATACCATATATAGAAATCCATCATAATCCATAATGCTCAATACATTACAATAGAATGACTTAAATTATTCAATAAGAAAGATGTACATATAGGAGGGAAGTGCTACTACTATTTAAATCAGTGGTGAAGAACTCCCACTAACTGATATTGGTAGTTAAGTTAACTCCAAAAGACTAGTAAGCTGACTCCACATAACTGAGAAGCTAACTCCACACAACTAGTACACCTAAGCAAGCTAACCCAACAAGTGTAAGAATTATCCTAATAAATAAATAAAAAATTATCCTAATAAATAAATAAAAAGATAAATAATAACCTACACTAACAAAAAAAAATGATAGTAACAACTAAAAAACCTAAAAAAGATAGGAACACTAAAAACCATAGATTGGAATTTTGAACTTTGAAGTAATTTTACCTGATTGCACCATCGCACCTCTTTATGCACATGTGTGGCCTATAAAGCATGGGCAAAAACCTTGAAACACATGCTCATACATTGATGCACAAGCACACATCTATCAAGTTTTGCACAGTCAATTATGCACAGATGCCCCAAGAGAGACGTGGACACAAAATTTGATCCAAAAACGTAAGTTTTACACAGAGGGAAAAAATATAGTGATGCACAAGCACCCCTAGCGATGCACATTTGTATACTTTGATGCATAGGCGCCAGCCTTCCTATAGGTGATCAAAATACAAATTCTGACAAGGAATTTTTGAAAAAGATCAAAACTTTGGTCTTTTGAGGAAATTTTGATAGCACTTCGCCTCCTTTTATCCTATAATTAGAACATGAAAACACAACTATTACTAATCTATTTGAAACAACTATCTAGCTTGAAAATTGATCTTCAAAACTTTGAAAATTACTCTAAAAACTTGAAATTAATCTAAAAAGATTGAGAAACTAATTTAAAAAGCTTGAAAGTAATATAGAAAGCTTGAATCTAAACTAGAAAAATCAAAACTAATCTAGAAAGCTTGAAATGAAAAACTTAGAAACTAAGTTTAAAAGCTTTAAAAATGAATGTAAATGGGGTTTGTCCCACCTGGTGTGCCAAATGATGACATCCCAAACTTTACAAAGTAAATAGTATGACTAATTAAAAAAGGCTAACACCATTGCCACCTATAGTCAAGCTTTAAGTCTAGGAACAACTCATCAATGATCAAAGCTTAAAATCATGTTAAGAATGTAAATTAAATGAAATTAAAAACTAATCTACAAAACATCCTTACTATGTACTGAATTGCTAAATTAACAAAGACCTAAATAGATCTAAGAGGGAAATCAATATGGGATTGTTGTTACTCTAAGAGAGGTGAAATGGTCTCTAAATGACTACAAGATCATATTGGATATCCATATACTAACCCCATTGAAGACTTTAGGAAAGGATTGAGCTTGGCTATAAATCATATTTCTTATATGAGATGCAAATCAAAGCATGGTGTAAAGTTTAAAGGTACGTGGTCAGTCATTTTTATAGTTTTTCCTTTGAGGAAAACTTGCATCTTGGTGCATGTGGGACTAAGATCACAAAGTATTTTAAGAATTGTTAATCCTGATTAAGTTTTCTAATCACAATTAGTGAATTAACAAGTGATTAAAATGTGAGGATTCTTAATCAACCACTTAGGGTCAATTAGGAGGCTAGGATAAACTTTTAAATCTTGTTGAGATGTTGTGGATGGAGGTGGGGTGATTTTGAGTGGTAGGAAGAGGGTTTTGAGTCAACAATAGGGTATATTGAACAAACCAAGGGTAAAATAGGCTTAATTAGCTAATAATCACTAATTGTCTGTTTGAAAGAGGATTTTAACTTATGATTCATCGTATAGTGGCATCTTGAATGGGAAAGGGGTTAGGCAATCAACAAAGCATTGTTAATTGATAAAAATAGTAGGAAACATTAGTTAATTAGTGGAAATAACTAATTATAACATAAATGATAAGAATGAGAGTGATTTGTGTGTGTTTGGCAATAAGATTGCAAAAGTGAAATTTAGGTGTCTAAATGTATAAACATTGTAATTAATTAATTAATATTGAATTTTTTGAATTTAATTTAATATTAATAAATTAATGTATTATAATATATTTTAATGAATATTTTATTTTATGAAATTTTCTTTTGATACTTGGGATTCTTTTATGGTGAAGTTGAGTTTTGGCATCATAAATTATTACAAATAGATATTGGATAAAGTTAACGAAGATCTTATCCAGTAGGTGTGTTATAAAATACAATGAATCAAAATGTCAAGGTCTATTAAATAGGTTGTAGTTTAATGAGGCGTATGATGGTGTAAAAGGTGTTGCCTACCCACTCATTAAGGTGTAAGTTTAAAGAGATATCAAGTAAGAAGGAATGAGGCCGAGATTATAATTGGGTGAATTTGGTGGAATGAAAACCCGTAAGGTCGTGGTAGTTAGGCCTAAGTACTCTATGCACCTAACTTGGTGAAAGCTTTAGATTGAATAAAAATATTTATAGCTTCGATTAAATATATTATACCTTAGAGAAACAAAAAAGACCAATTGTTTATAAAATTACAAAATGATAGTTAATAATAGAGTATATTTCTCAAAAGAAAGAAATTCGGAAAAAAATATCTTGAAGTTTAAGGTGTGGTATGCCCTAAACTAAAAAAAAGAATGATTTTCTCTAACATAAAAGCAATTTTAAAAAAGAAAATTATCTAAAGTGTTATAGAGCAAATGGTCAAAAGTGATGGTTTGATTATAACATCCACCAAAGCACAAATTCCTTGATAAATATACACTTAAAGGATGAATAAACTATTGTGTAAACTTTACCTCTTCCCCCATTTTTTTTTGGGGTAAGATTTACATTTGGAAAATAATGAGACTTGAAAAAATTTCATGAAAAAAATGAAACTTATACCAAAGAAAACCTTTTGAATACAAAATTTGCAGTAAGGAAGTGAATTAGTTTTGGAACCCCCTTACATATGTAAAAAGAAATTCTTATGTAAACACATTTTTTTTAAAGGTGTATAATTGGAAAACAATGAACATCCTTGTCAAAAATTAAGACTTTGGAAAGTAATTTCTTGAAGAAGATATTTACGAAGATTGAAACTTATACCCAATCAAAGGAAACACGACCAAGATTAAAAGTTTGTGTAAATTAGCTTTGGAATCCAGGTTATAGTTCTTAAAATATCCTTCCACTTTTTAAATAATTTTCTCTTTCGGAATATGTTTCTTCAATTTTAGTGAAGAATGATTTATTATCCTGCCGAAGGCATGGATATTGTCTTCACCTTAACAATTAAACATTTGCATTGTTTTCAATGAGATTGTGCCATTTGTATTTAAATGGGGCTGAACTAAAGTTTTATGTTTCGATTTTTTATGTTGGCAATCTTGTATTGGTCATTTCCTTTATTTAACACTGTTCAGAGGAAAAGCACAGTTGTTGTAAAACATTTAATGCATTAACTGTAATGCGTATAGATTAGGTCGGTTTTGAGTGGCTCAAGGGAAAATATGTTTCTTGCTTTTAGATTGTTTAGCTTGCCATTTTGATCTGCCCGCCAGGAGGTAAAGCAGTCTGAAGAGGAAGGTGATTTTTTCATTCCAGGCACAGGTATCTTGAACTTCGAACCAATTTTGATCCCATGAACATATATTCTCACATTTCTGAGGTGTTTTGATCCAATCAATGTAGTTTCACGTATAATATATATATGTTTCAAATGTTTGTAAGAACATGAGAGAAAAGCCAGTGAATTTGCGGTATTGTCCATGAGTAGTAGTGGCCATGTGATTTATCATCGAAATAGCAGGTTGTTGCATTTTGTTACAGAGACAAAATCAGATTCAACATTTTTATTGTACTCCATTTTTGTTATTTTGTGGCCCCTGTATCATTGAGCACTTTGAGACTTTGCTCTCTCTATCTGGCCCTGTTTTGTTGTAGATTAGATATACGTTTCCCTAAGTGCTTTGGTACAGGTTTTGTTGCCGCAAGGATGCATCTTTTACAGATCATGTTCTAGGTCAAAGTAATTTTCTACTCTCACAATCTTCATCTTAGATATTTTCTAATGAATTGAGAGTAACAAGTAGTTGAGTTCATGACTCCATGCCTAATGGATTGCTTTAGGCAGCTGGTCACTTCATCTAGTAGGCAGTTGACCCCTCTGAGTCACCAAAATTGTTATCCAAAATGAGCCCCTACGTATTTTGGCTAACTTGCCTTCATTCTTCCCTTCCTTGTGCTTCAACTTCAATTTTCACTCATTGCAAGACTCAAAATATTCTGGAAATGGATTCATCAGATATGATTTTTCTTTCCCTTTTCAGAAAGGTAAAAAAGTCCTCTTAACTCCTTGTATTTTTTGAGTTATGGCTTGGCGGAGTTTCGAGGGGAAATTTCCTAGGACAAGCCCGCAACCAATGAAATAATACCACATGTCATCAGTGGAGTGGCGGGGGGATTTCTAGTTTTGGCGTTTGGTCAAAAAGGCACAAAGGAAACATTCGGCCCGAAAGCCCGTAGAGGAAACAAAATTGGTTAAGGCCCCGCGACAATGAAGTGATGCCACGTGTCAAGGCGGAGGGGCGGGGGCAGAAGGGATTTAAAGTTTTTGGCTTTTTGGTCTAAAAGGTTGAAGGCAAGAAATGAGCCCATGATCCCATCAGCAAATTCGAGAGCGTCACGTGTCCAGTCAGTAGCGGAGCAGCGGGCGTCAGAAGAACTTTAAGTTTTTTGGCGTTTGGTCAAAACACGTCAAAGGCAAAAATGAAACTGCATTCCCGCCAAGCAATCAGAAGGTGCCACGTGTCTCGAAGAGGCAAACCCGCAGAGATTTTTTGGAAAAATTTCCCATTTTGTGAAAATAAAAAAAGTTCAAATTTTGGCCTGCAAACCCAAATTTGGCCCTAATTTCACCATTTTTGCCCTAAATCTTCAAAGGGCCATATCTTTCAACCCAAAGCTCAGATTTTCATGATTTTTATATCAATGGAAATTTGTTGAAATACTCTACACGATGGACCCCTAAATTTTGAATTTTGATGAAGTCTGATGGGAAAAAAATTGAAGAAACGTGTCTAGCACAGGAAAAATGCATAAATGACATCCAACTACCAGATTTTAATGTGGTATCATACCCATTCTTCTCCAACATGGTCGAAAACATTGGGAAATGAGATTGTAGAAGAGCCCATCACTTTACAGGTTGATTTGATAGATCTAATTGGTGGTTGAGCTCTCAAATCAACCTGTCACACGTTTTCTCTTCCCCTTCCTTCTACTTCATCGTTAAAAGCCAATTTTGCCTCATTTTGTAAGGGTTGGATGAGATTGTGCCATTTGTATTTAAATGGGGCTCAACTAAAGTTTTATGTTTTGATTTTTGTATGTTGGCAACCTTGTATTGGTCATTGCCTTTATTTAGCACTGTTTAGAGGAAAAACATAATTGTTGTAAAACATTTAATGCATTGACTGTAATGCGTACAGATTAGGTCAGTTTTGAGTGGCTCGAGGGCAAATATGTTTCTTGCTTTCAGACTGTTTAGCTTTCCATTTTGATCTGCCCACCAGGAGGTAAAGCAGTCTGAAGAGGAAGGTGATTTTTTCATTCTAGGCACATGTATCTTGAATTTTGAACCAATTTTGATCCCATGAACATATATTATCACATTTCTGAGGTGTTTTGATCCAATCAATGTAGTTTCAGGTATAATATATATATATATATATATGTTTCAGATGTTTGCAAGAATGTGAAGCCTGTGAATTTGCGGTATTGTCCATGAGTAGTAGTGGACGTGTGATTTATCATCGAAATAGCTGGCTATTGCAAGCAAAAGGCATACACTCAAAATTAGACAAAATTATATTAATATTAATCGTGTCCTCCTCTCATGTTGGAGGGTCATCTCACATGGGTTAGGTTTAGGGTTTCATATGTGTCATGCACTAGGGTTACTCAACACCCTATATGTACCCCTTTTCTATTCATTTATGAGCATGCTAAGACACTTCGCTGTCTTTCCTCTATGCAAGCTTTGTTTCTGTTGAGCAACTTCTTCCATTACTGATCAATTTTTTCCTTGCTATCGCTGGAGCTATCATTTTGATTCCATTGGAGTGCAACTACTTCGTGGTACCTCATTTCCAATTAGATTCTCGTAAACTCTTTTCATGGTATCAGAGCTGCATGACTTTCCGTCACACCAAAATCTTGAACTGATGGTGGAGAGGGATCTCATCATTTTAATCAGCTACTACGCCAACACCCTCCTACACGATGGAGCCGGGTATACACCCAATCAGGCCCAACGACATATTAAGAGGAAGTGACATTGAGAATTTCCTGGGAGGTCACCCATCCCAACACTACTCTGGGGCTAGTGTGCTTAACTACTCGGTATCAAAGATGCATGATACTTGCCGTCTTCACACCAAAAGCTCGAGTATTGATGGTGGAGAGCTAATATCTCTATGCGTGTTAATCAGCTACTATGCACAACACCCTCACCACACGATGGAGCGATGGTATAGTCACCCAATCAGGACATTTGAACGACATATTTAAGAGGAAGTGACACTGGATTTGAATTTCCCAGGAGGTCACCCATCTTGGTGCAACGCCTACTCTGGGACTATATACGTGCTTAACTGCCTGGCTCTGATACCAAATGAATTTGTTACCGTCACATCAAAAGCTCGAATTTATCTTGGTGGAGAGCTGGATCTCATTGTGTTAATCAGCACGCTACCCCCCGCCAGGGCTAATTTGTTAGTGTGAGTTATCCTATGTGTCCTCCTCACATGATGGAGGGTCATCTCAGATGGGCAACCACGTTTAGAGCTTCATATGTGGCATGCACCAGGGTTATAGCACCTATATGTAGGCCTTAACGATTCATTTAGGAGTATGCCAAGACACTCCTGCTGTCTTTCCTTTATGCAAGCTTTGTTTCTGTTGAGCAAGTTCTTCCATTACTGATCAATTTTTTCATTGCTATCGCTGGAGCTATCACGATTCCGTTGGAGTGAAACTACTTCATGGTGCCTCGTTTCCGATTCGATTCTCACAAAATCTTTTCATGGTATCAAAACTGAGATTGGGTAAACGTGCACTCGATTTGTTTTTTGTTACTATTACTCTTACTTGGTTTCGTTAATTTACTCTGCATGCAAGTCTTTTGATCACTAATTTCTAGAAATTATCTTACTAATATCTCTAACAAGCCTTCTCGGAAAGTTTTTTTGTGTTTTTTTTCTTGTGCATGTGCAGGTTTTTTCAAAATACCTTGAGAAATCAGGTTTTTTAAACTACTTTTTTGTTGGATGTATCAAAATCCAAAATAGAGATTCCTTTCATTTATTAAAATGGAAGTGAATTTTTTTTAAGCTCTCCGGTTTTTGCAGGATTTACGTGTTGTCTGTGGTTGCAGGATCCTTGAGTTCTTCAGTCGTGGTTGCTCATCAACAAACTGCTGTCTCTCTGACCATTTTTGGATTGTTCAAAATACCATCACTGTTCATTCACGCATGGCCTACATTTTTTCTTCATTCTAGGCATTTTTTGGACTATTCCAGGCGTTTTCTTGGACCTTCCAGGCGTTTTTTTTTGATTGTTCAGGTATTTTTTAATCATCTGCCACATTTTTTTTTTTGCTTCACAGGTGTTTTTAATCACATCTGCCATGTTTTTTGGCTTCATCAGGCGTTTTTAATCACATCAGCCATGTTTTTATTTTCTTGAAGGGGTTATTCTTCAACCACGTGTGCTATTCTTCAGCCTGCAGTCTTAATTCTTGGTGCGGCCTGCTCAAACTTTCTAAACTGCAACTTTCATCTGCTAAAATAGCCTTTCTTCTCCCCTCGCGTGGCCTGGTTTCATTACAAATTTCATATGAACAGGTTGCAATAACAAATAGTTTGGATAACAATACATTTGGTATGTACACCTTCTTCCAACCGTTTTGTTTTTTTTTTCAATTACAAATCAAATGTTTGAAGATTTTTTGTTTTCTTTGGAAAGAAACTAACTTGTTTTTCATTTTTTTGGAAATACAGAGTAATTTAGGTTCTTTCCAATTTATTTAAAACTAAGGACAACTTTTACAAAAAACATTCCTCTTTTATCTCATTATCTTTTTCACCAACACGTGGAAGCTTTCTTAAAAAAAGTTTAAAAATAAATCAAATCTTTTTTGGTAAGTTTTTTACAAACATTTCTAATTTCCCTTGTTTTTTAACATATGACAAGTTTTTAAAGAAATTTGTTTTAATCAGAAACATTTATCCTTTTAAAAATCTTCATATAAATCTTCATTAGATTAGATCTAATTTTTATTTAATTTCACATTATTTTAAACAATATTTATTTGGCGTTATAATTTGGTCTATTGGCTTTGTGTATTTTAACCTTCCGTTGAGTGCCAAAGAAGAAGGGTGAGGTCTGGGATAGGCAGGTGGCTAATCCCCCCTCGTAATACAAACAAACCCTATCTCAAATTCCATTCCGTTTCCAACGAGCATACATACAACACCCTTTGCATGCGTTTAGGGCACTTTTTAATATGTTTGCAGGCTTATTGGTTTTTTACTCATCAATTGTGGGAATTGGCTTTTGCTATAACTTTTGACTCGTTGCTCAGTTTTGAGCACTTATTTAGTTAAAGTTGCATGTTTTTTTACACTCTAGATGATGGGATCATTAGATTTATAAACACACTAATTTTATAAAGTGCCACATTCTAGGGGGTGTCTTTGTATTGCTTATTTCAGCTCATTTTTTTGAGCTTTGTTCTATTCCTTTTTTTCATGTACTTGTGAGCACATCCGCCATAGTCTTACGACAAAGGGATTATTTCATGTGACGTGAGACACTTTTTCTCACCACCAAGGTTGGCTGTTGCCTCCTTTTTTTTTTTTTTTGTGCTTGTTTACGGTGTTCCTTTTTTGTTGCACTCCACGAAACACTGTTGTGGTCTCCTCTCTTGCATGTTATTACACTAATTGCAAGAAAAGTTACCAAGTGTTTCAAACCACATGCACAGACCCAATTGTAATCAATGCACTCAACTATAAAGTGCCGAAAGTAGGGGGGTTGTTATTGTCTTGGGTGGTTGTGTTTCTTTTATGCATTTCTTTCTCTCTCTCTCTCTCTCACTATGGATGCACTTTCAATTCCTTTGCTTACGCCATTCAAATTTTTCGAATGGAGATCGAAAATAATAATGAAACTAAGGGGTATAGGGTTATACCGCATCACCATAGGAACTGAGACTGAACCAGACGACGAAGCTGAAAAATCTAAGTGGTTAAACCGTAGTGATGAAGCTTTAGGTCTTCTTTACATGTCTGTTTCTCCTGACTTGCTCTTCCACATTGAGGTGTATGAAACACCTACATCTGCGTGGAAAATGCTGGTTGCGATGTTTGGACAACTAGATGACATGAGAGCGCATGAGTTGGAAAATGAACTACTAGGGTTAAATCCTAGTGACTTTGAAAACCTACAATCCTTCTTCTCGAAATTTGTTCACATTAGATTATTGTTAAAAAGATGTCAAGTAGAAAATAAAGATTCTCAAATGATCTTGTCGATTCTCTCTAAACTAGGTCCCGAATATTCTATCTTCGTGTAAACTTTCTACGCTACAAAAGCTGCTTTGGGTGATACTTGGACGATGCCCTCCTTTGACTATTTTTCATCCTAACTCATTTGAGAACATGACAAACTCATTCAAATGGGGTCTCTCAAGTCCAAGTCACATGCCCTTGTAGTAAGTACTAGCAAGGGAAAGAATACTGAAAAGAAGAAAGAAACTAAGGATCAACCTAAGAAAGAAACCAAGATCAAACCTAAAAATGACACAAACACTTCGACTTTTGAGCCTAGGGTGCAGAAAAGACAAGTATTTGTGTTCCTATTGCAAGAAGACTGGTCACAAAAGAGCAAGACACTATTTTAAGAAACAAATTGATCACTTATCTCATTTACTTGAGAAAAATAAAATAAGTGTTCCTAAATCAATAAAACAAAGTGCTCCGAAGGCCGAGTCTTCTGTTGCAAAAGGTGCTAGAAATGATAAGAAGAAAGGAAAGGCCCTTGTAGCCAAAGTTTCTCCTTCATCAACATGGATTATAGATTCCAGTGCCTCGCACCACATGGGTTCTTCTCATGTTGAGTTTTCCAACATCGAACCTTGTGGAATGTCCCAAATCACGATGGGTAATGACACGACAGTGTTGGTTTTCAGTAGTGGATCGGTAGAGATGGATGGGGGAACATTTAACCAAGTGTTGAGTGTTCCTGATCTCTATACCAATCTCCTATCAGTTTACCAAATTACTCACCTTGGTGAAGGAATGTGAGTGGAATTTGGTCCTAACTCGGTGATTATTCATGAGCTTAACAATGACACTACAGTGGCTGAGGGAAAGGTAGATCACCGTTCACGGTTGTACACCTTATCCCACTTTACTTTTGATTCTACGCCCACTGCCTTGCTCACTCATGCAAATGAGGTTAGTAAGACTATGGCATGAGCATTTTGGACATCTAAATTATCGCTATCTTGAACAATTGAGTCAAAACAAAATGGTCAATGGGTTGCCTCACGTCAAGTTTTCTAAGGGTCTTTGTGAGGGTTGTACCCTTGGAAAGCATCCTGAAAAGAACTTTGACAAAGGAAAATCTTGGAGAGCCACTCGTCCCTTGGATCTTGTTCACAACGATGTTTCTGGTCCATTTCCTTCTCCTTCCTTTGCTTGAGCTCTTTATGTGCTCACCTTCATTGATAACTATTTGCAATATACTTGGGTATATTTTCTTAAGCTTAAGTCTGAAGTCTTTGAACATTTTTAAGACTTTAAGGCTCTTGCTGAGAAACAGGCGGAACAGTCTATTAAGGTTCTTCGAACCGAAAATGGAGGTGAATATGTAAATAATAGGTTCATGGATTTCTATACTTCTAAAGGGATATCCTTGCAGCATACAGTTGCTCATAGCCCTTCGCAGAATGGAGTAGCTAGAAAGAAAGAATCATACTCTTAAGGAGATGGCCACTTGTATGATTCACTCGAAGTCTCTTCCTTCATAGTATTGGGATGAAGTAGTGAAATGTGCATAATTACATTCAAAACCATGTTCCATGCAAGGCAGTAAGAGGGATGACATCCTTTAAAGCCAAGTTTGGATGCAAGCTTGATGTTGAGCACTTTCGAGTCTTCGGATCCAAGGCTATGGATCGGATTCCTAAGAAGAAATGCAAGGCATTGGAACCAAAACCCAAGCCTTGTATCTTTGTAGGGTATCCTGATGGCGTGAAGGGATATCGATTGTTGAATCCTACTTCTCATAAGCTTTATATTGAGAGAAGTGTTAAGTTCAATGTGTCTTCTTCAACTTCTACTTCTCTACATATTGAGGTTCTTCAGCTTACTGCTTCGGATTCTGACTCATCATATGATGATGTTTGTTGAGCGTGCTCCTCTTCCTGATCCTCCCGACCATCAGACCTTTGAGTCTTCTGAAGGTCTGAAAGTAGTGATGATGAGGAATATGTCTCTTCTCACTCGAGTGAATGAATCTTTTGACTCAAAGCCTGATCCTCCTAGTCGCCTCTTGGGGCTAGGAAAACTTTGCAAAGTGCTGGATATTTAGTTGGAGATACTTCGGATATCCGAGATGTACTCGCTCAGATTTCATTGAACCCCACTCTTTCTTCACCTCTGCTTCTGATCCATAGTATTTCTCAGGAGTCTTCTGGTATTCCTGAGTGGGATTCTACCATGGATGAGGAGTATTCCTCTCTCATGAAGAACGATACTTGGGATCTCACCCACTCTTCCGAAAGGAAGAAAAATCATTCGGTGTAAGTGGGTTGTTTCGAACAAAGTATGGAGTAGATGGAGACGTTCAAAAAGTTTAAAGTCATGATTAGTAGCTATAAGGGTTTCTCCCAGATAGCTGGGGTTGATTATATTAGAAACATTTGATCGCGTTACAAAGATGACTTCTATTCGACTGACCCCTTAGCCATTGCTACAACAAATAGATGGAAATTCCATCAAATGGACGTTAAGAGTGCCTTCCTTCATGGTGATCTAGAGGAAGAGATCTACATAGAACAACCTCCGGGTTATGTCCATGATTCCTTCCCACATTTTTAAGTTAAAGAAGTCTCTTTATGGCCTTAAACAAGCCTCCTCGGGCTTGGTATGCCAAGATGGACTCCTTTTTACTTACATCAGGGTTTACTAGGTGTCACTTTGATCCAAATGTTTATATTCTATGGAAAGATGAATCCATACTCATTCTTATTCTATATGTTGATGACTTGTTGATCACAGGAAGCTCTTCCTCTATCATTGATTTTGTGAAGATCACCTTAGCCAACATGTTTTCCGTGATTGACTTAGGTTTGCTTCATTACTTTCTTGGGATCCAGATTTCACAATCTTGACTCGGAGAATTTTGATTTCACAACCTAAGTATGCTCTTGACTTGCTTGCTTCATTTTTAGACGTTTGATTGCAAGTCTTTTCCTACTCATTTTCTTTCCTGGGGTTAAGTTGGTTTTCTGATTGCTCTACTCCCTTGGTTGATGGTACTCCTTTATCGACAGTTGGTGGGGAGCTTGATTTATTTGACTCACACTTGACCGGATTTATCTTATGCTTGTTGGGATCGTGTTTAGATTCATACAGGAGCCACATGAGCTACATTGGAAAGCAAACTAAATAGATCCTTCATTATGTTCATGGCACCTATACGCTGATGAAATTCACTATCATTGGAGGGGTGGATATTGACTTGATTGGATTCATAGATTTCTGATTGGGCCGGTGGCTTAGGTCATCGGAAATATACCTCTGGCTACAGTTTCTCTCTTGGTTTCAGGTCCTATTAGTTGGTCTAGGCAAGAAGTAGAATGCAATTACGATATCTTCTACAGAGGTAGAATACAGAGGAGCAATTAACGCTGCCACAGAGGCTGTTTGGCTACAGGGTATTCTGACTAGAGTTTGGCATCCACGTTTCGGTGGCCTACCATTATCTATTATGATAACACGAGAACTATCTCAATTTGTAAGAAATATAGTTTAGCATCAGCAGAAAAAGCACATTGAGATCCATATGCACTTCATACGAGAGATTATTCATGATGGTATCATCGACATTTAGTACATTCAGAACAACTGATCAAGATTGTAAATATATTTCACCAAGCCCTTCACTGAGGATGAAGTTTCTTCACTTACGATCTCTTCTTAGGGTGAGGTCTTATACAGCTACTCATCTTCTTAGGGCTATATAGTCCTCCTTCTCTTCTTCTTCTTCTTATAGGAAGATGTGTGTTTTTATATGGTCACCTTATTCAGGCCTTTAGTTGCCGGGCCCCCATTGACACATCTTTCTTAGTTGTTTAGGAGTGTCTTCTCTGTTCTGTCTGACTCATCACAGCCACTACCCCCAAGCTTTGATGAAGGGGGGTGTTGGTTAGTGTGAGTTATACTATATGTCCTCCACTCACATATGGAGGATCATATGCTTTCATGGGTTAGGTTTAAGGGTTTTCATTGTGTGATCATGCCACGCCAGGAGGTTACTCAGCAATCTGAATATGTACCCTATCATTTCTAATTCATGAGTATGCACAAGACACTCTTGAATGTCTTGAACCTAGTTATGATCCCATGCTTTGTATATGTTATGCATGTTCTCTCCAGGTGTTTTGATCTAATTCCTCCTTGTGAGTTATGCTAGAGCTATTACGTTTTCTTTGGAGTGATAAATTTATCATGGTGCAGCCATTTTTGCATACGAATGTGAGAGAAAAGCCTCGTAAACTCTTTCGGTATGGGTCCATTGAGTAAAAATGGCCTTACATAAAAAGTACACTTTTTCATCGAAATAGCAAAAAAGTTGTTGCAAGCAAATGAGTAATTACATCATCCCTACAGGGCAAATATGGTCACATGATTTAATGCCCAACCAAATGCACATTATGTGAACTTGTTTACTGTTGGCCCAGTTCCCTTTAGAAATTTGTTGGCAAAATAAATTGTGAACAAAAACTTCAACCCTAGAATATTAACACCCTAGTTACTAATTTCCTTTTAAAATTTCATTGCCACTAAATGGCTTTCCACTAAACCAAATAGGTATTCGAGATGTTCAACCAATAAAATCGAAATTGAATAAACTTAAGGTTACATCTTAGCTACCACTCAAGTTATAAGTCATGTAAATACTCCTAGTAGCACTTCAAACCACAGAAACATTTGTCTTCATTTATAATCAACTGTGCCAAAAAAGTTGTTTCCAAAGGTTAGTTCACGCAAATAAATGCTATAACATACATGAGAATGAATTTCTCATTTACATTGATTAATTGTGATAGAAAACATTACACTCCCTCTGGCTAGAATTTCCAAGTAATAGCTAGAAATCATAGCTTCCTAATCTATCATCATGGTTTAAAATGCACCTCATGAAGCTCTCCGCCGAAATAGATCATGTCCTAAACTACCAAAAACCTTATTACTAGAATAATGCACTGGAAAACTTGAAAAATGAATTCATCATGAGGAAATATATATATATATATGGAAATATTTTTGAATCTAATTTCCAACATAACTTACCTTAAAAATCCACTTGTAGCTCAATTTGCACATAAGCTATCTGGCTATAGTTATTCTGATAGAGCTTGGCACTCCACCTTTGGCAGCCTAACACTTATCTACTGTGATAACACGAAAACTATCATCTATTTGTAGAAATCCAGTTAGCATCAGCAGACGAGCACCTTGAGATCCTATGCACTTCATTACGGGGCTTATTCATGATCGTAATCATCGACATTCAGTACATTAGAATGCTGATCAGATTTGCAGATTTATCACCAAGCCCTTCAGTATAGATGAAGTATTCTTCACTTACGCAATCTCTTCTTGGGTTGAGGTCTTCTTGCAGCTGCCATATTCTTTAAGCTATGTATCATTCTTTTCTTCTTCTTCTTCTTCTAGGAACACATTGTTTGTATATGGCACCTTATCAGCCTTAGTTTCTAGCACCCATTGCACATATTCTTAGTGTTTAGGAGTGCTTTTCTCTTCCGCTGATCACAAGCCACTACCCCAACTTCGATGAAGGGGGTGTTAGTGTGAGTAATCCTTATGTCCTCTCTCATTTCTTGCATTTCAGACTGTTAATTTGCATTTGAAAGATATTTTGCCCGGGGCCAGGGGAGAAGTTTAAAAGCCAAAAAAATCATGAGAAAGCGATTTTTTCATGTCTAGGCACATTGTATCTTGAATTTTTGAACCAATTTTGTCCATTGAACATAATATTATCACATTTCTGAGTTGTTTTATCCAATCAATGTAGTTTCAGGTATAATAATATATTAAATTATATAGTCATCAGATGTTTGCAGAATGTTAGCCTGTGAAATTTGCCGGTAATTGTCCATGAGTAATAGTGACGCTGTCATTTCATCGACATAGCTGAGTTGTTTGCAAAGCAAAAGGCAATTACATCCCTACAGGGCATTACCTTCACATGATTTTTGCCGCAATTGCTCCGCGTGACTTTTTGTGGAACTTTGAAATTTGTTACAATATAAACCTTAGACAAAAAACCAACACTAGAATATTAAAATAGTTACTAATTTCCTTTTTAAAATTTCATTCCCCTCATTTGCCTGCCCACTAATGGAAATAGGTGTACTCGAGACTGTTCAATCAACAATCGGCATTGCTTAGCAAAGGTATAACTCAGCTACCACTGAATTTCTTTGTAAAACTGGTAGTAGCACTTCAATTTGTGAACCCTTTGTTTATTTATAATTAACTGTTTAAATGGCTTCATTTAGTCACGCACATAAATGCTTTAACTTAGATGAGAATGAATTTCTCATTTACATGATACTGTGCTAGAAAACAACACTCTTTCTAGCTAGAATTTCCTTTGCTAGAAATCATAGCTTCCTAATTTCATATGGTTTTTGCACCTATGAAGCTCTTTGACTACTTTATGCTCTATAATATTTTTTTATAGTGTGATATTTCTTGTGTATTTCATTACACTGCTTGCTTTATTGTATGTACAAAGTTTATTTTCATGCCTACTTCTATTTGCAATACTCACTAAATGCATAATGTCTATTGTGTACATTTTAGGTTCGTGACAAAAGCAAAATCAGAGAAAGAGAGATATTTCATTGCTGCTTGTTTGGATTGCTCATGCTCCATTGGAAAAGGTATAAAAATTAGTGTTTTCTTCTATATTGTGCTCAGGAAACCTTTTTTTGTAATAAAAAGAACAAATCAAACGCAAAAAAACATCCATGGCAACAACACCTGTCTACATAGAGCAATATACATTACCGAACCACGTCATAGAATGCATAGACAATGTGTTACATAGGTTTGACCTTTTTCGAGACTATGCTTTCAAATACGGAGTGGGCGATTGTTTGTTTGATTCCTTCGTTGTGTTGTTTCATTTCCGATACACATCTCTTGAACTTAGAACCGGTATCATTGAGCACTTTGAGACTTTGCTCTCTCTATCTGACCCTGTAGCATTGGCTTCTTTAGAGTTAGAACTAGATCCTGAAAGCCTTTTTCTTTTGCACGGTGTTCATAGCTGGGAAACATATTTACATTAAATTTGGAATTCCATTCCTGCTATTTTTTGCTAGAATATCTAGTTTGAAAGGAACAAGAGAATCTTTAGAAACAAATCTAGGAGCATTGAATTTTCTCTCACAAGTCTTGAGGAATATCAAGGAATATATTCATCAAAATTATCTTCAATTCAGTCCAAATAGTGAGACACTGCCATATTGTATTCGTTTCCATGATTCCAACCCTCTTAGTGGTTATTACGAACCCTTATTTTGGAAAAAATATGTGGAGTTCCTGAGCCAACAAACAATGCTCATCTATTATCCCTTCAATGTTCTGTAGAAATGTTTTGGAGTGGCTTATCTAATCAACTACAACAACTACGCTTTGTTAGACTGCCAACAAGTGACAATATTTGTGTTGATAGCCTTCTCATTTCTATTTGTTACATTCGCAACAATGAATTTGACCCTCGCTGCCTGCGTAGGTATGTTGCTCAGGATTTTTGTAGTTCTATCCTTCGAGAAGATGATACAACTCTTCGCTTTCTACATACCTAGCTTGCCCATAACCCAATAACAAACATACTGCATATTGCCACGTGGCAAGGCCTTGTAGTGAACATAGCCATGTTCCATGACCACAACAATATAGGCAAAGATGAATTCAACATCTATTGGTTATGCGTACTTTTCAAACTAAATATTCAATTGTGGCATTCACATCCTTTCCAAGTTTTAAAGATTTATTCTAGTGATGCACCGCTTGAAAAAACATACAATCTTATACGATTTTCACTTCCCGAAGGACATTTCCATTATGAACTATTGGCTATGAATACTCACTGTGTTCCGATACTCGTTATTGTGTATACATCTGAAAATACAACCACCCAAATGGATACAAAAATTGAAAACATATCTTCGCAAACATATGAAAAAAACATTGTACACAATCAGAACGAAAAACCCTTGACATTTTCTCTTCGCTCAATAAAAAAACATATACGAAAATAGACACATCAAACAACTATAACAGATTCCAATGTTATACATTCCCTGCTGTTCAAAGCCCATTCACATACCAATTTCTTTATTGCTAAAACAACTTTCATGTCCACATCACTCGATGCTGAAACAGATGACGTTCACTCCACTAAAACACTCAAGCAATAAGCAAACAAGTCTTTGCAAACACAAATGTCAACCAACATAAAACAATGCAATCCAACAATGTCAAAATTGTCTCTGTGAAATCTAAAGACAACTATACGCAAACATACACAGCAAACAACCAACTCTGTGTGATGTATTGCCCATTTTCATGCCCGAACAAATGACACACCAATCCATACATGCCAAATTTGTAATCAGCTCCACTTCAAGCTCAACCTCACATCTTTTACAAATGCAACAAAAAAAACATATCTTCAACTCACATCAAAGAAAACAATGTCTGGATACAATAAAATTTGTCACCCATGCTCAACAACCTTATTAAATGGCAAATTGCCAAGATTAGCATGCCCTCAAGGAATCCAATTGATTCCAATGCTTCCGACAGTTGCAATGCTCTCTAACCTTGAAGAAAGACTCATGTCTCTTCACCTTACATTTGGTCAAATAAGGTTCCAAAGCCATAAACGCCCTCAATACACATTAAAGGGAGCAATTATAAATGTCCTAACAAATATTGATATAATCCAGCAAGCATTGCCAAGATACCCAGAAGAAAGAAAAACAATTGCTGTGGCACTTAAACATCGTCTTGAATACATAAAAGCATACCATTCGGGAAATGTGCGCCCCCCATAATCACTATGGCTGCTCTTAAACAATTATGTGCAACAACATTATATCTCATGCATGAAATCAAACTAAACCATGACTGGGATCAAACACTTTCTACCGCCTCGAACTTTGAAACAAATAACAATGAAGAACACGAACATATCCCCTTTGAGAACAACTCTTTTGATGACGACATCGATAATGACAATGCACACGACACACTAATTCATGGTTTCACTGACTCCTTAACTATCCACTATCTTAAAGACAAGATCATAAATGTCGCTCCTTTAGAGGGCTTTACACCATTGGGTATTTTTCAAAACAAATTTTCAGAAGAGATGAATTTCTTAACTTTGTTTTTTGGCCAACCTCATAATGAAACAACTACAAAAACAATCCCATATGAAAAAATATCGCAATGGGAGTTAATGCATTCAGATCATAGATTTTCTTATCACATAACCAATATATTTTTCAACGCAATAAAAATACTAATTGACCAAGTGGGCCGTTCAATATGGCTCAGAATCAGAAAGGGACAATTAAAAGGTCGAACACTATTTGCAAAAGATGTCAAATACAAACCAAATCTAGAAAAAATATTGAAATATGATATCAGGTACATCGATTTCAAAAGAATACGCATTTCCCCGAAATATATGCAACAAACAAGGAAAAACCTATTTGCCATGATTCGTCAACTTGAGCCGCCTACCTTTTTTGCCACATTCTCGAGCACAGAACATTGTTGGTTGCCACTAACAAGGAGCCTCAGTAATTTATACACCCGATATCACAATACTATTCCTTTAGAGAAGCCAAGACCTTTATATTATAACGACTCTAACTTTTTTGTTAAAAATGATCCCGTTACATGCACTCATTACTACAAGCATAGACTCTATCCATTGAAACAATTGCTTTGCGAAGACAAATCCTTCTTTGGACATATACAAGATTACTTTTGGGTCACAGAGCTCCAAAATAGGGGAAATGCTCATGGCCATTGGCTAATTTGGATTAAAAAATGCACCGGTCTTTGGAAACAATGCCAATGACATTGTAGAGTCGTACGTTGATGACTACATTATGTGTGATACTAGTTTATTCCCTCAACATATCGCTAAATTGCAATGCCATCACCACACGCAAAGCTGCAAAAAAACAATCCAAGTGCAGATACAATTTCCCCCAGCCTCCAATGAAGTGTACAAGAATACTTGAACTTGTAAAAGAGCCAACACAATCTACTATTGCAGTTGGACATTCCATTTTCTCTATTCTAGAGAGCAAACAATACGATACTTGCATTACACATGATATGTTCCTCCAAGAACTAGGCCTCGATGAAATCACCTACATAGAAGCAATATAATCAACACTCAAACAACCGGCATTGCTCTTGAAAAGAAAACCAGCGCACGCATGGAATAATAGCTTTTCCAAAAAAATGCCCATGATTTGGCAAGCAAATACCGATGCCCAATATGTGTTGAATGCTTATGCAACGGAAACATATTGCTGCTCATACATGACTAAAATTGACCGAATAATGACGAAAGCATTCAGTAGAATTTGTGTTGAGCATCAAAAAATGCATCTCGATGTCATTCAAATGATTCAGAGCCTAGGAAATGCAATGTTGAATACCCACCAAATGTCTGCACAACAAGAATTCCACATAGTCCTTTCAATCCCTTTAAACAATACATCACAAAAATGTGTTTTCATAAACACTTCAAATCCCGAAGACCGTACATTCATTCTAAAACCTCCAAGTGTACTTCAACAAGAACTAGATTAATCAACGAACATCATGTGTCGATCTTTCATAGATCACTACATAGCACAACCTCATTCTTTGCATTCCATTTTCTTAGCTGATTTTGTTTCCATTCACAATGCTAGTAAAAATAAAAAACCTCGAAACAAGCCACTCATCATCAGATCTGTCAACTATAGCAAACATCTTGACATAAACAACTATTACTGTGAAAGGCTTTTGCTTTACATCCCTTTTACAAACAATGAACACGCCCTCAAAACAAAATTTGCAACTTGGATAGATGAATATGTGTTTCACAAACACACCATCCATGCCAATGAATCCAAATTCCGCTACGCTACCAACAACAAATGGGGTGACATGGACACAACAATTAAGGATGTGCAATTGTCTCTCCAATCCTTAGAGAAAATGAGAAAGATGACTACACATGAACATCTCCCCTTTAAAGACTACGACATAGAGCAAGATTTGCCTTTCCATAATCGACAACAACATTATGACATTGCAAAGAAACAATTCCAACTAGGAAAACACCCGAGCATCTAAGACAACACAACATATTTCAAACAAATGCAACTTCTCAACAAGAAACAACAAGCCATTGTGAAAGACATCTCCTTTGAGAAAAATAAAGACCCATTAATTGCTATCTACCTTTTCCTAACAGGGGGCACCGGCATAGGTAATTTTTTTTTTTGCAAAATTGATATTTGAAACATTGACTTGTATTTGCGACAGTTCCATGCACAACGACCCCTTGAAAATCAAAGGCTTGATCTTGACATTCATGGGAAAAGCTGCTTACAATGCCAGTGGAATAACACTTCATTCTGCTTTCCTCTTGCCTTTCAATCGATCTGATCTACACCCATTGAACAATGAACGATTGGATTCCTTGGCAAAGCACTACGAACAATTACAACTTGCTCTAATAGATGAGATTTCCTTGGTTGGAGGTCAACTTCTATACTTCACAGACCAATGACTTCATCAAATAAAACACATGCCCACAACTTGGTTTGGAGGAATTGACATGATCTTCTGCAGAGACTTCTACCAAGCACAACTAGTCAATGACTGTCTTGTATTTAAAAACCCCAAAATTTCTAGAGAATTAATTAGCTATGACTTCTGGAATACACATGTAAAAATATTTGAATTGACAAAAACAATGTGTCAGAAAGATGTCACCTTTGTCTCTATCCTGAACAGAATTCGCATTGGAGAACATTCAGAATCTGATCTTGCATACCTCAATGATACCTGTATTCAGCCAGTTCCAGTTGATCCAACACTCCCATTCCTTTTCTACAAAAACATGGATGTTCTTCAACACAATAACAAAATGCTTGCTCTTGCTCTAGGTGAGAAAATTGTCATCAACTCTATCGATGAACAAGATACGACAGTTGAACAAATGGAAGCCTACTCTAAAACCATAGAATTGCCACAACATATAGAGCTGAAACTTAACATGCTAATTGAACTTTTTGCTGGCAACTACGACATCCAAGACGGATTGGTCAATGGTTATGATGAAGTTTTCAAAGCATATACAATGACAAATGGCTTTGATGCCATATGGATAAAATTCAATGATCCCTGTATTGGAAAACAACAAAGATCTAAACACCCATAATTGTTAATAGCCAGAACATAACTTGATTGGATCCCGATTGTTCGCGTAGCTAGACCCTTGCGTAGAACATCATACAAGACACCGGTTACAATAAGAAAACAATTCTGCATACAACTTTGTTGTGCATGTACAATACATAGAGCACAAGGCCTCACACTTGAACAACTTGCTTTCAGCCCTCTTGGCATATCGTCGTATGGCTTAGCATATATAGCTCTGTCATGAGTCAAAACCATTTCCAACCTTTACCTGTTATCCCTGCTTACGAGAAAGAATTTCAGCATTAAACAAACTATCAGTACAAAAATATAACGACTCCGAAACGAAGCTAAATGGAATATTCAAGATGCCTTGTCCATAGTTGATATTTCTTCCTGTATTATAGTTGCTTCGCTAAATACCCGAAGTCTCCATGCTCATAGAGAAGCCATTCTGCACGACCATGAATTAATGCAATCTCACATTCTCTGTTTACAAGAAACTCACATTCCTTGCCCCATTGCAATTGACTATCTTGACGGATACCAATGTTTTTTTGCACACCATGTACATGGTGTAGCAATTTTCATTGCAAACAATATAGCTTTCCTACAAAAACATTACTTTCAAAGCATAAACGTAGAGTTGCTAGTCGCAAACATATTATTGCAACATCAACTACGCTGCACCAAATGCACATCTGGAAAACATCTTTATTGTTCTCAACAATGTCTTCTGATCCATTGATGTGACTATTCCCAACTACATTTTTGGAGACTTTAACATCAACATGCAAAACAAAAATAGAAAAACAATGATGCTTTTAATATTCATGCAAAAAAACAATTTCACCTTCCATATTCAACACCCAAGTGTCTTCACTAAAAACATGATCGACCATATATGGTCAAACACAATACAACATACCTGCAATTCATTTGAAATATTTGCATATTGGACTGACCACCCATCAATTTTTGCCCTCTTGAAAAATATCAACAACAACATTGTGTAATTGTAAGTGCACATACCTCGTTCTATTGAATGACCAAAACTAACATCTACTTTGTTGATTCTTTTCTTTCCTTTTCATTTGACACTCTATAACAACTATGCACATATTTCAATGATTTGCAGATAGTTGTAACAACGAAGACATGGAACAACCCTCCAAGAACAAGGACATTGCTAGCAATGATCTTTTCTAAGAACCCTCTAAATGGTAATCTCATTCTAACATTTCTATACTTTATTCTCATCATTCATTTATTATCATGCTCACCCTTTCAATGAAAGCATGCTAATACCCTTCAAATTGTATTCCAAAACCAGGAACATGCCAGCCATCCTCGATACTTGACATTTGTGCAGGAAAAGTTGTAACTATCTTTGAAGGTGATGTCTTGGTCGTCTATGGACCAACGCATGCAACCAACATTTCCCCTTCAAAAGCTGAAATCCTCCATGCTGATTTGGTTGACAAAAATGGTCAAATGACAATCACTTTGAACATGAGCAACACCTTTGTCCACAAATTTGCATCCATTGTGGTTGCTGGTTGTGGTTTGCATGTGACTGGATTCGTTGTCAAAGAAAAAAAAAAGTACGAATGAGCAGATGCAAACTGCTCTCTTGCCGCAAATGCAATAACCACTATGGAAAACATACCAACAGTTTGCAAAACCCGAAAATTGACACCGGACATTAAAATATAGGAGCTTGTTGATTCAAATGCAATATTCTCTGTCGGGTCATTTGCTGTAATTGTAACAGGAATCCATCACACCAACGACCTGTTCACCCTCTACGTCAAAGACTTTGGCGCTGAAAATGCAAAAGCAATAGTATCAACACTCTCCCTTATTTCATTTACATATACATTGCACTATATTATTGCCTTCAGTTCTAACCAAACATGGTGCTTTCTCCTTTCAGGTACATTTGGGAAACTTTCACGTTTCACTATGCCATACAATAAGAAACAGTATTGCAGCAGGCAACATACCACTATTGCTTTTCAAAAACTTCATCAAACAAGGATTAAAGGGATTGCGTGTTGTACATGTAGGCAATTCATCCTTCATCGACCCTTTAAATGATGAACCTACAAAAACATTTTTACAATCTCTCATAAACACAAACATAGAGGCAAGTGCATCGTAAATTTTCTTTTTAAAGTTATCTTGCTTCATAAATTTTTCATCCATCAAATAAGCCTATTAGTAATACATCCCTCTAACAACTTCATCTCCCTTGTGCAGATCACTGGCATACTTCGTGCAAAGAACATATACCTTTCTCCTTTCCAAGCCTTCTATGTAGAATGTGACCATCTCACGGAACCTGATCCAACTCAACTGAAACAAATTTCCCTTTGTGCAACTTGCAATACATCAAAACCATACAAGTATAAGCACTTTCTCCATTGCAATTTGCAAACAAGAGATGACTCCATCCACTGCACATTGCGAGAGCCATTACTGGGAAAAGCCTTCCCACAGCTTTGTCAACCACAATATGAAGAATATTAACAGGACATCTCAAAGAATGTATTTCTTCTCCGTCAATTCTAGATCAAGGGTACATTCACTTTGACGGTTGACAACTCAATATCCACTATCAAAGAAACGTATCTTTCTCCCTTCTCTGGTAAGCATCTCCATTTCCCAGCTCTATTCATTACATTTCAGTTTAATTCTTTCTTTCCAGTCTGACATACCCATTATGTTCTTTCATATTTTTGCAGCAATTTTGTGCCCCATGCACCTACACGAACAAATTTCATGACGGGCTCTCCATATTACCAGGAACAATTCATCATTATCCTCTATGTTTTTCGCTATACTAAAAATACCAAAGCAAACTTGCAAAGGATATCACTCACAAAGAAAAGAAACAATTGCCTATGTTAAACAAAATTTGCAATGACTACATGCATCTCTGTTTCTCTCCATGCTAGTTGTTACATATTTTTTGCCTTGCTTTTGTTCCAGCCTTTTTGTAATTAGTTTATTCTCAGACTACTAATATAATGAAATCATAATCCGAAAAAATATTGGCGACCATTATTCTCTTCTTTTGTTTACTCTAATTACTATTTACTTTACTGGCATTTGTTTGCATAACTAACTATTTCCTTTCATCTAGATTGCATCTTGCACTTGCAAATTCTTAGATGCAAGCAGAATAGAAACATTGAAGAAGCAAACCTATACAATGCAATGAATACTATTGCTATTGCACCTAGACATCTTTCATAGTATTTCCACAACAATAACATGATAGCAATTTTTAATCTTCTTTTCCTGTTGTACACACATCATGTTCATTGTGTTTGAACATCATGGATTCTACCTTTCGATTAGCTTATTTTCCTTTTACAAACCAGGCCAACAAGAAAAAGAATAATAACTTCCTAGGTAATATTATGCATAATAATATATATCTATCTGCACTGCCTAGGTAATACTATTGCTTAATACTGTCCATATGAAATTTGCAATCCAAGCTTGTCATGACAATTGTGTTTAATGAAAAGTTGTAAAAGCCATGGATTTGGGGTAAGAATCTCTAAAGAAACCCCAAAGGCTTTTAACAATCTGATCAATGGACCATGTGATAAGAAATGAGCAAGGTTTTCTTCTTTGCATACATTAATTTGAAATAAACATGCAAACTAAGCAAATGAAGTTAATCTCTATTCTTTGAAAGCTTGAAATAATGAACCTAAGAGGATCTAAGCATTCAGTTTATGTGTTAAGAGAAAGAGATCTCCCCATTAATGGCTTCAAGGCCAATGGATCTTCCCTTTTACTCCATGTTAATGCTATGAAATACAAGATTAAATGCTTTTAGCTCAAATGGAAGAAGATGAAATACAAACTAAAGCCTAAACAAATTGCTATAATCTATGCTAGGAAGAAGAGAGAATTCTTAGGAAATGAGGGAGGGGGTATAGCCCTATTTATAGTTTTTGGTTTGGAAGAAAAGGGAGATTTGGGTGCATGTGGGACAAAGGCTAAAGTCCAAAAAGCACTTTTAGCAAGTCAAAGTGTGATTTGACTATGTTTAAGGTTTTTAACCTAGGTTAGACTAATTAATCTCTCTTAGAGAGTGATTAGGGTTCTGGAAGGGTTTCTGAAGGGCTTAATCAATCCAATGAAGTGGATTGATCTTCCAGGGAGCTAATAGAAGCAAGCTAGAAGAGAATAAGAAGCTAATGTAGTTAGAACGAGGCTATAACAACTTGTTTAAATGGTTTATAAGAGGAAAATGACCAAAAAGGGTGTCGTGAGAGGGGATTTAGATAGGTCTAATTGGCGGTGTGCTGTCAATTTGCAAAGGGAAGAAGCGTTAGTGCACCATTAGAAATAATAGTGTATTGATCAAACTACAGGTGTCTACATTTTCCCCTCTTTGAGGTGACGTAAGCTACGTCACTTCAAAGAAAGTAGACAAACGCAAACAAGTAGAATTTTTTTTGAAGGGGTAGAAGAAAAATTAATAGGACGAAGGATGACGAATGCCCCCTCGAGTGTCGATGGGGTGACGAAGAAAATTGATCGATGATCGAAAAAGAAACAAATAGAGAGAGAAGTGGATAGAGAAGATGAGAAACTAGAAGAAAAAGGGATATTGAGCTATGCGCAAATCAATTGCTATCAATACTTAATCATCATAATGCTTAGAATCCTCCTCATGGGTCCTTATTAAAATGTGAGCATGCGACGAGAAGCGTAAAATGACATAAAAAGCCAAGATACAAACAACCGTGATTTTGCTAAAAATGACCAACTCCATGCAACATACACGAATGCAATGCAATACGAGAAATAAACAGAATCACTGACAGGGAAATAAGTACAATCACACACACTTAAACCAACAACGTTTAAGATAGTTGCACAAATATTTTGTTATCGAGATGAAGTCCCAAATGTTCTGATAAACGACTAGGGTGAAGAATGATGCCCCAAGCAAGGTGTATTATATAAGGGGAAAGATGGAGGACACTTGGGTCTGGTGAAAAAGTAATGTGCATGACAAAAACAGTACCAGGCAATTGATAGTGCCCCAGAGTACAGACGAAGTAAGCAACATAGCTTGTGTAGGTGATTGAAGATTTTGGTGATGCGCGAGTCATTGTTTCGAAATGATTTGAAAATGTCAGCAAGATTTGGGATGAGTGCCATGCAATAGACACAGATTTTAGCTGTAGGTGATCAGTTTAACCAATTTTGAGCCCTTTTTGATGTATTTCAATATTTTTGTTGTTTTTTAAACATTTTTGTGAATTTTTTTTTCTTTTTTGTTGAAGTTTTTGATCAGTCAGAAGAATTTCAAAAGATCAAAGATCTTCTAAAAATACACGCGAGGGAGATAGTGGGAAGGCAAAGCTGTCAGAAAGCTTAGAATATATTCCCACAAGAAGAAAAATGGGTCGAGAATAATTTATTTAAAATAAATTAGTAAATAATTATCATGACGGGGGAAAATAGATGAAAAATAGGAAAAGGCAAGAAAAGGCAGGGAAAAGGCCCCTGAAAGGTTTGTAAATTATCTCAGTGCGACAGAGAAGTGACCGTTGGATGGCACGAAGTGCCCCAACGTGTGAAAATTAGTAAAAATAATTATTTTAATACAAAAATAATTATCATAGTGGATAGAAGAAGGTTAGAATGATCATGGTGGAGAAAACATGCCCCAGGGGCATCGCAATGGGTTAATATACCCACATGGGGTCGGTAAAACAATCACGACCAATTCATTTCTACCAGAGCCTTTGCAAATTTTTACCGTGAGCGAAAGTGAGAGCCCTGGAGTGAGATGGCGAGGATACCGAGGAGGATGAGGCGTGTGGATCGCATCTGAGAGTACATGCGGGACCCAGCAGATGGACCATTCGTGAGTGGCCTAACCCCCCCTATTAATTACACATTTAATGCCATTTTTAGGGTTTTCTAGGGTAGGTAGGAGGAAATTTGACGCATGCGCATGGGCGTATGCATCAGTTTGACGGGTACGTGCACGTGCATGCGTCAAAACAGACATGGACGCGCACGTGCATCCATTCATGGGAGGCAGGGACACGTACGCGTACCTGTTTGGAAGAAGTGGGTACACATGCGCACGCATATCTATTGGAAAAGGTGGGTATGCACACGTGTACCCATAGAAAAAGCTAGATGGGGCACGTATGCGTCGGTTAGGGTTTGAACGGTCCTGCACACATGCGTGTGCATCGAAGCATAGGCACATAGGTGTCATACTGGGCATGCGTATGTGTCTTGTATGGCCTGGCGCCAAAAGGAGAAGGGGTTGTGCACATATGCATCTGATAAGGGTGCGTACACGTCGTTTAGGGCGCGCAGGTGCCAAAGGAGGCGCGTAGGTGCTAGATGAAAGGGGAAAAGACAACTGGCTAGAAAATAGCCAAGTATAGAAGAATATAGGATAGATTAGTTCAGAAGAAAAGAATAATTAGTAAGTTAGATGCATTAAAAGAATTATTTTTCCTTAGAAAAATATATAGAAATGTTAGATGCCTAACACTTGCATTGATTTTGCAGCGTATGTTACCCATTCTTCAGACTCGCAAGCACTATGGTCGATTAGCTGTGATAGAGGCGTAATTTGACGATGATGATAGAGTGACTCTGGAGAGCCTTTTACATGTGATAGGATTGTCTCATGTGGCAGAGATGCCACAAATCACTTTAGATCATGGCCTTTTGACAGCCATAGCAGAGCGATGGCACAACGAGAGCCAATGCTTTCACCTCCTGACCGGGGAGATCACCATTACCTTGGAGGATGTATGGCGCATCATGCGGGTCCCGATTCAGGGACAACTTATTGAGACTACGAGCCGCTGGACTGACATTCAATGTCATATCATACATTTGTTCGGTGTCCCTACTATACCATGACGTGGGATGTCCATCAGACTATCCCGATGTATAGATGATCCAGAGTTAGACCGAGTAGTGGTCTATATGATGGCTCTTGTCAGTGGAGTTCTACTCCCTGACAAGACTGGTGCTTCATTTCTGCTTGGACTCCTGGGAGTGATTCTTGGTTTGGTGGAGGGAGAGACCTACTACTGGGGTCAGTGCATTCTAGCACACTTATACTGGGACCTCCATTTGATCACTTACTACCATTAGAAGATGGTAGGACCTGCTCGTTTGCTACAGATTTGGGCATGGGACCACATTGCTATTGGTCACCCCTTAGGTGTTCTGAGAGTTCGGGCTCCGACGAGCCTTCTACGATGGGTTGGGTCCGACAGGGGACGATGTGCGACCATTTATGGGAGTTACATACCATTACAGGTGTGAGTTGGATGAGCTGCGACAGGCTTCCATTGTATGGAGGCCTTATAGACATTTCTAGTGGCCAGAGGATGGTTTAGAGCTCAACACTGCTACCATTGAGCATTTTATCTTGGGAAGCCGCAACTATATGCGGGAGTTATATAGAGTAGATCAGTGCCAGAGGTAGCTTGGCCTTACCCAGGATGTTCCTAGGCTAGATAGATGGTATGCTCGTAGAGCTAGAGAGCATTTTGATATGGGTCCACAAGATTTCCCGTGACAGAGCACTGGCCAGTTTTTGATAGGTGGTACCTGTTATTTGGGTGCCACTGCGGATAGATTAGAGATCCAGGCACTACGTTGGAGTATGGGCCATGGTACCATGGTGTGCTCCCACATGTCGTTTGAGTATTCCCAGAGTGGCGTATGATGTCGGCGTGAGACCTCCTCTAGTGGGGCCTCCTAGCGGTGGTGAGGGTGGAGCTGATAGTGATGATGATGATGATGAGGGTGGGCCCGATGTGCACCAACATGTTAGAGGTAGGGGATAGGGTCCCATACCACAGTAGCCACAGGGACAGGGCCCTAGGCCCAGGGTGAGACAGGTATACAGGGACACCGTGGATATAGAGTTGCCCCCAGTGGGCATTCTAGTGGGGATATATACCCCTCTTCAGCAGGTACTTCCAGAGCAGGGGCCACCACTTGATATTCTAGAGAGTAGCAGTGCTGGTGGGCAGCGAGCTGCTCTTCAGCAAGTAGTTACAGGTAGCCATTGTTGTACAGTTACATGTGGCTGGTGAGAGAGACACAGCTGAGGGCACAGGTACAGGCCCTCACAGCAGAGCGAGATCAGGCACTCGCCCAGGTGCAGATTTTGACAGCGGAGAGGGATTAGGCTAGGGCATAGGCTACCCAAGCCAGCGATAGTGCCTCATGGCAGAGTCAGATGTGAGAGATGGCCACACAGGGTGCTCAGATATTGAGCCTCCTACACTAGTCCCAGACTCAGGTGGATGGTTGTTGCTCAGAGGGACCATGCACAGGCACAGTCACAGGGCTATCTTACATAGAGGGATCAGGCACGAGCCCAGGTGTAGGTTATTACTGCAGAGAGAGATCGAGAGGCTGCTACCTTGAGACAGGCCCAAGCTGATGTTGGCAGTTTGACAGGCAGCGAGATGCCGCCCTATAGGAAGCTCTTGCTTCTGGAGATGCAGACTTGATACGAGATGCTCATGAGATCCGGTGGTGAGGCTATGTACTATAGGACTACCTACTTCAGGGTAGTTCTGGCAGATCAGCGAGTAGTCTCATTTCAGCAGTCAGAGGCTAGTGTGACAGCTCCAGGTCACGGAGATCAGGTCATTCAGTGAGATCAGTTAGGCAGCCTATGCTAGAGCAGTCAGCTGGACAGGGGCCATCTAGATAGTTTGGTGGTGCTCCCAGTGCAGGTCCATCACAACCACCATTATTTCATCGACCAGGTGATAGACCTGGGAGCCCCGGCGAGGGTGAGAGCTGTGGTTGAGCTCTACATTCTTTTTGTTGTACAAATATTTTGTATACATGCCTCTTATGAAGGCTGATTTTGATGTATAGCTGTGTATACCTTTATTTTGATGATGCCTCATGATGAAGGCTCGATTCTTTTTGATGCATGCCCCTTTTTGACGGCACATTGTATCGATGATGTATTATTTTGAGTACTGACCTGGATAGTTATACATGTATATATGGACATTTGATGTATCATTCTATGATGGATTTATGATGTATGATTTGTTCTTTCCTTCATGTATGTGGCATACCTTAGATTCAGAAATGTGTATATTTCCTGCTTTCATTTTTGATGATGTATCTGTATATAACACCACATGTTTTGGATTCATGAGTTATTTCTGAGTTTTTATGCTAGCACTTGGGATGATACTAGATGATATTGGTGTGGGGGGGATAGATTTGTGATTATGCGCAACCCCTCTTGCCCCCATTGATGATACGATATTTGATGATTTAGCTTAGCATACATGCATGATGTAATACTTAGCATTTTTGTATATATATGATGTAGTGAATGATGTTAGAAATGTGATGAAATGATAGATGATAGATGTGATAACAAACAACTATGCAAAAACACACAAGAAAAGTTAACAAAACTAAACAAATATACACATACAACAAACTACTACTAAACAAACACATGCAAAAACTTAACAAGAGATTAAAATGAGATCTAATCTAAGCAAGTAAAAATGAACTTTAAAAGATGCACATAACAAATAAAGAAGCCTACAATAATTGTTTACAAGCATGAGAGTTCTCAAATGTATGTAATGCAATACATAATTTAAATCAAACAAGATTCAAAATTAGATAAGCAAATGATCCATCTAAAGAACCAACAAATCAACGGACTAAGTACATCAAAACTATACAAACCAACAACTAAAAGTAATTAAAGCACTACTTTGTTTTTGCAGGACAACATTGACATATTTTCTAATGTTTTTGGGTTTATCTAAAAAGATAAGTTTTCGCAGCTACATTTGTCACTGTTGTCTAGGTTTCTCTGAAGATAACATTGTGAGATGAATGTAGCTTTATCCCTGAAAAGGGAAATTTTCCAGATGTTTAGATTTTTTGTGTATCATTTTCTAAATGTTTTTGTATTTTCCAAGGTCATGTTTTGAAAGCAATGTACAAGAACAAAGAAGCGTGGATGCCCCCAGCGTGATGTGGGAATATACAAAAGGCAGAATGCCACACGTGTATGTGCAAGAAGATGACAATGGTACTTTCATGCTCAACGTTAGATGGGAGTATATAAAGGTGATGTCCTCCATGTAGATATAAGAGCAAACAAACCAGATCATGGCAAGGCAAAGGTGGTCCTAGTAGGGTTCCTAGACCTAGCAGAAAAAGTCATATCTAAAAAGTGGTAACGATTACCCGTCCTTCCGTAAGAGTAACTTGTGTTTGATGAATCTTCCTTGAGCACCAAAAACTAGTTTTCACTCAAAGACCTGCCCACTGCGCCACAATTGCATGGTTTTCACATGAGGATGACCTACTTTTTCTTTACTATTTTCTCATTTTTCCATTTTTTTGCTTGTTTTTTCTTTGTTTTCCAATTTTTAGTTCTTATTTGATATTCTCGTCATGCCTAAGCGTAGAACCACTTTAAGTGCATGGCATTCATAGGTTCTGGAAGCTCTTCACCATCTGAATATGTAAGTTTGTAGGCTCCTGATCCATATTTTGCAATTACAACATAAGGACCTAACCAGTTAGCCTCAAACTTTCCTTTCTTTTCTCTATCTTTGACGGTGTTCTTCTAATTTTCTTTGAGAACTAGATCTCCTACATCAAATTCTTGATGAATGATGCGTTTGTTATATCCTCTGGACACTCTGTTCTGATAGAATTTTAGGTGATTGAGTGCTCTGATACGCCTTTCATCTAATAGTTCTAACTCTACTAGGTGAGCAACTCTGTAGTCTTCATCTTTATCAAGATAGTCTCTGAGAGATATTCTCAGAGAGGGAAGCTCCACTTCCAAAGGTATGATGGCTTCAGTGCCATAGACAAGTGAATAAGGGGTCACACCAGTAGGAGTGTGGATGGAAGTACGATAGGCCCAGAGGGCGGGATGTATCTACAGATGCCAATTACGGCCAGTTTTACTGACCATTTTCTCCATAATCCATACAAGGGTCTTATTGGTGGCTTCTTCCTGTCCATTACCTTGAGGGTAATAAGGGGTAGACCACTTAAGTTGGATATGGAAGCGTTGACACAATGTTTTAACCATTTTATTTTTGAAGGATTTACCATTATCAGTGACAATGGCCGAGGGGATCCCGTAACGACATATGAGATGGTTCATGATGAATTTTGAAATCTGCGCACCGGTGACATAGGTAAGAGGGACAACCTCTACCCATTTGGTAAAGTATTCGGTGGCAATGATGATATGAGTATGACCGTCTGATGAAGAAGGATGGAGCTTCCCTATGAGATCCAGGCCCCATTTAGAGAATGGCCAAGGTGTTGCAATAGGCTGTAAGGCTTGTGCTGGCACATGTATTAAATTTCCATATTTCTGGCATAGCTCACACTTCTTGATGAAGTTGCAACAATCAGATTCCATGGTAGGCCAATAATAGCCTACTCTCAATAGATTTTTAGCTAAGACCATGCCACTAGTATGTGCTCCACAAATACCACTATGTACTTCCTTAATTGTGTGGATAGAATCAGCAACATCCAAACAGCGAAGCAGATTCCCGTCGTAGCCATGATGATAAAGGGTGCCTCCTAGGAGGGTATAATGGGCTATGTGGTGAATAAGGGATTTCTTTTCAGAATGGGTGATGTCAGGGGGAAGAGTGCCATCTTGTAGGTATTGGAAGATAGGGTCATACTAAGGGGATAAAGGACCAACAACTTCACATGCCAAACATGACTCCAGCATATCATATGTAGGTACCTGTAAATGTTCCATGAAGAAAGGAATCTTGCTTTCTTTAGGTGCTATGCATAAGAGAGACCCAATAGTAGCCATAGCATCCACAGATCTATTATGTGATCTTGGTTTTTGTTCAAATATGACTTGTGTGAAATATTCCTTCAAAGTTTCAACCATTTTCTTATACGGAATAAGATTCTCATCTTTAACCTTGTACTCATCATTAACCTATTTTATGATAAGTTGAGAGTCCCCAATGACTCGCAGTTGTCTGATGTTCCATGTAATAGCTAGCTTGAGGCCAGCAATGAGTGCTTCGTACTCTACAATGTTATTTGTACATGGGAATCCCAACTGGAATGCTCATGGTATGACATCGCCTAGTTGGAGTGATGAGCACCACTCTTGCTCCAGATCCATGGAAGGTAAAAGATCCATCAAAATGAACCTGCCATTCTATGGATTCCTCAATATACATCATAGATGCATCTGGTAAATCTAAGCATAAAGGTTCCATTCCTAGGAGAGGAGCTTCTACCAACTGATCAGCCAGTACCTATCCTTTTAAAGACTTCTGATTCACAAACTTGATATCAAATTCACTCAGGAGAATGATCCAATTAGCCATTTGGCCTGTGAGGGTAGGTTTGGATAAAAGGTACTTGAGAGGGTCAACTTTGGATATGAGCTTGGTTTTATTATTCAAGAGATAATGGCAAAGCTTTTGAAATGTGAAGACAACCGCAAAGCAGGCCTTTTCTATTTGGGGATAATTCAACTCGTATGCGATCAAGGTGAGGCTAAGATAGTAAATTGCTCTCTCTTTATGGGCTAAGTCATATTGGGCAAGTAATGCACCAATGGAAAACTGGGTAGCGGAAATGTATAAGAGGAGAGGTTCACTGGGGTAGGTGGCATTAGTACAGGTGGGATGGACAAGTAATGTTTGAGTAGCGACAAAGGCTTTCTGACAGTTAGGTCCCCAATTGAATGTGACATCTTTCTTGAGAAAATGAGTAAAGGGGTGGCACTTATCCGCAAGTTGTGAGATAAAGTGATGGATTATCCTGAATCTTTCCTTGTAGACTCCTTAGCTGCTTGAGAGTGGTAGGTGGTGGCATTTCTGTGATAGCCGTAACCTTTGCAGGATCCACTTCAATCCCTCTTTGTGAGAAAATGAACCCTAGGAGTTTTCCTGATAAAACACCGAAGACACATTTCTTAGGGTTCAAACAAACCTTATAGTCTCTTAGACGCTGAAAGATATGCCTCAACACTTTAGGGTGTTCTTTTCTACTTTTGGATTTTGCTAGGATATCATCAACATAATCCTCCATGATGTCACTTATCATATCATGGAAAATAACTGTCATGGCCGCTGATAAGTAGCCCCAGCGTTCTTAAGCCCAAAGGGCATGAATTTGTAGCAAAATGTTCCCCAAGGGGTGATGAATGTTGTCTTATGCTGATCTTCTTCCGTAATTTGTATCTGGTTATAACCTGAAAAACCATCCATCAAGGACAACATTTCATAGCCAACGGTTGAATCGACTATCATGTCGATGTTAGGTAGGGGAAAATCATCTTTTGGACATGCTTTGTTGATGTCATAGAAATCCGTGTAGATCCTTATTCCAACAGGTTTTTTCTGTACTGGGACTATGTTAGAGATCCATTCTGAATAGTCAATAGGTTTAATGAAATCAACAGCTAACAACTTTTCTAATTCTTCTTTGACCAAGAGTGCCACCTTAGGATGCATCTTTCTCAACTTTTGTTTGATTGGTTTGGCATCTGGGTGCACAACGAGGTTGTGCACAACTAGCTCCGGGTCCAAACTAGGCATATCTACATATGTCCATGCGAATATGTCCACGTATTATTTTAAGAGCTCTACAAAGGTCTTTTGTTCCTGAGTTGAGAGTGAAGCTCCCAACTTGACTATTCTAGGTTGCTCCTCTGAGCCAATGTTGACGTTGATTATTTCCTCAATAAGCATTTTAGAAGCATCTTCCATCCACATAGGATCAGGGGGAAGAGTAAGATCGACCTCCTGTGGTAGTTCATGATCATCTTTGAATGGATAAATCACTTCATCTTTAGACTCTTCATTCTGTTTGTCTATGAGCTTATCAAAGAGTCTGTCACTATGGGATTTCCATTGAGCCTTCTTGCTTGGTTTCTCAGAAGTAGGTATACTTTTATTTACAACCTTTTTATTCAACCATCCACACATCTCTGCTTCTTCCCCGAAGTAGGCACAAACTGTCTAGTTGAATCTTAAATCCTTTCTTGTGGTCTCCAGCCGGAATAAAGTCCCTGAGTCCCATGAACTCTGTGAATGCCTCATCATTTTCAAAGAAATCCAATGGCACGTGAAGTTATTGATCCCAATCTATAAGTTCAGGATATACAAGGGCTACTGGATATTTATCTAGGGGGATGGATTCAGATAAGGTAAGGACCGACGAATCTGGGAATAGGTTCATGGAGGCAAGATCCTCGTAAAGGCTACATTGGGAATCTGCATCACTATCAGAATGAGATGAAACGTCCTCACATTCAGAAGAGGTGGCATCATTCTCAGAAGGTAGAGCGTCATGGGGCCTTATTCCAAGGCCATGTTTATCAGTTTTAAAATGAGGGATAGGGATAGGCTCCAACCGGCCTTGTGCATTAATGCCACATCCAAACCCACTATAGCCCATGACAAACATCATGCGAGGACCTTTGATGTACTGAGGTGCTTGATTGCATGAAGCCATGGTGCCTTCTGGCACTCTGCTGGTTGGGTCTTCTAACATTTTCTCCTCAGATAGGAGGCCACTATGGAAAATTTTTCCAATGGTTTAGGACATTATTCGCGGGTGCTCTTGAACTAAAAATAAGGCTTACCCCTTGTCCTGGGGGATACTGATAAGTCTGATATCAATAGAGCCTGCTCAAGAGTGAATGGCTTACTTGGGCCATATTTTGCTGATGTGGCCTCCCATGAAGCAAATGGATTGACCAATGAGGGAAAATATTGATTGAAAGGCATGAGAGACTCTGAATCTATTCAGTTTTTTATGGCCTCCATTTGTAGAGGGAAAACAACATCGCAGAAGGACATTCATAAGATGCATGAGAAAAACTGTGCAAATCCCTACAATGTGTGAAAGGTTCTAGGTCACCCAAAATGGTAACCACCTTCCCTTCATGACATAACTTGATGCACTGATGAAAAATTGATGGAATAGCTTGCATGGCATGGATCCATGGGCATCCCAAGAGCATGTTGTACGGAAGGTCCAAGTCAAGGACATGAAACGTTGTGTCATGACATGTTGGTCCTACCTCCATGGGAACCACTATAGTCCCTACTGACTCTCTTTCTTCATTGTCATATGCTGTGATTGTGATAGTCTTAGCACCCAACTCTATTTCTGAATGGCCTAGCTGCTTTACCAGCTTCAAGGTGTAAATATTTAGACCAGATCCCCCATCTACAATTACTCTTTTGATTTTGCGACGGGTAACCACCACTTCAAGATACAATGGAAAGTTATGCTCTGGGTTGTTATGCGGGATTGCAGTATGATCAAAAGTAATATGATCATTGGTGTCTAAGCGTGTAATCATGGCTTGAAGGTTCGTGGGATCTACCTCTGTGGAAACCCCTGAACTTTACAAATTTTTGTACAATAGATATCCTATGCTCTTATGGGCATTAGAGATCTTGAGGAGATTAAGAATAGATATTTTAGTAGGGTGTGTTCTCTAACTACTCTATTAAGTTATACTGAATTTCCTGAGGGGTAGGCACATGATTTGGTATGATTAAGCAAGCACGTCTTGTCCTGACTGGCACGTAACTCTTTTCTAAAATTTGAATGGTGTTGATATGTTCATTAGATGATCTAATGCATCCAATGAGGGAGTCATAAGGACTATCATTTGTAGGGTACACATAGGCAACAGTCCTATAGTTGTTGGAAGTTTTCCCTTGATCTGTTTTCTTTTCTTCTTATCTGCATGGTCAGGAAAAGGTTCCTTGTAAATACCCATTTTTTCATTTGAACTTTTCCTGGTCTTAGGGGGAGACTCCACAATGATCTTCCCTTCCTCTATGAGGTCTTGGATATAATGGCGTAATCTCAAACATCTATCCGTTTTGTGTCCTTTAACACGGTGGAAGTCACAATATTCATGATCTTTGAACCAAACCGGTTTTGGAGCATCTTCCGGATATGGTATCATTGCAGTTGGATATTCTACCATCTTTGCACCATCTAATTGTTTTAGGATGGTAGATAAAGATTATGTCAAGGATGTGAACGTATGTTTTGTAGGTGCTTTGGGATGAGGCCCTTGTGAAAGTTTTAAGAGTGGGCCTGTCTATACAGCTTGGAATCTCTTGGAGTCTGTAATGCCATCACCAACAACATGTTTATTCTTATTGAAGAATTTAGGTTTGTCTGTGGATTTGGCTTCATGTTTGTTTTTAGTAACAGGTTTAAGCGTGCCCTTGGCAATGAGCGCTTTCTCAATTTGACTGCCTTTCTCTATGACTTCTTCGAAGTTCGAGCCGCAATGCATTTGTTAGTGAAAGAATATTTCTGGGTTTAAGTTAGGAACGAATATGCTCACTAACTATTTTTTTGGTAAGGCACAAGGAAAGTGACTAGCTAACCCATGCCATCATTGTAAAAATCCCGCAAATGTCTCATTGGGTTTTTGTTTTGTGTTGCATAGATAATTCATTGTGATGTCACTCTCCATATTATAGGAGTAATGCCTTACAAATTTCTTTGCTAGTGTGGGCCATGTTGTAATGGAGCCCTTGGGTATGCTATAAAACCATTCCAATCCCACGGCTCCTAGGCTGCGAGGAAAAAGTCGTATTAAGAAATTATCGCTATACGTGACCTCTTGGCAAGCCATGTAAAAGTATTTTATATGATCACGAGGATCACTTTTGCTCTTATACTTATCAAACTTGGGAACAGTAAAGTGTTTTGGGAAAGGTTGTTGTAACATGTCCTTATCAAAGGGGTAAGGACATAATTCTTCATACGAATATTTTCTATTTTGGCCTACATTTCCCTGTTGTAATGTAGTAAGTGTATCTTTCATAGATTTCAATTCATCTTGAATGAGTTGCTCTTTAGTAGGTGATATTGACCTTTGAGTCTGAGCTGCTTTAAAGGTATAGTCCGTATGCGGATCAAATTGAAACTCGTTAAGTTTGTTTTTGTCTTTGTCTTTGCATATGTTTCTTTTTGAAGAGCCTAGGTTTGCTAGTTTTTGACTTAACTTCAAGATTTTTTTTGGAGGATCTCCTCCTCAACCAGGGGTCCTCTTCTTCATCAAATTTCAGAGGAGGGGAAGCTTTTTGCTCAGTTTTTACTTTACGTGAAGCCTTGAAGTGAGGTTTACGTGATGGTTCACCTTCGACAGCAGCCTTATGTTTCCCAGAAGTGGAAGCGTACCCCACATCAAAAGGATTATTTGTGTCTAAGATGAATCTTCACTCTCCTAAGTTAGGGTTAATGACCTTTGTTTCTTCTTCAAACTCGTGTGGAAGTTTATCTCCTAATGCCAAGACTCTTGCGAGTACTTGATCTTTATTATAATATAGGAGTTCATCAAATCTACTTAAGTCTAACCTTTTTTGTTCTCCTGAGGAGTCCGACTCTTCTCCACTATGATCAATTAACGTCTATGTATCTTTGACTTGAGAGAAGAGCGGTCCTAAATTATGACCACTAAATGGGAAGGTGTCGAAAGGGTTTTCTCCCATATCCTGCTCATTTGATTTAGCTGCCATTTTTATGATTTTAGGCATCACTAGCAGACGTTTGTATGTAGCTAGTGTAACCCCCAAGTGTATGGTTTTCTACAAGCCGTTCAAGGTGATGTTGGAATTATACTACAGTGTATCCTAGATGTAGTTTTATGCAATCATCTTTATCAAGGAACACTCATATGCACACCTAATGTTATGACCACTCAATTTGTTGTTACCAAGCCTATGCCCTAAAAATAGATAAGTGACAATGATGTATCAATATGTAAGTCAAGTTAGAACCCAACAAGGTCTAAACACTGACGTGATGCCGTCGCAGTCCCTCGACAAGGTATACTTAAAACTAGTTTGAATGCCGATGAAAGCCAAACCTTCTAAAAAAATGGAAGTCACGAATAGATATAGCGTAATAACGTCACCATGATACATTAACCGAGCAAGCAAGGTGTTAGTACCATGACAAATTTATTATGATATATATAAGGTGTTATCAACACTTTTCAAGAAGACTCAGATGATGTCAAAACTGAAACCAAGTAATAAGTATAACAAGGAGTTTTTAATCATGTGAGTAGCGTAACCACGCAATAAGGGGACTTATACCATCTTCTCACAAAATGAGAATACGGTGTAAGTACCGAGATTGTATGTCTAGGATGTGAACAAAATTATCAACTCAAGAAGAGACAAAAGATGAACCAGACACACAAGCGGTGAAGATGATCTTGAAATCAAGATGGACGGACTTTTATCAAAGATATGAAAAGCATACCTGCACACTTTAGACATTTAACAACCCAGCCGCAAACATGGATGGGCGTAAACGGACAAAAAAGTGACGAGTACTATCTCTGATAAAAACATGTGATGTATGCACCTTTCTCACCCCAAACAATGGGCGATGAGAATGCAAGGGTACTGATCAAAAGATGGAAACAAGCCAAGCACCACTTAGGTAGAGCTTCACCTCGTCTGAAGACAAGAATAAAACTAAGCAAAAGTGGGACGTAGTTTAGTTCTGTGATGAAAAAGACACTCAATTCAAACTCACAAGGGTTCTTTGCCTTGTTCGACAAACAAGGTTTAGAATCTAGATGAGCTGTCACTTTGTGATGGCTTGACGCAACAAGGACTAGCAAAAGTGGGCTCCAAGACAGAATGGCCTCCTTAATAAGTTCTCTCAACTAGGTGTTACAAAGTTGTCTAAGAGCGAGGCGCGATTTACCCAAATAGTCCCTTGCCTATCTTGGGAGTATCTCGGCTTTGTCCCCCTTCAAGTACAGTGGGCAATGAATGCATCCATCATGTACTCTTACTAGGGTCGTGATACGGAAAACTTGTAACTCTAACTCACAAGGCGTACTAGTCAAGTGGGTAAGCGGAGTGCTTCTTGTTTCATCCACGAGGTTACACAGCGGTGGACTACTTTAGGGTTCCTGGTACCACCCCCATTGTTATAGCTTAAGGCGTTATGCCAAAGGGGTTATGTTCCAGTTGAGTGGATAGGGACGTACCCTTTTCTGAAACCTGCAATACAATGTTTTTAATGTGGTGTATTTTTTATCTTGCTTAACTTAATGTGGTTTTAAGTAGCACACCGTTTGGCAACCTGTAAGAACACGTGTATTAGTAGTTTGTGTTTTGTTTTTCGACACCTTTCTTGACAAGTGATAGGTCCTATAGATAACAAGTCTTTAGTAATTTTCTAGTTCGTAGGTTGATGTCAAGAAAGAGAGTTTTTCACTTTGCTTTTGATTCCTAAGATCGCCAAAAAGGCATGAAGGAAGAGCATACACAATGTGAAAATTTCTACTGAAATTACATGAAAGTCTTACTTCAACCTTTATAAAACAAGTGTTTTTTGAACAATTTATATGAGTTTTGTATTGGTGTTTTTGATCTCCAAGATCGCCTTGGAAGACGTGAGGAGAGAGCATACACACTTCTACAAAAGCTACTTCTAAGTAAAAAACAAAACACTTTTAATCTATGCAAACTGAAATGTTAAGAAAGAACCCTGTTTTTTTCAAATTGTTAGTCCTAGAACCTACAGTAATGGATCAAGGAAAAAGATTTTGCAGACTGTAATTTTTTTTCAATTTTTAATATAGACACCTGCGTGCCTATACAGACACCAACGCTTCCTAACCGACGGATACGCACCCCACTTAACAAGTACGCCTGCAGTCAAAAATTAATAAAACCCAATGCAGTAAACACAGATGCTCACAATATGACAGAGACACAGCCTATATTGACATGGACGCTCAGGTTATGACATGTACGCACTTAAGCCTGAAACAGAAAACTGTACAATTTTTTTACACAGTCAGACCTTTTACACCTGCGTGGCTAGAGAGGTGGATACACGCCCCAGATGATGGAGATGCGTGCGCATCCTTGTAAAGGTTTTTACAGATTTTTTACACAGTCTAGCGCCTGATGCATACGCGGCCAGAGAGGTGGATATGCGTCCCAGATGATAGGGACACGTGTGCACATCCTTGTAGAGGTAAAATTTGTAAATGATGAGGACTGCCAGATAGGTACGCACCTGATCCTGATGGGTACGTTGGGGTTTCGACGTGTACGCACCCTTTGTTTGACACCTACGCGCACCCTGTGAAAAACCTATAAAAAACACAGATTTTCAAATTTTCAAGAGCAAACAGGTTAGTTGTTAGTCAAAGTGTCCTATTTCTATATCAAACCCACAAAATGTATATAAATGAAGGTCATTTATCTAGGGTTAGAAATAAAAATGAGGAAATAACAAGTGATTTGAGCAAAAAACTTGAAAATGTTCTTTGAAAAACCTAAAAGACCTCCATTAATGGAGGGTGGACATAAGTGTCCCACCGGGCGTGCCAAATGTGTTCAATGAAAAGTTGTAAAAGCCATGGATTTGGGGTAAGAATCTCTAAAGAAACCCCAAAGGCTTTTAACAATATGATCAATGGACCATGTGATAAGAAATGAGCAAGGTTCTCTTCTTTGCATACATTAATTTGAAATAAACATGCAAACTAAGCAAATGAAGTTAATCTCTATTCTTTGAAAGCTTGAAATAATGAACCTAAGAGGATCTAAGCATTCAGTTTATGTGTTAAGAGAAAGAGATCTCCCCATTAATGGCTTCAAGGCCAATGGATCTTCCCTTTTACTCCATGTTAATGACTATGAAATACAAGATTAAATGCTTTTAGCTCAAATGGAAGAAGATGAAACACAAACTAAAGCCTAAACAAATTGCTATAATCTATGCTAGGAAGAAGAGAGAATTCTTAGGAAATGAGGGAGGGGGTATAGCCCTATTTATAGTTTTTGGTTTGGAAGAAAAGGGAGATTTGGGTGCATGTGGGACAAAGGCTAAAGTCCAAAAAGCACTTTTAGCAAGTCAAAGTGTGATTTGACTATGTTTAGGGTACCTAACCTAGGTTAGACTAATTAATATCTCTTAGAGAGTGATTAGGGTTTGGAAGGGTTCTGAAGGGCTTAATCAATCCAACGAAGTGGATTGATCTTCCATGGAGCTAATAGAAGCAAGCTAGAAGAGAATAAGAAGCTAATGTAGTTAGAACGAGGCTATAACCGCCTGTTTAAGTGGTTTATAAGAGGAAGAACGACCAAAAAGGGTGTCTTGAGAGGGGAGTTAGATAGGTCTAATTGGCGGTGTGCCATCAATTTGCAAAGGGAAGAAGCGTTAGTGCACCATTAGAAATAATAGTGTATTGATACAACTACATGTGATAAATGGAGATTTGGGTGCATGTGGGACAAAGGCTAAATTCCAAAAAGCACTTTTAGCAAGTCAAAGTGTGATTTGACTATGTTTAAGGGTACCTAACCTAGGTTAAACTAATTAATCTCTCTTAGAGAGTGATTAGGGTTCTTGAAGGGTTCTGAAGGGCTTAATTAATCCAACAAAGTGGATTGATCTTCTAGGGAGCTAATAGAAGCAAGCTAGAAGAGAATAAGAAGCTAATGTAGTTAGAACGAGGCTATAAGAGCCTGTTTAAGTGGTTTATAAGAGGAAGAATGACCAAAAAGGGGTTTCGTGAGAGGGGAGTTAGATACGTCTAATTGGCGGCGTGCCATCAATTTGCAAAGGGAAGAAGTGTTAGTGCACCATTAGAAATAATAGTGTATTGATCAAACTACAGGTGTCTACAACAACACTCAAAATCTGTCTGGCTTATCTTCAAGCACTTGGGGCACTACTCCGTTTATGCTCTATAACATCAAGGTTCTCAGCTTGAAACCTTACTTCGATGTATATTTTTTCTAAATTATTCTAATTAGATTTTAAAATAGACTAAAAGCCAATGCATTTTTTCTATATTTTTTCTATTTTTTTCGCATAAACAACCAATGCATTTCACTAAAAGCATCAACCATTAACATGGTCATCTCAGACATTTTACTACATTCACTTGCTAAGCCTTCTAGAGCGGAAACCATTGTCTTTTAGATTGATTAACACAATCAGCCTCAAATCCAATACAAGCCAATATAAACAGCCACAACATACCTCTAATGCAACACAAATGGCTACCTGAAAATGCCAGAAATCTAAAAGAGATAGACATTTTGCAAAGGATTACCCTAATTCTGGGCTATATACAGATTCTACTTCATCTCATATAAATGCAGTCAATCTGGCCACTGACCAAGAGAATTTCCAGTCCAACTGGGGTTCAAGGAGCATATGACGCTAAAGTTGCAACAACTGGCTCTGGCATTATTGACGAGTGGTAGTTATGGTGATTATTGAACAGTTACAGACGCATCAATTGGCAATATTTCATTTTTATTTTTTTTCAAGTTGTATTTAATAGGTAACATGGTCGATTCCCCTAATACGAGTACTACTTTCTAGGTAAAAAATTATGTAAGGGTTGAAATATTGTATAAATCCACCTCCATGAAGATTGGGCATAGGAGCGAAACGAGATTAGGTGCTTAATAGGATTATCTTGATTAAAAACTATAGCAAGTGGCATTTAGGACCCCATAGACTTTAGTTTATGTCCATCCATCAAATTTAGTCCATATATACAACCCTACCCCTAATTAAACATGTGACTAAGGTCTTGAATTGCAAATTAACCAGTTATCAATTCATAATTTGTTAATGCATAGCTCTTTTGGTTGGCTATAAAGGACAATTTTTTATATACAAATTTTCATACCACTAATCTAAACTTTTTCATAAATATTAACAATTTTTAAATTTTGTACATGTAGATTTTCATGTTGTTAATATCTATCTTACCATGAATATTTCTTATATAAATATTTATTAAGTCATTTTCAAGAAATACATTAGATTAATATTTCCTCTCATAATAATTTGTAACCAACATAAATTTGTACCTATTATATATGGTTTAAGTCATAATAAAATTGGGTATAAGTCATTTAGATTTTGAGCAAATGTTTACAAACTATGCTTGTGCACAACAAATCAATGACGTTGTCTTTTATATAGAGATGTTTACGAAAAATGACAATAGAGTCAATTCTTTGCCCTCCTTATCTAGTGCTTACATTTAATGAGTAGTTGACTAACAGAGGGGCCTGTATAAATAACGGAAGCTCTTTCTATTGCCTCATGAAATCTAATTAAAACCACTCCTAGCTTACTATAATTGCTCATGTTAGAAGATTCAACAAATTCAATCATACACACCTAACACAAATCATGATCACTACAAACATCATTCCCCTGCCTGCGATGAAAAGCACACAAGTGAAGGCTATTGAAACTTGAGGTTTACCTAAACACTACTAACAAACTATATTTTGCTATTACTATCACCTTTTTTTGTTCTAACGACATCATCCAAACCAAACATGACAGGTATAGGTATATCTATCTTTCGGTACTATAGATTGTAGTATGATTCTATTATATAGTAACTATCTACTGAAAAGCAAGAGAAACACTTACTAGTCCCAAAAATGTCTTCTACCACTTCAACTAAAAGATCTGTCATGGCATAATTCTTGATGAATATCCGTTGTTGTTCAATCTTTTCATCACAGGTAACTTGCTTGAAATTTTTCAAGCCTTGAACAGATTTGGGCACATCCTCAAACGAGAGCACTCTCTCATGTCTATCTCCTTCATACACCTTACTCTCCATGAACACAACTCCAAAACCTGCAATGAACATCCAAACATGCACAAATACCCTGTAATGAAGAGAGGTAAGGAAAACAACAAAGAAAATGAGCCAAGGATGGACAAATGCATCACAAAAACACGTTTTCTATTGCTCAGAATTTACACAGTGCATCATTTCACGAATAAGAGGCAAAAATGCCATTACATAGTAGGGGAGAAGGTTCAAACTCCATTTTCGACCCTGCGGAAGAAAAGAAGGGAGAGGCAGAGAAGAAGGATGAACAACTTTTTTACAAATGAGCCAAAACTGGCTTTTATCGTACATTGCTTCGCAGAGCAAGAAAGAGGCCCAATACTTCATTAATTTTCATGGTTGGGGTCGTTTTCTGTAATTTTTTCATTTCAGAGACGTTTTCCCATTTTTTGTCCTGCAAAACTCCACCAAAATTTAAAATTGAAGTGTCCATCGTGTAGAGGATCTCAATAGCTTTCCAATGGTATAAGGATTGCGAAAATCCAAGCTCAGGTGCAAAAGATACGCCCTTATGAAGATTTAGGGCAAACATGGCAAAATTAGGGCAAAAATTCGGGTCGGCGGGCCAAAACTTTAAATTTTTCTCTTTTGGAAAAATTTGCCAAAAATCCCCGCGGCCCCGCTGCTCCAAGACACATGTCGGCTTCGGATTCACGTGAAGGTGTGCTTTGTTTTCTTCCTTCATGGGCCCCGCAGCCTCAAACTTCACCTTTTGCCCTTTTGGAAAAATTTCCCAAAAAACTTCGCGCCCCTGCCGCTCCGAGACACGTGGCATCGCCTAATTGCTGCGGGACTCAAAATCACATTCTACCCATTTACCCCGCAAGGGCAAATTTTTCCGAGTTCTTCCACCGGTGAAATCCCTGCCATTGATGTCGACACGTGGCACCTTTTGATTGGCCACGGGGATGCGGTTCTATGTTTGCCTTTGTGCTTTTCACCAGTTTTGGCAACAATTCCATAATCCTCCCACCGCCCCGATCCCCACCGATGAATGGACACGTGGTGCCTTATGATTGGCGCAGGGACTTTACCAATTTTTCCTTAATTCTCCTTTTGCGGGTTTGTGGGCCAAATTTTTCCTTTGAGCTATTTGCCCAAAAGGGCTAAGTGCCGAAAAAATTTCCGCGGGTCCGCCTTGGCAAATTTTCCCTCCAAACCCCGTCGAGCCTTAACTCAAAAAATACAAGGAGTTATGAGGACTTCTTTACCTTTATGGAAAGGGGAAGAAAAATCCTATGTTATGAAGCCATTTCCATAATCTTTTGAGTGCTTCAAATGTGTGCAAATTGAAGTTGAAGCACAAGGAAGGAAAGAATGAAGGCAAATTATCCAAAATAACTTCATTTCTACAGCATAGCTTTAATTGATTGCAAAATCAACGACCACACAAACTCCTTTCACTGCAAAATCGAATTCAATGCTTCTAACGTGCCTAGACAAAATGCACCAATCTCAACAAAAAAAAACATTACCTTCGGCAGAATTTGCCATATCATGGCCTTGTTTTAAATGATTACGAAAGCAAGCCTAGATATAAGATACCATCAATTATTTAGTAGAATGATTTAGATTGTAATTATAACAGTAGCGTTTTTAATAAATTTCGTAAAGTTTGAAAACATTAAACTATAATATTTATTTTCTCACAAAGTTTTGAAACAATAAATTATTATATTGATCTTCTACAATATTTCCAAATTATAAACTACTATATTGATGTCTCTTATATGTTGCTTACCCTTTACTTGCAATTTTGTGTGTCTTTTTGGTATATTTAACTTATTAAATATCGGTATTAACTATTTTAAAAAGTATAATAAAGAGATAGAGTGGCTATTGTGGAATGATAAATTTAAGTTAAAAAATCTTTAAATTCTTTTGGGTAAAAAATAAATTTTGACGTAGAGACTTTTTTTGTCTCACTTATTTAAAAAATTAAATTATGTAATCAATTATAAATATTCTTTCATCAATTATTTGGTTGAATATTTTATAAATTATAATTATAAGAAATATATATTTCTAAAAAATCATAAAATTTCAAAACATTGAACTAATATATATATATATTTTACAAAGTTTCAAAATAATAAACTACTACATTATTTTATTCAAAGTTTTCAAATAATAAAGTATTACATTAGCCTATCCTACAAATTGCTTATCCTATGCATGTGGAGTTTTTTTAATTTTTGGAACTCTTTTACAAAGAACAAGAAAGAGATATATAATAACTATGATGTATTGATAAATGTAATTAAAAAACCCTTAAATTCATTTATGGCAAACAATTAATTTTGATCCAATTTTTTTTTGTTTAATTTATAAAAAATAAAAAAATCACAATTAATTAAATATTTATAAAAATAAAAATTTACAAAAAATTATAAATCTACTTTACATTTACTATATATGAATAAAAAATGAAAAGATTTTTGAGTTCAATTGTTCTCTAGTAATATGGGACAAATAAATAAATTCACATGATCTTAGTTCACATTTTATAAATAATGAAAAGAAGTTTTCACATGTACAAAATTTTCAATTATATAAAATTCTAAATGAAAATATACGTATATATGTGTACAAAATTAGTAATACTAATAAAAAACAATTAGATTGAAGTACATTTCATTAGGTTACTTGCCTAATTTGAGTTTTAGATTCAGGCTCTAATTCTACCACCTCCTCTTTCAAGCCTTTCTCATTATCAATAGTTGTAGCATGATCTTCCTTCTCCATAAAGTGCGAAAAAGGTCTCTCCTTCACATGCCCTGCATTCACAAACCCTCCAAAATTCCCCACATTTCCAAAAATTAAGAGCAACAATCCTGCACTTGTTGCAACCAAACTGCTACAAAATGCCATTCTAATATGGCTTGATCTCACACAACCCACAATAAATCCAGAACATAAACCTGCTCCTTCCACAATACTAAACCAAACCAGAAATGCCCCCTCCCTATTGGGTGGAGTAAAGTCTAAAAACAAGGTGCGACCATAAGACCTCAGTATTCCCACACCTAAACCTTGTACAACCGCACCTACAATTGCCCACCATGGCCTCCATGAATGTTGTACAAAGCCTAAGGCAGAAACCCCCGCTACAAACACAAAACCTATAGCCTGCAATAACACATTAGTTAGAGACTTCGAACTTCCACAATCCATTGTATTAAAAGAGATTAACTTCCTCATATAAGACATCACTCTCTTTTATCATGTTAAGTGATTAATAAAAGAATATACAATTACCATTCAATTGAATACCATTTTTTATAATTAACGAAATTACAACACCAAACATGTTGGAAATCAAAACTCGATTTAACCATACTATAATCAAACATGAAGTGGAAAACTCAATATATAATGTTTGAAGATTGTTGATTTTAACAATCTATTCCAATTTTTCATTAATTCTTTGAGGGAACCAAAGGTAGAGATTATATTTCGGTAGAATACACAACAACTTTGATTTCAAGTGACAATAACAAAGAATTAAGTAATTATAGTTCAATATGAAATTCCTGACTTTAAAAGTCATATGAAAGATCTTTTTGAGAAAATGTTCTATATTCATTTTATGGATGGAAAATAATAACAATTTTTATAGACCAAATAAAAACGAACATAAGTGAACCCATTGAAGGTAAATTGATGCTTATACAATAATAATTTTAAAAATTCCTATAAATAATGACTACTCATTAAAAAAAAATAGAATCCTTGTGTATATATTGTATTATAACACTCACCTACCAAAGTATTCTTTATATGTTTAGGGTTTTGGATTGGGGGTTTTGAGTTTGAGTTTTCATAGTGTTAGTTCATTAACATCAACACATTTAATCCATAGATATATTTTCTCTATCATTTCAATGGTTCACTTTACATTAAAAAAGAATGGTCCATTTTAAATTCCAATGATATTTCTTTGTAGAAGAAGATAAAGACATTTCTTTATGTTTTCCTTATATTGTAAATTATTTTCTTTCGAAGTTATATAATGTACATAAATCATATAATCATAACAATATGTTATACATTTATCTAAACACATAATTTGAGTCATGATTCTCCAATCCTTTCTACTTTAAGGGTAGGTGAGGAGAATCCCAAGAAAAATCTCTATTGGATTGTGAAGAATGGTAAGAGAGCTAACATTTGGATTGATTCTTGGGATGGTCATCCCCCACTTTTCGAGCAATTTCCTCTTTGGAAACCTATTATAGAGAATATCCAGTCTAAGAACTGGAACAATGTGGCACATTACTGCAATTTATTGAATAATATGGAATAAGTAGGTAGAAGTTGGATTCTTCCTGATGATTGACCAATTCAGTTTTTGAACACTCAAAAGTGAAACACATTTTCTATAATCTAATAGAGGTCACTCTCTTGCTCGCAAAATGAGATAGTATTGGTTGGGGTATTTGGGGGAATTATATTTTCCTTGAATGTTATGATGCCCTTTATAGGACCACTCATCCCCTATAAGACATCTTTAAACCTCTTTGGTCTCAAAACATTTAGCCCAAAGTCCGCTTCTTCATATGGTTATAGTTACGACTGTGAAATTCTCACATGCGAGAATTTATTGAAGCATGAGTTTCATGGTCCCTTTAAATGTAAAATGTGTTGGGGTATTAAGGAATTTATTAAACATCTCTGTAAAGACTGACCGATCACAATCAATCATTGACATAACCTCACAAATTTGTTAGCAGGGAGTTGGAAGTCTAGACCAAGTCTAGAGGGACTGGATCAATTAGGTTCAACCTGATAAATGTGTTCGTCAAATTATGCATATCAACACATCTCTTCTCCTATGAAATATATAGAAGGAGATACATCAACAAATCTTTAACAAGGAATACATTAACAACTATTTTGTTCAGAACAAGACTCAAGAAAATATCAAATAATTTATATGTGATTTAGTAACACACCCTCAAACACCTAATCAAAAGTGAGTTGGTATTTTATCAAGTCTCCAGATTCAATCCGAGCAATCTATTGGTAGAAGAAGGGCTATAATGGATAACAATGGGTAATAGTATCCTCCTATTGGGATAGGTAAAATTAATACTAATGGGGCATCTAGAGGTAATCTTGACAGAACTAATATGGGAGGAATATGGAGGTCTCATGTTGGTGTTCCACTTTTCCTATTTGTGGAAAATTTAGGATATGGCTCGAAAGGATATGTGATTTTGAGAGGAATCCAAGAGGCTCTGAAGGTAGGTTGGCAACATATTACATTGTAGTTAGATTCTCAAATTCATATTATGTACAACATATTACCCCTATTAGCCAAGAGATCAAAGATTGGGAGGAATGTTGGATATAATTGAAAATATTCAACAAAAATTTCAGCAAATAAACTTTTGATATATCCCAAGGAATCAAAATGGGGTGGATGATGCTTTGGAAAATTAGGCATTGGATAAAATATAATATAGTTTATCATGGTCTCCCTCATGTTCGTGGTCATCACATATCAAGGGTGTTATTTACTCTCTTCTTTCATTAGATGCTACTTAGGTTTGTAATATGAAATTAATTAAAATATGTGTATATGTGGATAGTGATGCATTTATGGCTTGGTTGGATTTGGAATACTAAAGTTCAACACTACACCTCTCATGATAGGTACTCGGTTTGTAGTGTATATGCTTGGAAAGTAGACAATGTAACTTTGTGATTAAGTATTGAATAAAATAGGTCCTTTAAAAAAGAAGAATAAAAGAAATTTTTTGTATCAACATTTCTTCATGTAGAGGAATGATGAAAGTCAAAGAGTGACATAAGAACATTGATTGTTGATGCAAAGAGAATATGAGGATAGGGCATAGTAGAACTTGTGGTCATGAGAAGATTGTCGTCAAAAAAAGTAAGACAAGGGTATACACATCCACGAGGAAAACACACAAGGAGAAACAACATAAGACAAGCTTGAATAGGATCAAAGAAAGTGGCAATTTGATCTATTCAAAGTGTATTAACTCACCAAACTCATTTCATTATTGTGGTACTTTTTGCAAGGAATATATTATCTGTATCAACACTAATCTTCTCCTCCAACTGGTTTAATGGTAAGCTTCATTAGATGATTAAGAGGATTGATGTAGGTTTGAGGAGGATAAGGTTTTCAAGAACATAACTAAGCAAGATTTGTCTTCAAATGGAAAACCCATGGACACAAGGACACTGGGCAAGAGGGCATAATTTTCCCTAGGGGACGTTGCTTTAGTTTTCACCAAAGAGATACCTGAATTTTCTATAAAAAATGAATACCGACTAGCCACAACAAGGGGCATAGGCTGTAAAGCTTTGATTTGTAAGGTATTGAGAAAACACTAATCTTTGACTGAATAAGGAAAATGGTCAAAAGAGGCTTCACTAAATATATTAAAACGTTCCTTCTCCTTAGTAGTGAATGCGTTGTGCTCTCTTAAATTTATTAGAGGATTGGGATTTTGTGTGTGATAATGGTTTTTGGTTTTTTGGGATGTTTGGTGTCCAAAGTTGCCAACAGACCCCCTTCTTTGATCCTAAAATTACAATAATCTCAAAGGCTCTAATTTGGGTTTCGATCTACAATTTCCCCCATTGTGATGAGAAGCTCATGATAGATTCAACTAGTGGAGAGCTTAGTAAAAAAATTCTGGAGAAATAAGGAGATATAAGTACATATGAATACGTTTGCAAGGGTTTGTATTATCATAGACCGTTAAAAACCCATAATCATTTCATTAAGATTCATTCTTGAAAGGTTCGTGGACTCCATTCATCAATTATGAGGAGCCATATTTCAAATGTCTTGGGTGTAATCAAATAGGGAAAAAAGTAGTAGAATGTTTCCAAAAATAACTCTTCAAGATTCACCTAGAAATGGATTAAGAAAGGTAGCCACCCCTATTGAATCCCACTATAGAGGAGAATTCTCCAACCAATATGGCATAAATATTGGACAATATCATTGTAGTGAAGGGCATCCAAAAATTTACGTTTGAGACATGTGAGGAAGGATCTCTCTTTGACTAGTAGAGATAGGATTATGTTGTTGGAAAAGGAGGTTTTAGTAATAGTGATTCTAACTAGCCTTAAGATGGAAATGTTATGGATTGACAATCTGTTAGTTTTCACTAGATTTTGGAAGGAACGCGCCTAGAAAAGGGAAATCCATTTTTCAATTACCAAGGGTGAGGATAGTGGATAATCATAACATTAGATTAGTAATCCCTAACCAAAATTGGAAGATGCCTACTTTACTAGGGAGGAAGATGATGATCGATTGACATCATTAGAGTTTCACACCATCTCATAGAAAAAATATTTACTAACTAAATCAAATTATTGTTAGATCAATTGGAGAGGAAGAAAATTGGAAGCAAAAAGACTACAAATGGATACACACAATGAACACCAATGATGGACACTCACAATGGAATATAGAAGCCATTTTTTCTGAAGAAGGAGAAGATAGCTTACCACTCGTGGATGATGTTGCTATATGGGAATATATGGATTAAATCCTACTATTTCTTCATAGTTTACTATTATAAAAAATTTCCAACAACTACCAATTTTGTAGGATTATCAAGTTCCAATAGGTGACTCATTTAGTATCATGATAAGGTTTTGATCATATGGCAAGTTTTCATATATGCTGCAGTCAATAGATTTTGAATATTCCTTTTGTATTTTTTAATACTAGGAAAGGAACCCCATAACCTTTATTTACCAATCCAAAAAATTTAAGTCTTTAAAAAAATATTGTTTGTGTAATAAAACAAATAAAATTTGTATATCATGCATGCCACCCTCAATCTAAATAAATATTTAAGTAATTATAGTGATATGAACTTCCCATGTGGTTGTAGGAGGACTTTGAGAGCCACGTGAAACATGTTTTTGGGAAAATGTTCTCTATTCCTTTAATTTATGGATGGAGAATAGTATCAAATTTTATATGGACCAAATACAAAGGGGCATAAGTGAACATGTTGAATGCAAATTGGTGTATATAAAATAATTAAACAATTCTATAAATGCAGATGACTACTAATTAAGAAATGAATATCCTTGTATATATGATGTTCACTTATAACACTCTTTTAAAGGAAGAGAAGGTCAACATATTTCTTTTACCATTTTCCTTTGTTTATGTGTTTAGGGATTTTAGATTGGGGATTTTGACTAACTTGACTAAATAAAATTTAGCTTAAATGAGGCCTTTCAACTTTTTAAGTTTTCATAGTGTTAGTTCATTTTAACTTCAACCTACTTAATTGATGTATATTTTCCTGATCTATTCAATAGTCCACTTTACAATGAGTTTGAATTGTTCGCTTCAAACTCCTATGATATTTCTTTGTGGAAGAAAATAAAGCCATTTCTTTATATTTTCCTTACATTATAAATTATTATTCTTTTTATGTTATATAATATAAATACATGATATAATCAAAAAAATATTATAGTTTTATCAAAACACATAATAATTTCATTATAAATCATAATTGTTTATGGTTTGAATATTTCATTTTTATATCTCGAACAATAAATATAAATATATTCTACAACTTTTTGAATTCATGGATGAAAGCGGCCAAATGGAACTTATGGGTCAATTCTGGGACATACTTATACAAATATATGCTAATTATACATATAAATAACATATATAAAAACTAATATTTTAGAGAAAAAATATTTACATTTATAAATTTTAAATAATGTTTTTAAAAATGATTTTACAAATTTTATTTAATCAACATTATCTAATGCTCATCATCATTAAATTTCAAACTAGGATAAAAGAAACTTTCAAAGCCTTATAAAACATTTAATCATTCAACAATAATAACAAAAAAGAATTGTGTATCTATATGCCGACGAAATATTTTATCAGGGAAAAAATATGAGCTTTGTTAACGCTCGCAGGACTAGATCCCTCCACTATTGAATGTGATGGCTCCCATTAATTGAAAACTGGAAACTATTTACACTAATCTAACCTTGGGGGCGGTTGAAGACTAGGGAATATGCGGGAACACCCTTGTTGTAACTACATGGTAGATTAGAGAGGGAAGAATGTGCAAGTGAGAAGGGAAACAATTTATGAGGGGGGGAAGTGAGAGGAGAGTTATGCTAATGAGAGAAACACACAGTTCATTAAAATAATAACTTTGAATAATTTCCATCTCAATAAGAAGAAACAAGAAAACACATGTATTCATAAAAAGATCATGAGACAATAAATATATTAACACCAAGTTTAACCAATGATTCTTATTTCATTTCAATAGGCACAAAGTCCTTCCTTCCTTACAAAACTTGCCATATGCTTGGTTGAGTATCAAGATAGAGAATGGAGGAAAATATTTGTGGAGGAAATAGAAGAATACAAAAATGCTAGGGAGAGAAAAATCTGATCATTTGGAATGGAGAATACATTCCAATAAATATAATTCTTACACGACCTTTCAAACTTTCTAGTGTCTTTTCATATTCTTAGTTAAAATAAATTACTTTTCCTTATTTTAAGAAAAGTAATTTTACAATAGGGGAATATAAAGTCAGTGAAATGAATAAAACAAAATTAGAAAACATGCACCCCCAATGAAGAAACATAAACCACTTAAGAGAACTAAGCCACTTTTACAAAAATGGGATTTCTATATAAAAGAAAAGAGAGAGGGGGAGAATCAAGAAGGGGATGGAAGAGGTTATCCCATTGATGAAGTTCTGGAAGATGAAGATTCTTAAATGTACTGCACTAGCACGACCTTCTAGCTTTTCATTATTGAGTTGAATCTTGACACCACATTCTAGATTTGTTTTTTTGCATGGAATTACAATGCACATCAAAATGTCCACCCAATGATCAATGATAGCTTGCATTGACCTATAATGGTCTAACCATTTTGGAATTTTCTAAGCTACATAAAAAATAATGCTTTTTACCCGGGCGAGTGTGTGCATGAGTTGAATACCATAATTCTCTGAAATTTTTCGTGGATGATGCAGGAGAATATTTCTAAATAGTTAAATTTTGGCTTTTCATAGTTGATCAGGTGTTGTGGGGTCCATTTGGATGTTCATGGTGTATATCTAGTCCATTTGGACTCTTATGGATGTAATAAGTGGTCTTTTGGAGGTTTCCCTCCAAAACCACAAGTTTGAATATTTGAATTTTTCATTAGGTGAGTTAGAGACATAAGTGTTAATGTAGGTTTAATAAATAACGTATTTTTGGTCATAAGACATGTTCAACACCAAGACATGACTTGTTTGACCCTAACTAGGGTGTAACATCACTTGATTTGCTTAATCATGGGTAAGTTAGGTGCTTAGAACCCTAACTACCTTCATCCACTACTTTGGCTTGATAGGCATTTGAGTTAGGGAGATATAGGGAGGTAGGAAGTTAGTAAGGGGGGAAGAACTCAGTATCACAACCAAAATTGGCTCATGAAGTCTTGTATTATCCTTGAAATTGATAAATGAAATGACTTTCTTGAGCACCATTATATATCATGATGATTGTATGTAAAACTTATGTATGATTATTGTTTATATGTGACTTGTTGAATGATAATACAGGTGGGAAGAGTTCCAAGTAAGATTATAAAGGTTATGGAGGAATGAACATGGTATGAAGCTTTGAAATTCCTTATGTAATTTGAAGAAAACAAGGATAATTCAGATATTTGAGGTAAGAATCTGATTAATGTGTTTGAGATTAGTTATATGAAAGGTTGAAAGGTTATCAGGGGGTTATTAAAGTTGTTATAGGGTCATGGAATGATCAATCATGCTAAAATCTACCTAGTATTTGCAAAAATCTCAATTAGTGTGAAGTAGGGTCATCTAGGTCAAGAAAAGACTGAGCTATCAGATTTGAAGCCTTTCAATGTTTGGACGATGTTATCCTGATTGTAAATAGTTAGCGATGAATGCTAATGGCTTACATGTAGGTTTTGAATCATTAAGCACTTACACAAGAGATTAAAGAAGAGTAACAATCTTGAAACCCTCATTCTGGTACAAGAATGCCTATTTTAGGGGTGTGAGCCACTAATCACTATATAATGCTTAGAGGAAACCTTTAAAACCTTGTTACAAGTTGAATTAGAAGGAGTTTAAAATGCATTAAGAGTGTTCTTGAAGTATCAAGACAAGGGAATGGAAATTACAAATCCAAAATTTCTAAACTCTCGTATGATTGTGTTGGGCCTAGTTTGTGGGCTTAGAACGAAGCATATTCTAGTTCAACAATCTTATTCTAACATTGTGGAGGTCTGTGAAGTTATTGGGGAGTTGGAAGGAGGATAAATGTGGTATTAATCACAAGAAATTTGGTATAAGGTCATAACTTTAATGTGGAAAAGATAAGGTATAGTCTTTCAGCCAAGTTTATGACAGTTAAGTCTAAGTTAGCGTTACAGTGGTCTTGTGAAGGAATCTACAAGGAAGTAGTGGTTAAACATGTTTGGGTATAATGTTAGGGTGTATTTGAAGCCTTGTGGAGGATTAGAGAGTCTTGGAAGATTCCTATTCAATAAAAAGTTGTGGCTGTCTTGTCACAGTCTTAACGAAGCCTAGAGAGAGTACAAAGTAACTTGATAGAGAATGTCATGTTAAAAGGAAAGGTGAATGATTTGAAGATGGTAGTAATAAGTTGTTAAGGAGAATTAAGACATTATGAGTGAGAGAAGAAACCTAGAAAGCCAAAGAAGGAGCCAAAATAGAGTTAGGGATTGTTTGTAACAAGAATAAACAAGGATACCTAGAAGACTAAAACTTGAAATGTGACATGAATGAAGACAAAAGGGTAATGAAGCATTGAGAAGGCTACATAAAAGTGTGGTATATGGCCTGTTTAAGGTGTTAAGAAGGTTGGAACTAGTGGAAACTAATGAAAACGTATAAAGGGGTCTAAAACCCTAACAACACCTAATTGAGACCCAATTAAAAGGAGCAACTTGTGTTGGGAAAATTACACTTTGAATTGGAGGATAAAATTTACCTGAGAGTAAGAACTAAATAAAGGGTATTAGGAAAAATAATTACATTTGCGTGAAAGTTTGTGGATCACTCCAGACACAACGGTTTAAGTGCAAATAGGGTTAGTTGAGTGACTTAATTGCAAATGGCAAAGAAGGAATAAAAACACATGGGCTTAGAATTGGTTGATGAAACTTTGTAGTCTTATAGAATGCCATAATGGGTATTGAAAAATCTTAACAGTTAGGCCTGATACTTTAAAAATTATCAATCTCATCAAAATATGTCATTTTGAAGGGTTAAAAGTAGTTTTGAGGGCTTGATGGTAAATGAGTGAAGTTGATGTTAAATGAGTGAAGTTGATGTTTTGTAACTTTGTGAAGCATATAATCATGCTTGTTTGGTGTCCTTGAGCATATTCAATGCCTAATAGAAATTTAAATTAGTTATCTATAGCATTTTGGTGTTGACAAGCCAATTCAAGCTTCTTAAGGTTAGTGTATTTGCTTGATTTTGGGTGTTTCTGAAAAGTGGAGTTCTAACTATTGATTGTTGTTGAATGTTCTATTTTTGGGCTCACCACACCTCTGTATCAATGGAGTTCTTCCAATGTAGTTAGACTGGAATGTAATGATGGACACCACATATTACTCAAATCAGTGTTGATTTCTTCCTTAATTTCTTGGCCTCTACTGATATGAATTGGGCAATCCTCTAAGGCTTCATGAAGTTATGACATCCTCCAACATTTATGTATCCTTTACCTCATTCGGTACATTTCACACCCTTCTATTTAAGAAACTTTGAGGTGAGTTAACAGATCTGGAAGAATCTCTCTTAAAAAACATTGCGAGATTTGATACAAACAATTTTGTACATGTTCCCAATGATATCTTTTTTTTGTACATATGTACCCTCAACATAACATATCAACTCCCATCATTTGTATTCCACCAATATCTATTCATGCAAATAAGATCCTCGAAACAATAACAAGGCCAAAGAAAACGTCTTATCTTTTCTCTTATATCTATGTTAAGATGTTCATCTTTTTCCAATTGTTCAGATCCAATCCTGAGAATAGTTTTCTTCTTGACTCACAAACACTTTCTTGCTCAACAACAAATTAGAATCAATAAGACTCGTCTCTTGAATGGATGATAAGAGTTCTTTCCAATGATCAATTTCATTTATGACTGTGGTGAAAACACCTTCCACCTTTTCATTTGACATGATGGAAACCTCATGTATCTAGATCATTTTGGGGAGAAGATCACGTCCCTTATTCACAATGGAGTCAATCCATGTTTCAATCATTCTTACTATCTTGCCAAAACGTTGGGCCTCTTGAATTGTATGTGGATCAAACCTACTCGAGGGAGTAACTGAATCATGAGGAGTGAGAGGGGGAGCCTCTAGATCCATGAAGGTATGAATATATGTCGTCAAAGCTCACACATGTTCCTCCAATTGCTCTTGGGTTTCTTTTCATTTTCTCGTTCGAGAAAATAACTTAACAACTATTTGTTCAAAGTTATGAATGTCTCCCTCATGACCTGGTTCCCCAAGAGGAATTATAGTCATTTCATAATCAATTATTTATATTTGAGCTTCATCTTTATTAACCTTGGGACGAGAAATGTCAACAAATCAGGACCCGAAAGTATTAGTCATGAATCGATAAGTTATTTTGGCCTTCTGAGGAGTAGGTGTGAGGTTTAAAATTTCTTGAGGAATACATACCATAGGGGTTTGTGATAATTTGGTGATGGTATGTTTCTAATCACTCATGAGGATTTTTACCCAAGAGAATATGGGTCTAGTGGGAATAGGTGGAGCAAGAGATGTAGGACTTGTTGCAAATGAATGGTGAGCCATGGCATGACTTGAGATTGGGGATGGTTCATGGATGACACTTGAGTGGGATTACAAAGAGGTTGCAAAAGGTTGAAACTAAGAGTGAGTTAGTTTCTTAGAAGATTATGGATGACTTCTAGAGATTGACAAAATAAATTCTCCAGGTTCGGGAGACTTAAGTTTATCTTCCCTTTGGTTGTAACTTTCAACGAGGAGAATCAAGATTAGAAAGTGGAGGTGAAACTTGCCGAAGAAACCACAATTCTCTAGAAGTTCCCTTATCTTTTGAGACACTTGGATTTTTGACATAAAATTTGGTCACAGACTTTCATGTTGCTTACTAGAGGATGAAATTGCCTAGCGACCTTCTGGAATAGTGAACTCAACAAATTTATTGAGAAACCACTCCTTTGATCTTTGTAGAACGACGAATGTTTGAATTGAAATGTCTCCATTCTCTACTAGTGACTAGTCCATTGGTGGAAAAAGAGTGTGCTAGATTGATTCCATGAAGACAGGTTCATACATATAACTGAAATCAACAATCAAACCTTCAGTTACTCATTCTAGGTGGTAGTCCATCATTTTCTGAACTTTCATTCTCATGAAATATCTTAGTCAAACTTCTATTTCATCTATACAATCCTCCCAATAATCTTCAATCTCAGGATGATGAGAGATGACAACCTTTTTCCTTCAATTCCCAGGTGTAACTTACTATCAAATAGCCTCCTTGCCGTGTAAGCCCACAGTTTGAACAGAACCAATTGTCAAGCCTTGCAAACAATATTCCTTCCTTTCCCTTTTGAGTAATGCATCCTCTTTACTTAAAATGACCAACTTCTTTGAACATGGGATACCGAGGAATTTGGAGATTCCTTCGGGAGTCAAGATAGACATAATGGATCCATCTCTTGTTGATTATTTGACTATCAAGTTCATAGTTGTGAGCACAAGTAGGAACGAGATTTATATCTTGGAGAGATAACGAGAAACCTGCAACTCTATACAAACTAATGTTGTAGAATTTATCTACCAATACACATTTGGTTCTTTCTTCCATTCGCCTTCGTAGGTCATCAAAATCCATGTTTTCCACATTGTTATCCCTTATATCTAGATACTCGAAGACTAAAACTGAAATCAAGACTCATAGCCATCATATTTGAACTTCATGTTTGGAACACTTGACACGATAGAGTTTGCAACTGAGAACTGACACTTTGTAAAGGTAGAATTTTGAGTATTTGAGTATTTCAAAGGGATTTTAATGGGGTTTGCACTTGAAACCTGAATGTGATCACTCCAGATGAAATACTCAACCAAGACATACAAAATCATATTCAAATGAAATCTATGGTGAAAACAAAGTCACATTCCAAATTTGAGAGGGCTCCTCTATTGGAATCAATGGGAAAGTGCAAAAGAGCTTTTGGTTAATACTTGTTCATTTTAATGGAGTTTGGGATGCAAACCGAATCTGATCATAGAGAATAAAATCCTGCACCTCATCAATTGTGAAAGGATCCAAAATAAATGTGTTTGAGATGAGAGGTTATGGTCAAAATTTCAAGAGGTTTGCTTCATTGAGTCTCTTATAATAAGAAAACAATTATTTTTGTAAGCATAGGAAAAAAAAAAGGTTTCCTACAGCTGAAAATTATTTCCCACATTGAAAATAAACCAATTTATCATTCAACACAAGGCTTAGCTTTGCTTAAAGGCATTTTAAAATAGAGCATTTTGGAAAAGTTACATGACTTTTCTCCGATGGAATCATCTAAGGTGAGAAAAATGAATTCTTGACAAACTAGGGCATGAAGCTAGATTTCATGGTGTTTGGAGGAATTAAATGGTTGTTATGTCATGCTTCTCCTTGCACTTTTTCTATTTTTTTGTTTGGGGTCTTTGGAGGGGAAGTAGGAGTTTAAAAATGACTTAAGTGAAAGGTGGAGATTTAGACAGGGAATACAAAACTTGGGAACATTTAATGAAATGCACAAGCACTCTAAAAATGAGCCCTAATCACATGAGGACACACTTTTGGAATGCAAACTAATTCCAAATATCCACCACCAAATGCATCATGGGATCCAAAAATCTACCCTTGCCTAGATGGAAGAGCCCAAGGGAGAAAACAAGGAGGGAGAGCAGTCATTTTGAATTTGGTAAACCAAAATCCAAGCAATAGTAGGGCACAAATTTGAGAAGATAATGAAAAAAATATATGCAAAAAAAATTCACAGAGCCTCCAAAAGGTTGCACCAATCAAAACATTTGACTTAAAACTGTTGATGTCATCACCTCAATAGAGGAATAAAACAAAAATTAAATTTCCATGCAACCAGAGTGAAAATGCATGTTTCCTAGACATATAGTATATGTTTTTGATTGGAAAACACTCAAAAATCCATTGCAATCATTTTCAAGAGATAAGGATGCATAATTTTTGAGTTACAAGCAAAAACCTCTTTTTGGCAAGCAGGCTCATTGAGGGGTAGCAAAGGGTTTTTAGATGGTACGAAGGCTTGGAGAGACCGAGACCAAAACTAATGTTTGTGTTGTGAAGAGAAATCCTTGATGTTTCATTTGAATGCTCACTAGTCTTCTAACTCCACTATGAGCCCTCGTAATCAGCTGTTGAAGTTCACCTTCCTCTGGTGTACAAAACACCTTATCTCACAAAAAGCGTCAGAAAGGTTTTCACTCCTTAAACATATCCAATGCTCCCATAATATGATTTTGAGTATAATAGTGAGGACTATACTTAGAGCCCTTTCCATTGACTACATTATGGTCACCAAAGAACACACAAAACTGACACATGAAATTTCACAAGCCGACATAAGTTACAAAGGGGTAAAATCGACAACATTGCCCAAAACTCTCGAAGAAGACAATTTTTTTAGGGGATGTCAAGAAAAATGATTACTAACATTTCCGCGTAGACACTATATAAATTCACTTAGAGGAATGACACAAATCCAAGAACTTGGTGAAAGAACACCGATTAACGATATGAGGAGAATGGGAGGCTAGGGAACATGAGAAATCTTGGAAATGGGAAGATCATGGCCAAAAACATTAAGGCAAGGATTAACACACATGTAAGGAAAACAATCAAGGAGAAATGCCATAGTATAAGTCTCGATAAAATCGAGGAAAGTGACAGTTCCACCTATTCTGATTGTATTAACTCAATAAACCCCTTTCATTGATGTGGAAATTTTTGCAAGGAGCAGATTGTTTGTATCAACCCTAATTTCCGCCAATCTAGATCAATGATAACCTTTTCTAGATGCTTCATAGGATCAAGGTAGGTTGGAGGTGGATAAGGTCATCAGGATCATAGCTAAGCAAGATTTGTCTTTAAATGGAAAACCCAAAGACATAACAAGGGCATCGGGCAAGAGGGCCCGCATCTTTCCTTAGGGGATGTTCCTTTGGTTTTCACCAATGAGATACTTAAATTCAATATTTCTAAGATGAATTGTTACTAGCGGTAACAAGGGACATATAGGCTGAAAAACATTGATTTTTTAGGGTATAGGGAAAAATCCCATCCTTGACTGAATCAGGAAAATGGTCAAAAGAGGCTTCATTAAATATATGAGAACCTTTCTTCTTATCACTAGAAAATATATTCTTCTTGGTGGTCTTCAATTCATCAAAGGATCAAGATTTATACGGGACAAAGATTTATGATTTGTAGGTTGGTGCGGTGTCTATGTTTGGCAATGGATCCCCTTTAGGGTATTGGGAAAAACCCCATCCTTGACTAAATTAAATAAATGGTCAAAAGAGGCTTCATTGAATATATACGAACCTTCATTCTCATCACTAGAAAATATATTCTTTTTGGTGGTCTTTAGTTCAATATGGGATCGAAAATTGTGTGGGACAATGGTTTGTGGTTTTTTGATTGGCGTGGTATCTTTGATCCTACGCTTACAGTCATCTCAAAGGATCCAATTTGGATTCGGCTAGATGCAACCCCTTAATGACGAGAATCCTAAGACTGATTCAATAGCTAGTGGAGAGCTTAGGCGAATGTGTCTGAAGAGATAAGGAGATATAAATTTTGCATTCAAATTCCTTCACAATGTTTTGTATTATCACAAATCACTCAAAACCACTTCATCATTTCACTAAGATTTCATCTTGGAAAGGTTCATGGAAAGATTCTTTTTGTGTAATTAGATGGGGCACAAAGTGGTATAATATTCCAAAAAGTGCTCTTCAAGATTCACCTAGAAATGAATCAAGAAAGGCGTCCACCCCTTGTCAAAGTTTTCTATAAAGGAAGATTCCCCAACAATGGATGACGTAATGATTAGAAAACATCATCGTAGTGGAGGGATTTATAATAATGCACATTTGAAACATGTGGGAAAGGATCCTTTTTTACTGGTAGAGATGAGATTGGGTTGCTAGAAAAAGAGGTTTTGGTAATAGTGATTCTAACTAGCCTAGGCTAGGTCCAAGATGGAAAGATTACAGATTGACAATATTTTGGAAGGAACATGCCTAGAATAGGAAAAATCAACTTTAATTAGCAAGGGTGAAGATAGTGGAGACTAAAAGCATTAAATTAGAAATCCCATGTTGGAATTCGAAGATGCCTACTCTACTAGGGAGGAAGATGAAGATCATGTCAAACCATATTATAGATGAAATCTTACTGACTAAACCAAATTGTAATAAGACCAATCTGAGAGGAAGAAAAATTGAAGCAAAAATACTACAAATGGATGTGCACAATGAACACCATTGATGGAGGCTCACAATGGACTACGGATGCCCTTTTCTCTCGAAGAAGGAGAAGAGAAATTGCCACTCATGGATGAGGTTGCTACATGGGAATATATGGATTAAATCCTAGTATTTCTTCATTGTGTACTAATGTAAAATTTTCACTACCTATTAATTTTTGTAGGATGATCAGGTTAAATAGGTGCCTCATTTAATAGCTTGATAAAAGTTTTGATCTAGGTTTTCATACACATTGCCATTAATCTTCTGAATATTATTTTGTAGCAATTTTTACTAGGAAATAAACCCCACAACCCTTATTTACCAATCCAAAAAAAAAAGTGTTTTTAATATACTATTTGTGTAATAAAATAAACAAAATCCATATATCATGCATACCACCCTCAATCTAAGTAAAAATTTATATACTTATAGTGATGTGAACTTCCCATGTGGTTGTAGGACTTTGAGAGCCAGATGGAAGATATTTTTGGGAAAATTACCTCTATTCCTTTATGTATGGATGGAGAATAGTATCAAATTTTTATAGACCAAATACAAATGAGCATAAGTGAGCATGATGAATATGAATTGGGGCATATTAAATAATTAGGAAATCCTATAAATGGAATGAATACTTTAATTAAAATATGAATATCCTTGTGTATATGATGTTGCATTATAACACTCACCCAAAGGAAGAGAAGGTAAATAGATTTCTTCTGCCAAAGTACCTTGTGTATATATGTTTTGGGATTTTGGATTGGAGCTTTTGAGTAACATGACTAGACAAAATCTAGCTTAGACAAGGCCTTTCAACTTTTTGAGTTTTCATAGTGTTAGTTCATTAACATCAACCTATTTAATTGATATATATTTTCCCTCTCATTTCAATAGTCCACTTTACAATCTTATGATATTTCTTTGTAGAAGAAGAAGACAATTCTTTCTATTTTCCTTGTATTACAACTTATTATTATTTTTATGTTGTATAATATAAATACATTATATAATCATAACAATTTATCATAGTTTTATCTAAACACATAATAATTTCATAAGTCATAGTTAGAAGTGGTTTCCATAACTCATTCTTTATATCTCAAAAAACACATAAATATAATCTGCAATTTTTTCAACCATGGATGAAAGCGGCTAAACAAAACTTATGGGTCAATTCGAAGAAATACTTTTTCATATAAGAATTAATTATACATATAAATAGTACACATGAATTGAAAGTTTAGCAAAAAACTACTTACATAATTTATAAATACTAAATAATGTTTTAAACATTAATTATGCAAATTTTATTTCATCAACATTATCTAATGCCTATCATCATCAAATTTCAAACTTGGACAAAACAAATTTTCAAAACCTTATTAAACATTTAATCCTTCAACATTATAAAAGAAAAGGTGTGTATCAATATAACTTCATGTAGATGAATGACGCCTATTGAAGAGTGGAAAAAGAGTATTGATCAATAATGTGAGGACAACAAGAGGCTAAGGCACAAGAGAACTCTTGGCAATGAGTAGATTACGGCCATAAAAAGTAAGACAAAGGTCAACACACTTGTAAGGAAAACAAATAAGGAGAAACACCATAATAAAAGCCTAGGTAGGATCAAGGAAAGTCATAATTTGATCTATTATGAGTGTATTAATGCAACAATCCCCTTTCATTGTTGTGACATATTTTTGCAAGGAGCAGATTATTTGTATCAACCCTAATTTCCCCCAAACTGGCTAAAAAACAATCTCCGCTAAATGTTTCAGAGGATCGAGGCAAGTTGGAGGCAAATAAGGCCATCAAGATCATAGCGGAGCAAGGTTTGTATTCAAATGAAAACCCCAAAGACACGACAAGGACACTGAGCAATAAGGCTAAATTTGTCCTAGTGGATGTTCCTTTGGTTTTCACTAATGAAATACTTGAATTAGCTATCATTGAAGATGAATCACTATTAGCCACAAAAAGGGACATAAGTTGCAAAGCATTGATTTTTAGGGCATTTGGAAAATGCCCATCCTTGGTGAATTGGGAAAATGGTCAAAAGAGGCATCACTGAATATATCATAACCTTCCTTGTCACTAGCGGATATATTATTTTTGGTGGTCTTCAATTCAACAAAGGATCAAGATTATGTGTGAGAGAATGGTTTGTGGTTAGTTAGGAGGTGTGGTGTTTAGGTTTTCCAATAGACCCCCTTCTTCGATCATGCAATTGTAGTCATCTCAAAGGCTCCAATTCAGATTCGACAAGATGCAATCCCCCAAGTGATGAGAAGCCCAAGATCGATTCGGTAGCTAGTGGATATCTTAGGAGAATTTGTTTGAATAGATAAGGAGATATAAGTGCATTCTAATTGGTTCGCAAGGGTTTGTATTATTGCAGACCTCTCAAAACCCCTTCATCATTCAATTAAGATTTAATCCTTGGAAGGTTCATGGAATCAATTCATCGACTATGAGGGGCTATCTTTCAGATACTTTGGGTGTAATTAGGCAGGGCAGAAAGTGGTAGAATCTTATGAAAAGTGCTCTTCAAGGTTCACTTAGAAATGAATTTAAAAAGGTGGCCACCCCTATCACATAGAGAGTGTACAACATCATCACAGTGAAGGGCTTCATAATAATGCATATTCAGGACATGTGGGAAATGATCTCTCTTTGGTCGTTAGAGATGGGATTGGGTTGCTAGAAAAAGAGGTTTTAGTAATAGTGATTCCAGCCATGCTAGGTCAGGTCAAAGATGGAAAGGTTACATATTAGAAGTCTACTATTTTCACTAGATTTTGGAAGGAACGCACCTTGAATAGGAAAAACCGCTTTCAATTAGCAAGTGTGAGGATAGTGGAGACTTAAAGCATCAAATCAATAGTTCCATGTCGGAATTAGAAGATGCCTACCCTACTGGGGAGGAAGATGAAAATGAATTGGCATCATTGGAGTTTCACACCATCTCACAAACAAAATCTTTAATAACCAAACTAAATTGTGGTAAGACCAATCAAAGAGGAAGAAAATTGGAAGTGGAAAGACTACAAATGCATGCAATGAATGCCATTGATGGCGGCTCATAGTGGACCATGAAGGTCCTTTTCTCTTGAAGAAGGAGAAAAAAGCTTGCCACTCACATATGAGGTTGCTATCCGATAGTGTGTGGATTAGATCATAAAATTTCTTCATTGTAAATAACATTGTAACATTTTCCAATACATGTTAATTTTGTAGGATGATCGGATTAAAATAAGCGCCTCATTTAGTAGCCTAATAAAAATTTGATCCAAAATTTCATACATGTCATAATCAATCTTCTAAATATTCTTTTGTAATTTTTGATACTGAAAAGAGAACCCCACAACCCTTATTTACAAATAAAAATAAAAGAAAATAATTTTCTTAAATTTAAAATTTTATATACTTCCATTTCGATATAATTTGTTTTAAACTAATACTATAAATTTTATTTAATCCACATTATTCTAATACCTATTGTATTAAAAAAAACTTTAGAAAAACTATCAACAACCTTATAAAACATAAATTGTTGGAAAAATTAATGCCTAAGCAATCTTCTTATTAGTATGCAATATATTGAAAAAAAAAGTTTGCAATATATTGAAAAAATAATAATTAAACCTTATATCATTTAAAAACAAAAAACAGTTAAGACCACGAAAATCCTTGTCAGCACGATCTATTATATTTTGATGCTTTCTTAAGGGTGGCCTACTCTGTTTGTGATTTTGGGGCGTGCTCTCATACCACCAGCTCTTTGTTAGAAAATCTTGTATGGTATTTTATTTAATTTAATACCTACCTATATGATCTTTTTCATAAAACGAAAAAAACAAAAAACAAAACGCACCTGCATTTGCCTGTTGTCTGCAAGGAAAACTCGCTGCAGCAACCCCATAACTGCCGCAGACAAAGTCGGCGCCACAAAATAAGCCAACAACATAAACAAAACATATTTTCCCTCGAAACACCGCGCGCCCAACGCATACAGAAGCCCAGAAACAAACACACAGGAAGCTGCAAAAGAGCCCAGAAAAACCAAAACCCCGCTCGTAACAGCGTGAGGAAATTTCCCGATGCTGAAAGCGTCGATCCATCCGCGCCGCCGGAAAAACTTCCCCTCTGGAAAATCGGGCCCTCGCCGAACCGGCTGACAGAAAAATGCCTGAGCAGTACCCGCCGCCCAAACAATACCACCAAAAATACAGGCAATCCATATCCCCAACCGAGCGGCGCTGTGAAACCCTAGCATTTTATACGCGAACGCCGCAACCACGGCGGCGCCGACTCCTTCTGCGGCCGTGCCGGCGCCGGAAAGCTTTGCGTCCGCGGTTTGCCTTCTCGCGAAATTTTCTCGGATGTATGAAATCGAGGAATTGTAGTGTGTTTCTGTGCTGTAGTGTATCGGATCGGAAGCGCCGCGGATCATTAAGGCCAGATGGCGGTTGTACGCCATTGAAGAGAGGGAGCTTCCGGCTATGGCTACCGCCAGGAATGCGGCCACCGCCCAGGTGTTGGTGAAGAGGCCCGGTGGGAGACAGGCGATGATGCCAATGGCGGAGGATAGCACTAGGAATATTTGCTGGTTTTTTCCGTAGTCGAGCAGAGGGGAAAGTGTGGGCAGAGATGGAGTGAGTGCAGCTATTGTGATGGCCCAGACGCTTCCTGTGAGTAATACTGGAGAGATTTTCAGGTTTCCGATGCTTATTGAAGAGTGCACTAGTTGTTCATACCTGCAATGCCACATTACAGGCTATTTCATTACAAAGTTCCCACCTTTGCAAGATACCAGGTGCGAAATTTTCAGATCCATTTACAAAAGATCCTTGGAAGAAAAAAATATTACAGTTGCATCAAGATAGGCTATTTCAATATGTTAAATTGCTGAAATTTATAAGAACATTTATCGAAATGCAATTTCTTTAGTGCCAAACATGTTGCATCACTGGACATAGGGTTTAGTCATTAATGTATCTTATTGTTTAACCGGACATAATTCTGTGTAAAATGTTGAGAGATTGATTTTGAACATTTATTATATATCGCATTAACTATTTGTTTTTTTCAAGTTTCCTATACATTCAATATTATTGTGAATGTTCAAAATTTACAAATTTTTTATTATTCTTTCCAGTTAAAATAAAAAAATCTTTATACAAAGTGTTTTTATAATGATAAAAAAAAACAAATTTAAATAAGTTATATATGAAAATATCAATCTTGAAGTGATTATATATTAATCTTGAGGTGATCATTTCATATTTATCATAATTTTATCTTAAAAGGTCTTATATGAATTAACAACGCCATCATCTTTCTCAATCAAAATTAGAAACTGTGGATCCAATTTAAGATCTAACTTAAATACATCTATTTAAAAATGTTAAGAGATGTAAATCTTACACACTTTAATATTAATAAATAAAAAATCTTATTAGTAAATATAATTTGAATACATTTATTTGAAAAATATTGAGAGATATCAATCTTAAAACCCTCATCTTCAATATTTAACCTATTATATATTACAATTTAGCAATAACTTCATTATACCTTCTTTGCAATTTTCCTACATTAATGGTCATTCTATCTTCACTAATCTGTGATATTTCGTAAAATATTTTTGAGAGAGAAAAATAGATTATAAAATCCATTTTATAAATAAGATATTATAATTTTTGGATCAACTTCTCACTTTTTTTAAATAGTTAAATAGACAAGAAATTTATCCCACCCTACTATCAATAATTTATTGCTCACAAATAAAAATATATAAATTTTAATAACCAATCATAAATATCTTAACCATTATAAAATTATTCTTACCTATATTTCACAACCTGTATTTACCATACGTTTTTATATTACAGGCTCCCAACTACATTCTGAATACTTAAACTCACGTCTTTCACCTCAAAAATGAGTGATTAAGTGACTGGATATTCAAACATAAGTATAATTCAGGTGGATCGATAGATCGATATAAAACTTGTTTGGTGACAAAAGAATATGCTTAAATTGCTGGTTTGGATTACCATGTTCTAGTTTCTTGCATATTGTCAAAATGAATTTAAAGATTGGCATTTAAGATAGATTTTAAGTAGACAAATCTGTATTGTACATTGGCATCTCTATTCAATATACAATAAGGGGTGTGGGTTTATGATTAAAAGAAAAAATAGGGTCACATATAGTGGATATTATTGCAATATTTTTCTTTCTTAAAAAATAGTTTTAAAAAAAATAAAAATTATATAAACAGATTTCAAGATATTTTTATGAAAAATTTACTCTTGTATTTATTGATAGAAAAATAAAAAATTGTAAGTATAAAAATGGTTTATATTAAAAAAATATTTAATAAAAATTTAAAAAGATATATCATAAAAGTGAAGTCTTTACATCATAAATATAATTTTATTTAATAATAATAATAAAAAATACATATATAAAAAGATATCACCAATATTTATATAAAAATCATAATATATAAAGTTTATATATTATTAGAGATGAAACCAACTAAGTAATATATATTTTTTTTGAATTATGCTACTAAAAAACTTCTTCCATTGTGAAACCACAAACAATCAATAACAGTTTGAAAAAAAACCTTAAATGGAAACAACGACTTGACATAAACAGCTCTTTAAGACTGATTATTAATATGCTAAAGAGAGCCCATGATCACATTAGGCAATATAGCATTTAATGTTTTGGCATTGCAGTTAATTGGTAGTTGTGAAAGCTAGTTTATTGTTTTTCTCTTTCTTTCTTCCGTACTGTACTTCGTTTTTTTAATACAAAATTTTGGTTGAAATCGTTATTGTGTATTTAATTAGAGATATTTATGTATAAAAACCGTATAATGAATTTTAGTACTTTGATCTCAGATATTGATTTAAATTTTTTATTTTTTTTATAATATGTTTTACAAGATATTTTTCTTTTAAAAAACCAATAATATAATTTACTAAAAAAAAATTATCTCCACTTTTATGGACTGTCGAAGTTTCAATCATATTCTTTGTAAATATATTGTTATGTATTGGGGAAGTCATAAATATGTAAGAATATTGAAATAGCTAGCTTATCTATTATATAAGTTGACTAATGGATTATTTAGTTTTTTAAAATTTGTGGATGAATTGTTGGTATATGTAGGGTTTAGATAAAACTACGATAATTTCATAAAAGTTTCAAAATTAAAAGTAAAAACTACGATAATTTCGTAAAAGTTTCAAAATTAAAAGTTATGGGTTTCCAATTAGGAATAGAAGATTCTAAAATAAATTCTCAATTTGTCTATATAAATTTCATAAACAGAAAAACAACTGCTACAAATATAAGCTGGTACTTACAGTTTTATTGTATATTGATAACATCTTCTGTTTGGAAAACGTGTCATCCCAATCTCTCTCATAATTACCAGAAAGCTTAACCGTTTGGCCGAGGAGAAGCGGGAACAATACTGGAATGAGAAAAGCCTGTGCAAAATGAGAGCAGAGGCCATAAATGCCCCAAGAAAACATCTCCACCTTTGTTGGTACATCTTCCGAAGCAGCAAACCTTATGAAAGACTCCTGAGCTTTATAAAACCTCTGACCATCAGATTGTTTTCCAGGCGGTGAACAACCAGAATAAGAATTGGGTATATTCGCCTTAATTGGATTAGTGCCCGACTTATCAGTGGTCAAATCTTTGCCACTGGCCATTATTATTATTATTAGAGTGGCAAATCAAAATTGTATCTGAATGGCAATTTTTTTTGGTCCTATTCAATGACAAAGAACAGGATTAGTACAATAGTGTACAATCTTCGACAAAGCGATCAGAAAGGAAGAGACACTACTTAAAATACTGTATCCATTATTTAGATATCAGAAACCTAGATCAGGGTAGTTGTTATACTGTATAATCTTCAGAAAAGTTGACTATATAGATATCCATGACAGAAGAGGAAAGACACTTCCTAAATTCTATAACCATTATCTTGGTATCAGAATCATAGATCAGGGAATATATTCTTTAAATACATAATTCATAACAATTTTCAAAGAAATATATTGTTTATTAGGTTTAATGTTTTGATGGTATATAACCAGCCGGCCAGAGGTTGAGTAACAAGAAAGCAAAAAAAGCATATTAAATAATCAGCTTAAACAGGGGCCACCAAATGGCAACTTTGATCGTCCACTTCCTAATTTATTTATATTTTTTTGTCAATGAATGTTGCTGTTGTATGGATCCTATTGACAAAACCGTCCGTGTTTGTCTTATTTACAAGGTATATTCAACTTATAAAAAAATACTTATAGATATTATACGACTATTATTTGCTTTGGCCGGCCTGGCCTTGTTATGATCTTCCCAATAAGATAAAAGATAAAATATGATCTTCCCAAGACGTCAACATTGTAGATTGTAATTTAATTTAAAGCCCACAAGACAATGAATTTACCCATTATTTAAAAAGGGTACTGTTATTTGTTTGTCATCCTCCATTGCTTGTATGATACCTGTATCAAAATATCTATTCATGACGCTGTTTAAACATAAAATGGTTAGAGGATATTATTGGTTTAATGCCCACAAAACAAACATAAAGTAGTGTTATTTGTTTGTCAATCTTGTATTCTCCTATGATACCTTAATGGAAGTATTTATCCATGACACACTTTAAACATAGAAAAACATAATAGAGAATATTACTGGCAATGCTGTAATTTAGTTCAATACCCGCCTTTAAAAACAAAATATTAATGTATTGTTTTAATGTGTCATCTTTTATTTGTTTCTGTGAAGCCAAGGAGTTATGTTCTGTTGTATGTATAAAAACAGACTTCCTATTATAATTTTGGAAGTTTTTCTGTGCTCTTTTCTTTTCATCTTAAAATACAATGAATGACTGTTTTTTATAGAGGTAAGGCAACTTGTAGATGGAGAGTGGCTTTCTTCAACAAGCCAACTATATGCGGCCGAAGATATTTAATGCACCACTTGCATAGGATTTAATTAATTAACATTAATTAAAAAGTATCCCTTAGGTTTTTTAAGTAGACAAAATTCCCAGATTTGGTGGCTAGTAGTTGAGATTAGATATTCCAATAGTCCCCCCTGATCTAAACTACCACTATATCGCTGAAGCGATAAGTCTATAGCTCCTAAACAATCGTGGTCGAGATATTTAAAAACTCTCCTTGGTTAATGGTTTTGGTCAATATATTGATAACAACTTGATTTGCAAAAATCTAGGAAGATTTGTCCATTGTTGACTAGCTCTCAAATGAAGCGATATCTTGTGTCGATGTGCTTGGTTCTTTTGTAGAACACATGGTTCTTTGACAATGTAATCATTGATTTGTTATCACAAAAGATTTTTGTTAGTTATGCTTGTTCATGTTGCAAGTCTTCTAGAATTATCTTCATCCATACTGCTTGATAGGTTGTTGATGTTGCTGCTACATACTTTGCTTCGACAAATGAAAGGAGTAACAATAAGATGCTTCTTGGATTCCCATGAAACTCACCTATTCCAAAATGGAATACATATGCGGATGTTTATTTTCAGTTATCAATGTTACCGGCACAATCACAGGTCATGTATGCAACTTGTTGGTGCTCAATCTTGTCCCTTGGATCAAGCTGGTCTTTTCTAGACTCCCCAAAGATATAATTGTTATGTGTGCTTCATATTGCTCCTGGTGCTTCAAAGTTCAGTTTGAGTGAAGGAGACTTATCATTTTATACGAAATTTTGTGCCTTGTCAAAATAAGAAGAAAAAATTCAATGATATTGGTTGATCAAAGTATGAAAGCTTTGGACTTGTTGGTGATCGAGATCTGTCTACATCTTTCGCAAAGAACATAGAACTTGCAATCAACACCGAATGATTCATTTGCTCCAAAGGCCCGAAAGCATGCAACCCGACCACGAAGTATGAAACTGTAAAACCGAATGATTCAGTTAAAATGGACTTAGCCATTTAAACAAAGACTGGGACATTCAAATGGCCATCAAAGATCTACACTGCCAAACAATTTGAAAATGACCGAAGCACATGTGGAAGCATTTTGGTGCTTTCCATAGCCAATGCATTCCACAGACCTCAAATCCGTAGAATAAACTGAATTTCATAAAGGCATCGGGTTCGAGCAGGGTTGAAAGGTCAAAAGACATGCAACAAGTTTGGAGGCAGCCCACATGGCAAGGATCCAACGGGCAAGGAACAAATAAGTGTCGCCATTTTGGTGAACTTCAAAATAAATGCGCCCGATAGACCTCAAGTCCGTGGAATCAACCAAGTTTCATAAGGCTTCGAGTTTGGGCGGTTTGGCGGGTCAAGGGACAATACGTGGCAACATTTCTATGAAGCCATTGAAGAGGTCTGCCCAGATAGAAGTCGTGATGTGAAGGCTCAACCCCAGAACTAATGAAAGACAAACACGAAAGCAAGAGAGTCCGACACTGCAAAATCCAAAGGTGCATGGAGCTTTCTCATTGGTTTATGCTTCACACCCTGACAAGGCTAACTCCGCAATGGTGTGTGGAGCTTTCTGATTGGTTTATGCTTCGCACTTAAGCAAGGTCTTTGTAAATGAAAATGAATTGCGAAAAGCATGGAGCTTTCTCATTGGCTCACATTTCGCGGGGATAAGTCAGGGTTATCAAACATATTGACATTGCGTGGAGCGTGGAGCTTTTTCATTGGCTCACATTTCGCGGGAGACAATCAAATAAAAGAATAGTTTATCAGTGCAAAGGAATGTGGAGCTTTTTCATTGATTCATGTTTTGTGGTAGGTAGTTAAGTAAGAGAACAATTTGAGAAGGCGAAGATGTGTGACATCTTCTTGTTGGATCACATTTTTAAATAAGATTTACTATGCGCAAAGCCATAAAATAGTCTGGAAATCAAAAGAAAGCAGACGCGTAGGCAAAGCCCAACTCCATAGCTACCCAGAAACCAACATGCGACAGTGAAGGCATAGATCCAATCCTAAAATTTCTACTTGAAAATCAAATATTTTTAGTTAGACAAAGTACATTCTCGCTTTGATCAAATATCTTTCTTTACGAATTAGGGGGAGATTGACTTACTATTTGGGGGGGCGGGGGGGAAATTGAATTGTAAGAATAGACCAAATTTACAGACCACGTTTGTACAAATATGGGGGTTTGTCCTCGTATTTAGGGGGGATAGTTTTTTCTATTTCTGAAAAAGGTCAAAAGATATAATTGTGAATATTGTATGTTTCCTTTGTGAAAGGCATACTGATTTCGGTTTCCCAAACTTTTGTGTCAAGGTGGTTGTAGAACTTTGAGAGCATTTGCTTTATGTTCCTTTGTTAAGAAATTCAAGATCCGAATGAGATATGTCCGCTTTTGAGTTTAATTTCTGTGTTTTGGGTTTTGTATGTCAAGTTCTTGATTGACGAATTATATTTTCTGCTACAGTCTTGTGTTTGTTGCTTCTCTTTGTCGTACACTAGATCAGTCCTTAATGGTTATGATTTGGTCATTAGTTCGATATTGTGATGTGAGCATTTACTCTGCAATAGTAGACTTAATTGTAAAATTCTTACTGTAACCATTTTGTCGAAGTGATTTTTGTTAGCCTTTGAGTGTATCTTGGGTGTACAAAAGTAGAAGCAGTAAATACTTTATTAAAATACTTGCACGAGCTTTTGTATCGAGTATTTTAGAGATTGTGTTGAAACTTTGCATCTGTTGAGTATCAATGAATGCAAATATTTCTTTGTAGAAACTATTGCTACTTAATTCAGTTTTCTGTACTTTCCAGAATTGCAGGTTGCTCTAATTGTTAAATGCTTGGTTACAAGGAGTCTGTCATCCTATAATCCCCCCTCTTTTAAAACTACATAATTGATCCCACCCCATACTAACTTCCATTCGTTACTTTGTTGCTAATGTAACTAAATATCATCTAGAGTGCCCCTTAGTTGTAATTCTACCATCAAGAGAATGTGAGAGCAACTGAATTCTATTGTCTGTAATAACTTTTGTTTGATAAGGTAAGCATACACAACATCGTTTGTTGCAACTCGTGAGAGTGAGTGTTTGTGTGCGTGGCCATGTTTATCTCATATTGATCCATCATTTGACAGATTGAGGGAACAAATACCCTATCTCCCCCTTTGCATTTAGGTTACCCCGCGGGTCCTCTCACCCTGGTTCAAGGTAGGACCAAAAGTAGCAGGAGGAGGCCATTCCCTTTGTATGCATCCCTTAATCATCTCAAGGCTTGATCCAAAGGAAAGCGTTAGATCTTTCCCCGACTACAAAATGACACACACCACCCACTCTACCACCATCCAAGCATTTCCCCCTTCCTAAGAGAATTGTTGTCAGGACACCATGTGTTGTAGATTTGAGGACAACATGCTTCTAGTGCTGTTGTTAGGGACATGTTTATATGAGATTTATCTCATTGAATTAGATTTTGAGTTAAATTTTCTCAGGCTGTACAAATTGCTAGTATTCCTACATATTGGGTAGGGGCCATCAACACGCTTTTGGAGTCGTTGCTGAGGACAATTTACTCCAGGCAAGGTTCAGAATACTTACCTTTATAGAGCTTTGCTAAAATTACGCAAATACAGACCATTCTGAAAGTATTTTCCAAATTTTTCTCATTATCAACAAGCTTTCCACAAAACCTAACTCCACTGGGAAAAGTGTGGTAGAATTCATAAAGATCTGCAAAGCTTTTCCTTCCAATTTGTGAAGTTATCATTTCAAAAGTTTTTTGAGGTTAATCTATATATCTAAGGTGCAAGGCCTTGGTGGTGGCTCCGTCTTTAAAAGAAAATTTGGCATATACTAGTGCAAAATTTTTTATTCCTTGTTGATTAACTCTCCCCTTTGCAAAACTAGAAGGACGAAGGTCTTTTTTCAAATCTGATCCCACCAGAAGATTGCTCCCAAAGTTGGAGAATACACAATAAAAAAGGAAGCAAATCTAGAAACCAGTGGGTGGTCAAAAGTCACGAGAAAAGATTGTTCAACCTGTTGAATTTGATCCACCTTTGGTGGAGGACTACTCTAGCACATTTGACAACTCTGATCCAAGTAGTCTTCAAGCATATTTGCATTCATTGTTTGAAGAAGGTCTAACATCTGCAAATAACACATGTATTCTTTGTCTTCCTTCTTTGTGGACTCTTGAGAATAAAGTATTTTCTAAAACTAAATCTCTAAGATTTTTCCATTTTTGTGGATCATACTTCTTTACTCCAGAGACCTTCAGTTCCCCACTGGTTCAACCCATAAGGGAAAAAGATGCCCAAAAGATAAAAGAAACCGAAGAAGAGCGAGTAAGGTAAGAAAGGGTCAAGACGACCAGGAAGGACAGGAGCGCCTCGACGTTGTTGTCCTAGCTGGGAGTTGGTGTTTGAAGCCATGAAAGATAAATATGTAAAGTTCTGACTGGGTTGTATGGTGTGTAAGCCCAAATAGAAAACATGATACAAAGAAAAGAGGCCAAAGATAGTTTTCAACCATTAGTTTTCTTGCTTAGGAATCATGTAAATGCTAACATGTTTTTAGGATCTAGAAATGTACCCAAGCGCGTGATTTAGTGTCTACAGTACTTGGACAAACATTTTGGTATGGTAGTGTCCTAACCTTAAAAATATCAATTTGAAGAAAATGATTGTATAGTGGTTCACACAAGAAATCACTTCTAGGGATACAAATTACACCACATATTCATTGCATTTCATGGTACATGTAGTGGTGTTTTTACTTCTAATAAAGATTCACCATATTTTGTAGAAAAAATGTAGGGGGCATGATCACTATGGAAATTACAAGTTACAAATTTATTAGTTTACATATAGTTAATTATGTTTCAAGCATTTTTATTTCAAGAAGTTCAAGAATTGCAAACCTAGATCCATTTATAGTAGTGTGGTTTAAAAAAAGAATGTTCGGGTCTAAATACACTGGGTGTCATAGGACATTATATTTTGTGGGCGAATGTAGTTCTAATTTTCCTCCAATGTTGGACTTACTGTGTCCTAACATTCCTAATTTACTTTTTTTTATTACTCTTCTAGCTATTCAGTTTAAGGTTTTGCATCCTCCGACTCTCTCTTGGCATTTATAGTTGGCAATGTTGCACCCCCAACATTTTTCTATTCAAAGATTCAATCATCCCCCCAATTCCCCATATTACAATATCCCTCTCTACATGCTTTGATAAAGGGGCATGGTATACTACATATGTAGTGTAGAATTGGTTTTACACCCCTGTATTACTTCCTTTCTACTCTATTTTACACATTTTAATATTTTTCATACTTAAAGTTATAGTTTTCCTTATATGCACATTAAATACGCTCTTGTGTTGCAGGTTGAACTCTCAAGGTAATCTTGAAACCATTCAAGCATTCAAAAAAATCAAGTAATCATGAAAAGACAAAGTTTGAATCACATGAGATGATTCAAAGCACATAAATCAAAAATCTTGGAATAACCTTATCCAGAAATCTGGTTTGAATTTCATGGAATGTGAAAACATAAAAACTCTAGTAAGACAAAGTGTGTTTATGCACTGAGGTGCATTTTCCCTTTAAGCTAGCAAATTAAATTTATTAGCTTAAAGGGAGGGAAAATGTAGACACCTAAATTTGGTTATTAGGTGTTTGATAATAATGGTTTGAATTATATCCCTTTATTACATTTTACGCTCACAAAAAAAGCTAAAATGCACTATCTTACTCCCTCATGATGAATGAAAATACTTTATATTCTCTCACTAGATACTTCTTAGACGCCTACAAGACCAATTTTAATGCTTATAAAAATCCTACATCTCCTATCAGACTTCTCAATTATTCACTTGCTACATCCTTCTTCCATGGACACTACCATCCAAATTTAGACGTAGTCCTAAAATACCTTTGTCCATCTCTTATTGTTGTGTACTTTAAGGGGAAATAGTTAGATTGTCTTATGGTTAACTTCATTAAGGGTACAATATGAAGTATATATAGTTATGCCCTATATTTGTGTTGAGTCACAAAGAAAAATGTAGGGGGACACTTTTCACCTGCATTCATTCTTGGATGAACACTGGGAGAATTACTTCGAGTTTGAGCCCCTCTTTTGGGTAATGTAGGGTGCTACTTGGTCATAATCAACAAGAGGGTTGCCCACTAAATGAATTCCAACTCCACCACACAGTACATTTTGTTATCTAATGCCTATTTCACTGCTAGCATATGAAACTAGTTTTTAATCATTTTGGGTGACTGCACAAGGATTCTGGAAGAAATGAAAATGCAAGAAACAGTAAAAAATAAAGAAGAAACAACCTAGATCGATATAGAAGTGTAGAGAAACACCATACACTAGTGTCCAAATGCGACATTAGTGTCAAGTAAGGATCTAGGGGTATTTTTAAGAGATGAAGCACATCACCCATGTCACAACATATTTGACCTCGTTCCAAATCTAAGTGAACTCATCCTCTTTGTTTTATTATATTTAGCATGTGACATAATTGAATGCAACTTATTTACTTCATTTTACACGTACTCTTAGATATGAATGTTATAACATTTATTTATTATTCTATTTGCACATTTATTTATTCAAGATGCAATCCTAATTATAATCCCATTCAATTCTAATTTAGGGTACAAAAATAGTCATATGAAAATAAATGCATTGTAATAACATGATGATATATAAATCCATGGTAAAAAAATATTGAAATTTAGATAAACAGAAAGTTTGAAACATGTAGATACCTAATTCTTGATCTGGATCACAATTTGGAAGTTTGGAAGGTCCCAAAATCTCCCAAAAGCATGATAGTACGGTAGAGAATTCTGAGAGATGTTTGGCACCTATTGGAATGCGTAAAACGGATATCGTATGATCAAGTTACCGTTGGTCAAAGTTGGGACGAAGCAGAGTCAACTGAGCAATAAGGTCGTGACATGTGGTAAAAAATTAAATTGGGAAAAAGTGTAAAAATTATTTTTGTGACTCTAGTCTTCGATGCTCGTTTATGGATGGGTGGTCCCCCACTATTTGCTAGTTGGGGGACCTCAGCCAGGGTCGACACACTCTTTTTGAGGGGTACCTTTTTCGCCTTTTCTTCATAATTACATTGTCACAATTATGAATATATATGCCTCACAGTGTATATGTAGGGTGTATGTTCGGGATATATTGCAGGGCATTTTGATACTATTATGCATTGTATGGGGACTGAGCCATATTCGGCGAGTCACTGAGCAGCTCAACGATCTTACATTATCACTATCCACACCGGCCAACTCTACAAAGCTTGGTTGTTATCCACTTGGCTTTTGATAATATCATGCATTGTATGGGGACTGAGCGAACTCGGCAAGTCACTGAGCAGCTCGGCGATCGTACATTATCATTGTCCACACCGACTAACTCTACACAGCTTGGTTGTTATCCACTTGGCAGCATAGCCATCACGATCCATATCCACAGCAAACCAATCGAGCGCACTGGGCGTGCCTACGTGGCACATCAAACACAATTAGCGCACTGGCCGTATCAAGTAGCGCACAAAACCTCCATTGTTGTGCCCATGTGGGCAGCAAAACAAAAAATGTGTGGCCGCAACCATGAAGTGATAAGGTGGTTAAAGCCTATTTAAAGGCTAATGTATATCCACGACTGGTAAATGTGGGACTATACTCCCATACATAGCAAAAAAGGATTCGGTGGGTGGTTAGGGAGATTTGAACCCCCGACCACTCGGATGCCAAAATTAGCACCCACTGCCATGCCATTCAGGTTGGCTAGTCCTATATAAGCACCATTTTATATTTGAATAGCACAAGTCTGGAGATTGTGTTGGAGCCATAATAAGGTAGTTTTGTAAAAGCAAGATTTAGAGGCATTTAGGAGCAAATTGGGTCTTCAAAGTAAATTGGAAAGTTGTCTAGAATTCTAAGATGCTCCTCTTGGATGTATTATTTACCAGTTCTAGAGTTTTCGTTATGTTGTTTTGAGCAACAAAAATCGTTGGAAGGCTAGGAACAACATGGATAAGCTTTTGTACATGCTTCGGAAGGTGAAAGACACACTGAGGTTTGCTAGGGTCTTTCAAAGGTATGAGGACACAACATTGCAGGTTATTGGTCTATTTTTGTGAATTGTGAGTTTGATTATACTTACAATTTTGGAAAAATTTAATAGATTGGTTCGTATGAACCCATAGACGTAAGCAATTTCCGAACTCCATAAACAACTTTGGTGTCATCTCTTTAATCTAGTATATCTACATTTGAATTCTAAATCATTTCCGTATCTATTCAGTTAAATTAAAATTCAAGCAAGATTAAATATTAATTTTATGACATCTGAGAGTAAATCGGTTAAAAGTAATTTAAATGGTTTGATCGAACGGTTGATTTTGTGAATTTTAGAATCAGTTCTAGATCAATTATATTTCAGATTCTGATCAATTTTGGAATAAATAAAGTCCTAAAAATAGACGAATTTTTAAGGTCCAAGTAAACAATTGAAAAAGTAAAGTATTTACTTGTGTTTAAGGATCAATTGTGGTCATGAACACTTGGCGACATCAAAATTTTCACTCTTTAACATAATTGGGATATTGACATACATATGATTACATCATATTAGGCACCTCTATCTATCAATTATACTTGGTGAAGATTACCCTTGAATTATACAAGAACAACCTATAAGCCTTCACAAACATTACATGTTTTTTCAAATCCATGTTTTCTACCCGCATGATAATATCAACCACCTCAGACGGTAGCTTCCACTAGTATTATCAATTGTTGTCAGTTTTGTCTTTGCATGGGCAATGACTAGTTTTCAAACATAAACACCTTCATTAGGTCGGCCTAGGATTTATTCATAGGTAAACTTGCGTGGTAAATTAACAAATAGTTGCCTAAATAAATAAATAATAATCAAAGTGGTGTAGCCATAATTTTGGGTCACAATTTGAAGATGTGTTATACCATGTATCCTCCTAATAATCAATGAAATGATGGAATGATTGCGCACAATACAAAATGGATTGGTCCTCAAAACTTATATTGATATGGAAAAAAGGAAATACAACAAAATCTAACAATAATCTCATGAATTGGGATGTTTTACAAAAAACCATAGATTCAAGCAAAATTTTAGTAGTGAATCTTTTCCAATTGGTGAATAATGTAAAATGACACCTCAAAATTTGGTGATTTTGTCATAGATCAAAGTGGCCCATTTCACTAGGAATTTTCTTGACCCAACCCCACATTAAATCATATTTACAACTACATTTACCCTTTAACCATGCTAATTTCATCTTAATTTCGAAGTGCATTCTATACCATTAATTTATCCCTTTTGCCTTGGCATTTAATACACATGTTTCTATGTGGATCATTTTTGCCTATTAAAATTACCACATATTTATATTTTTCGAGTAACAATTTTTCCTCATTATATTATTGTCGAGAATCAACACTAATTTCCCCCCCTCCTATTACATAATTGTTGAGGGATCACCACTAAAGTTTTATGTCTCCTTGTATAATTTCAAGGATTTACCAATATAATTTTCCCTCCCATTAGACAATTTCTGAAGATTTGTCACTAAAATGTTTTACTGAAGTTAAGTGGCATTCACATTACACATCAAGTGATTGCAATCTTGAACACTTGTAGTTTGTGACTCCATAATACATATGATGTGTTACTGAAGTTAAGTGACATTCACATTATTTGTAAAGAAAAGCATGAAGACAACTTACTAACAAAAATTGCAGGCTTGTGCCAACAACTCAAAGATGTTGTCAAGGCATAAATTGCAGCATAGTTAAATGTTTATTAGAGGAACAAGGTCAATTTGGTCCAAGTGTAGAAATGAACTAACCAAAATGATCATGCATTCGGGATACCTGAAACTATTCTTCACATTAAGTGCATTTAACACTAAATGACAAAACCTACATAAGATTATGTTAAGTAACCCTTCACCAATATTATCCAACAATCACAAATGAAGAAATAAAAACCTAATTGCCAATATTCATTTTTCATCTTCATACATAAATAAAATGTTTGCAATTGTTTGTTAATAAATCCTACAAAAATATCTCCAACCAATGATTATCAGTATAGGTAAGAGTACTCAAACCATCTTTCATTGATCTTAGTACATGACCAATTTCCATAAACCCTTCACCAATATTATCCAACAATCAGAAATGAAGAAATCAAAACCTAATTGCCAATATTCATTTTTCATCTTCATACATAAATAAAATGTTTGCAATTGTTTGTTAATAAATCCTACAAAAACATCTCCAACCAATGATTATCAGCACAGGTAAGAGTACTCAAACCATCTTTCATTGATCTTAGTACATGACCAATTTCCATAAACCCTTCACCAATATTATCCAACAATCACAAATGAAGAAATCAAAACCTAATTGCCAATATTCATTTTTCGTCTTCATACATAAATAAAATGTTTGCAATTGTTTGTTAATAAATCCTACAAAAACATCTCCAACCAATGATTATCAGTATAGGTAAGAGTACTCAAACCATCTTTCATTGATCTTAGTACATGACCAATTTCCATAAACAAAATGAATCAAAATTATTTTTTTCTAGCATGTACAAATGCCAACACAAAGGCTTTGCATATACTGGTGGATTTCACTTGCTACAAAATGCCCCATACATGGACATATTGGATTGAAATAACCCTCTTAAAGTGAATAAAGTTAATATTTTCTTCGATCGTTACCTAACAAAATGGAACTTGAGAGACTTTAATAACAACTACATCATTCAAAAAGAAGGCACAATTCTATTGTGACCTATAAAGCCTCGTGCCTATTTTCTACCCTTTTTATTTGTGAGAACATATTCAAACATGTATCCAAACACACATAGAAGGAATCATAAATTTCTTCCTTCATAGATGTTTATATGAAACAAACACCTTTTTTTGAAATAATGTTGCTGACTGAGGCCGTAAGAACATGGTACTTCAACAATCAAGAGGAAAACACTCAATGGAAATAGAAACGAAGGCTTGTGAAATTGTTTGAATATTCCACATTACTTTGTTATATTGCTTTTGAATCAACTTCATACGGACACTAGTGTAAATAAAAAACAAATTATTGCACATTGGGAAACAATAAAAAAGTCCCTACCATGCATGTCATATTACAACACCTACAAAATCCAAAGGCATTATTGAAACAAATTGTGGTGATAGTGATGTACAGGAAGAAGGCCAAATGAAATCGCAAGAATGAGAACTCACGTTCCACATGCACTCAACAAGAACCACAAAAATGACTGAAATAGACATGCTTGGACTTTATGACTTTCATAACCACCATGATTGGAAGTAATATGGAGTGTCAACCAACTTGCATGATACAACCTCAAAATTCATGGAGTTGACTTGCAATGTTGCCCAACTTATAGATGATGCACACTTCATCCAACCATTACCAATGACTATCGGATAAACAAAAAGTTACCCATGCATTTTTTTTAACATGCTAGGACAGAACACAAGTCCCACCATTAAAGATGATTAATCAAGTTATAGCAGGTAAAGTGAATTCATATTTGATTGGTTACATCAAGCATGCACTACATGAAGTCACGAGTGGAAGTAAGCCTCCCCTCTAAGCTCCAACAGGTGTAGTTGCATTTAACATAAATATGTCAACTATACATTTAGGTGTGTGAATTTCTATACAATATGAAATGGGTCCTTGAGGGACAAGGATTGAAAAAAAATCAAGAAAAAATGAGGCACAAAATATGTTATTGTTGATATGATGAGCTACATAAGCCCAAAATTACTTAGCATTATTAATAATTGGTTGCACAAGGACCTCCCCCTAGCAAAAAAATAAATATTTTGGTGGTTGTTATTTTATACTCTTAAAAGACATGGGGAAACTCCCCCCAATTCATTAATGTCGATGTATGTGGGAAATTCATTTGGTCACACCCCATAACAAACGTTTGACACAATTATAACATTGGATACAAGTACAATGCACAAAAATATTTGTTTGAAAAATCATTATCCAACATTAAAAATGCAGGTCCATCAAAAGAGAATTGGAATCTTCTCATGTCAAGAATGGACTCCATCGTGTCTCTAGAAGAAAAATAAGCCTCTAACAACTTAGCACATATGTATGCAACTAATAATTTAGCAACATTACACATTGGTAATCAAATGCTAAAATTATTATAAGTTCCAATTGCAATAAGAAAAGTACAACATAGTAGACAACAAGTCTCACCTAGCCTCAACGACATTTAGCTAGAGACACTAGCATTTTGGTGCAAATGACAAGAAATTATGTTGACATCCAATTCATGGGCAAAAACATGGTTAGTTTATAGAGCCCTTAAACAAATGTGTTGTTCACATTCTCTACAATTCATGATAAAAAAAAACTCACGACTTTCCCATTTCTAGAGTTATTGATCTGAAAAAATACTCTAGACCACCATGGGATATCATCAACCCCATGTATTTGCCAATTCCTCATGTTACGTGTAAGAATCATCAATAAATGCCACTCAAAATGGTATGTGTGCTAATAATGCATAAGTCCATGACACTAAATAAGGTACCAATAGATATTGGAAACATTGATCAACCTTCAATGCAGTCTCAAGATTGTAATCACTTGCAGACATGCATATCTTGAAATCAGAGTTTTATTCCACTGTTATGCAAGAATAAAGGATACGAAATATATAATCATAAAAAGAGGCCAAACTTAGTTCAAAACATGTTCTAAAACATTTGCCACAGTTTCAAATTTTAATAGAATTCTCACTACATCATTGTTGCAAATTTAGTCCAAAACATTCACAATAATACATTATTGTTCACTCGTCTATGTTATATTAAAAATATCCTTCATAAATTAGCCAATATATTTAAAGAAATAACATGTCAAAATAAAAGTAAAATTTATCCTAAAGTGACATACTTAGCAACTCGTGTGTAGTAATGATCATTTGGCACCTTGTAAGGGATACATTGAAATGATGCTTTGTTTGGTTCTTTTACTTATTAGGAAAATGAAAAATCTAAAAATTGTACCCTCCATACTACAACGGGAGGAAATAGCTACTCAACAGGCTTAAAGTAGAGCAAGAATCCACCTGAATTAAAAAATTGAGATTCTACTCACTTATCTTTGACCATATGTTAATAAAGTCCTCTCTACATGAAATTATATATGTTAAATTTGACGTTCATCCCTTTCATATTTGAGTTTTTTTTCCATGCAGTGATGTTGATTCACAAATAAAGATGTATGAAAGACACAAGAAGTGAGCATAATAGGTATCCTTTCAATGCTCTTCTATAACCTAAAAACTTTGTGAACAAGGTATCAAGAACACTTGGTATGCTCAATGTACGTGTTACCTACATGGAATTGGTATTAATATCAATTACATGCTTGCTAATACATTTTTTCCATTAATGCTCCCCACGTGTTGACAAGAGATATTGATAGAGGCATCAAAATGAGATCCACAAATCCTACATAAAATCAACTTGGACATAACCATTGAAACCATTGAAACCATTACTAACAAAACTACATCACTAATTGGTGCACTAATTATTACCCCTAACTACATTGAACTCTCTTTTAGTTTGAGATTTCATTTGGGTCAATTGTGGGTATGTTCTCATCATCTCTACACGTTGACATAACACTTTCTACTGTGACACCAATTCATATGTAAAATTTACAATAGTCAACCATAATCAAGAGTATTTCATATTTAGATGTCTAGTGTTAGGGTTTAGTACCTTTTTAGAGGAAGTCAATGTTTTTTATGAAATCTTATTTAAATATATGAGGATCCAATATGTGTAACTCTAATTATCAGAGACAACCTAACAAAGAGATGGTCTCATTAAGATTCATTAACACAACTCCTTGCTTCATAGTTCAACTTCAGACTCCTTTCTTCTTGACAACAATTTTAAATAAAAACAAATTTATTAATCTAACTTAAAGGGCATGCATTGTTAGGAGAAAGATCTCAACAACTTAACTCTTGTAATTTATGTTTAATTTTATTATTCTATTACACTTCTTTATTTGAAATTATACTTTTGTTGCACTACTATTAACTTTTTATGGTTACTTTTATGCATACATAATATATAATTGAATAAGTTAAATATTTATTTTCAATTAACTTTAAGGTAAATCAAATTGCCCATGATAACCCGACTTAATTTTTTTGGTAGTTATGTTAAAAAAAAAATCAAATGAAAGATTTAAATAAAATAAAATAATTTTTTAAAAAATGAGAAGTTTTTAAAAAATACAAACTAAATTATGTTTATGGAAAAATATATGGGTTAATATTATAGTTCAATAATCTAATTTCTTTTACTTATTTTTGATTAAAGTGCATAGGTTAGACCTTACATTGTATTTCTACGATTAGGATGTCAAATTTGTCTAGGGCACGAGCTCAGCCAAATTCTTTTTATAAATTTGAAAAAATTAAACTCGTTGACTTTGAGAACATATGAAATGTTTAGTATTTGTGTGTTTAATTGAGTTCAAAAAACTTAAAAGTTTTTAAATTATGACACTAATTGTTTCACACTTTTGTGTTTGATATATAAAATCAGTAAAATTATCTAGATATGTATTCATTGTTTATGGGAAGATCTTATATATTGTACTTAGTGTTTATGGGAAACTTTAGGAGAAGTTTAGTTGGAGGAAATGTGTAGGATGAGGGATACAAAGTTTTGTAAATTAGTAAACGAACTTCCACCTTCTTCGACTGCCTGCATGGCTGATATTTTCAACTCCCTCGTTCTTTTCCTCATATCTCTACCTTTTTCCCCTTCAATTATTAGTTTTACAACCCTTTCTACTTCTGCACTTTTTACAGCAAAAACTCCATTTCCCACAGTCTCCCTCTTAACTTCTTCTGCAACGCCCAATTCTTCTACCAGCAATTTCTTGACGAAGGGTTGGTCATGTTGAAACGGCCATGCCAACATTGGGACTCCATTAATTACACTCTCTAGAGTAGAATTCCACCCGCAGTGGCTCAAGAAACCACCTGTTGAAGGATGGCTCAAGATGCCCTGTTGCATAACACCCACCACGCTATAGTATAAGTGAAATATGAAAAAATAAAAATAGCATAAATTTTAAAATCCACATAAACAAAGAAAATGATATTATGAAAAGGGGTCTCATACAGTTCAACTATAAAAACTTATAAGATTAAAGATCCATCCATGTTTGGAACTACCTATTGTGATTCATCATTTTATATCTCCCTCTTTTTAACTAAGAATTTAGTTACAACCCCTACAAAAATACATCTCATGGGATAAGAAATTTTGCTTCTTTATAATTAGGATTGAGATAGTGGGATGTTTATTTAGAACATTTAAATAGTTTGCTTCTTATATTAATGGAAGATATATATTGAAAAATGATTCACATTCAACATACAGATTGACATTTAAAAACATAAATATCAAAATAGAAAATCTATAGAATACTCTTGAGAACCTTGCTCTCTTAGGGTTTTGTATGTCAACTCTTCTTATTGTCTTTTCCAACCTTATTTCTCACACATACTATTATTACAGGAATTTTAAGACTTGCTTGTATTAAATTTGGCATTATTACCTTCTTCTTTTTTAGGATTAAGCCTATTAAGTATAGTCCTCATTAAATAAGTTGCAGCTTTAGTTTCTGAATGCAATAAAATGGTACACAAGTGAGTACAAAAATTTGTTTCGAAAGTATATAACAAGGTAATGAGTCGGTAACTCTTCATTCTATTGATGTTTTGCTTAATATTACTTTTATTAAACCAGTAATTAAATATTATGAAAATAATTGTTTTATTGCTTATTATGTTGGTTGCATCCCTTTGGAGGACTATCTCTAGACTTAGATTAAACACAATTAGGAGCCCAATGGGATAAATATTTTTGGAGTTAGAAACTTTCACAAGGGATTTTTACTATTTTCATTCAAGGAACCCTCACAAGTGGAAGCTTTGCTTGCTAAGTTGAGTCGTTGGTTCTTGCATAATACCCTCAAAATATCTATTCAAGTTGAGCTCTCTAGCTTCATGATTCCTCTTTATTAATTTATATTAGAGATTGTTGAGCCTATTGGATGCATTATCTTTTGCAAAGTTGATTGCTTCTACTCTATTCGATAAAACACACGAGTTTGTGTCGGTGTTCATCTCACTAAAGACTTCAAAGAATTTATCCATATCAAAGTCATCTCTAAGCATTTTACACAATGTTACATATATATTGATCCACCCAACACATGTTTCACACTTCTCGTGAAGATGGCCATGGTGATGTCAACATTTCAATCTCCCTTAAATTAGTATCCTTGATTTTTGTATCAAGTTCACATCAAGCTATCTAGATCATTCTTGACATTAATGAGCACTCCTTCGGCGTCATTGATGTTTATTCCCCTAATAATGGCCCAAAAAAATCGACGTTATGACGATGATTAGTTGATAATTTACCACAGCCTTACTGACTTATTTATGACAACTTTAATATGATTGACATTTTTGAGGACAAAGAGTCGTCGCTTCCGATAAACTAGCGTGTGTGTGGGCATTAAGCTTGGTTTTATTTTAAAAACTATTGGGGGTTGTCATACCCTCTCTTCCGAGGGTGAGCATTTACTTCTCATCCTTGGTTTAGATGGTCCAATTTTTGGGCCATAGTTGATAGGGTTCTAAAAAGACTTAATTGTGTTATGTTTTCCAAGCAACATGTGTTTGAATTTCATATTCACAAAAGGATATTTTTCACCTTCCGTCAAGATATTATGCATTCCAATCACAATCCCAACACCTTCCAACTAGTTTGGTGTTTGTTCTTAGTTCAAAGTGTTACATACCCAATTCTTTCATAACGCATCTCTTACATACCACAAAGAAACCATCTAGCTCATTATTAGGGTGAGGAACCTAATGACACATCCTCCTTATGCTGCCAACTGGATCAAGTGGGGGAATGATTCAATCTAATGCCCCATTGCTCTCATCCACCACTTTAGCAAACAAGTGTCATACATTTGCAAATAAGCTGACTATGGGTTGCATTAAAATTTTCAAAGAGTCCTTGCTCAACTTGAATGGAGCACTTTTGATCCTCAATTGCAATCCAGGGCATTCAAACTTAACACAAGCTCAAACTAATGTAAATTCGTGTTACTACATGAACTCAAATTTGTGCTCGTCTACATTGGCTTAAGGTCAAAGATTGTGCTTCCAAAGATTACTTTGAATCTCTACGAACCATTGCTCAACTTGCATACAACAATTTTCATCCTCAATTGCAATCCATGACATTCAAACTTAACATAAGTTCAAGCTAGTGGGAAGTCACACTACTACATGAACTCAAATTTATGTTCGTCTGCATTGGCTTAAGGTCGAAGATTTTACCTCTAAAGGTTTCTTTGAATCTTTAGGAGCCAAACAACCCAAGGAAAAAATTAAATTTATCTATACCACACATAGTTGACTTACTACCCTGACTGGAATTTCTTCGGCCTTCTTGGATGACTACGAATTAGTGTTCTAATCCCAAGAGATGACATAAGAATGGAAGCAAGATTTATAAGAGTATTTGGATGTGGTTCTTTGTAAGTTAAAATGCTTAGCCCTACTCACCCTATAAGAGCTTTTCACAACACTGCACAATGTATGGATAGTGATAAAGTGTCAGGCATTGATGGCTTTCTTTTTAAATTTTTCGAAGCCACTTGATTGTTTGTTGGTCCTAATCTATTACAAATCTATAACAAAGTGTTAAACATAAAGTCTTTGGGTAAAGTATTTAATAAAGATAACATCAAATTCGTTCCTAAGGTTGGAGATCTTGAGCTCATTTCAAATTGGATTTTGATCACTTTATTGAATGTCTCCTGTAAGATAATCGCAAAGGCTTTAACACTCCAACTTTTCCATATTCTTCCTACAATTATTAAAAATTGAGCAAACATGTTTGATTAAAGTATGATACATTCTTGATAATATCATAATTGTATCCAGGAAGGCATAGCATGGGCTTGCCCCTGTTGACAATGGACCATTTTCTTGAACCTAGACTTTAAAAAATCTTACAATAGTATTGAGTGGCCCTTTGTTCTCACTATGTTAAAAGCTCATGGCTTTGGAGATTTCTTCCTCTTGGTTGTAAAGAATATACTCTCGGAGGCCTCAACTTGCTTAACTATCAATAGCCACATATCTTAAAGATTTGGTCTCTTTCACTCTATACAAAAAGATTATCTACTTGCTCCTGCTCTTTATGTTCTTGTAGTAGAAGCTTTTAGGTATATGCTCACCCACCAAGTTGAACATGAATTGATTCTGTGAATTATGCTACCTGATCGGACTTATCAACTCATTAATGGTGATTTTCCATACGATTCCTTTCTTACACTTTCCAAAAATAAATCTTCCTCTAAAGAAGTGCTCCATTGTCTTGATAAGATTGTCCTTGTAAGTGAATTCAATGTATAGAGCACTTCAAATTTCTTGGCATATTTTTGCTTTTAATAGTACACTTTATGATCTATAGCAATATGTGCACAAAGTTAAGAATAAGATCGTCTCCTTGATTACCAAACACCTCTCTCTAGCTCAAAAATTCCAAGTGGGCACTAAAATTTTTGTGCTGCACACATTTACTATTCTTCATGTTGGACTTCTTCCAAGGCATCTTACGACAAAGTTGTCAAATTTCTCATAAATTTTCTTTAGGATCAATGCTAAGCAAGGCAGAGGCTTTCACAAAGTCACGTGGGATGTTTTCTTTTCCCTCAAGATAAAGGTGGTATGAGTATCATTTATGAGTACAATAAAATTATTTACCCTTGAGTTAAATGTATAATTAGAGCCATTGACGACAATGAAGCTTGTAAAGTTCTTCCAAGGCATTACATCTCTACAAGTGCCCATAATGGTAAAATTTTCTAGAGAAACATTGGGCTACACACATTGTTGATTACTTCTATGTCTATTAAGATTGAAGGTTCTTTTGTGGCCAAAAGTCTTTGAAAAGCTTATGAATCTATGAAACCTTATTTAAAGTGGGTTGGTGATATATTTAGAATTGGCCTATCTTTCAACAACCACAACTTATGGTGATCTCCCATTATGTCTAGTAATTACATTTGTTTAGCTGAAATGCTTGGAGTTGAAGCCTTTAGATTCTTTAGGAAAGGCATTTCAACTATTCAAGTTGTAATCTATGCTAGAGATTAGATACCTTGGCCAACTCCAGTAAAAGCTCAGGTGTGTTACCTCATACCTTCCCTGTCTTTCAAGAATCCAATAGCTCTTTTTGGATGTGATGCTACACAAGTTTGGACTACAACCCTTAGTATCTTACTGGACAAAATGGCAATGGAATTCTAACATGGCATTCAAAAAATACTCAAGCGGAATGCTTTAGTAACTAATGAGTCCCTTCTTCTCCACTTTTGTAAACTTAATAGCCAATGGAGTGTGAATTTCTCTCCAAGAACATGACTTAATCACCTCAATCAAATATAGAATTCATCGCTTACTTTCTCTAATGTTTGGTCGATGAAGTTGTCCCTCTCAAGGAGTGACTTAAACATATTAGAATTCTGAATGCCAAATGTCCTGCTCGAGCCCACCTTGAAACATCCAAACATCTTTTTTGGACTTTTCCCCCATGCTAGAGATGTTTGGACATGGATTCATTCTTTATTGATAAAATTAGCATTTAGTCATTAATTTAGCATTTTACTAGATATTGTTATGGATAACAATGCACTTTCAGAGTGTTAATGTAGATTTTAGTTTCTCCTAGTTCGCTATTGTGTCAGTTCAATTAGGTGTTCAGTTCACTAGTGTGAATTGCTTGGTTCAATTTAGTTACTAGATCAATTGACTAATTAGTTTAGCTAAGTTCACTTGTTATCTCCACATGTTATGGACATTGATCTTATCTAATCATCAGTTGTAACTCATTGTACTACAAATGTTTAATGCCTATATACATTGTGGCTCTTTCATTAATTCAATTATTAGTTTGAAGACTTGCAATTGATTTTCGGTTCCTATCATTTTGTATTAGATTTTGTTGTGCAAGAATCATATCTACTTGTTGATTTAACAAAAATGGTATTATTAAATCTAATTTCATAGTCACTACTATGATAATATACAACAGAATATAAATGCTAAGCACTCTAAAGATGTAACGTATAAGCAAATAGGAGAGATATGGCACTTATCTGATTTACACTTGTCTTGGGAAAAATATGAACTAAAACAACTGATGAATAAGTTGGGCAGGGTGTTGGAGATGCTCAATATTAATTTTGGAATCTGCAGATAGAACTAGACATGAGCACCTTGACTAGGGCGAGAGCCCTTGGGGGCCAGAGACCACTCCTGGGCGCTGGTGACTGCACAAATGCTCAGAATTCATTTTTTCCTATGTCGTTAGGGTTTCACACTTACTCGTTGTTAGTCACCTGATATTCACACTTGGATCGTCAAGGTACTTGCAACTTGCAACACAAACCCTAGCTACGTGCACAAGCTCACAAACACATCAAATTGGAATGAAAAATGCAATATGTGAAGTCAGACTGACCCCAGCAGTCATCCGAAGGATGAACTTATGACCGAACACTGCACTACATTCCAGACTCCATGTAATTATTTGTGCTTGTGTGAAATGGTGTCCTTAGGTTGCCCTCGCGCCAATGACGCCAAGATAGTAGGCTATAGCTAGATAAAATGTAAATGTGTGAGATGGAATTCAACAATTCCCCTTCCTATGTAGTGTATGTGGAGTAAGGAACCCAAAAATGTAGTCGCTTTGATAATATGTAGATATGATTGCCCTTTAGAATTGCATGCACATATAATGGTATGTATGGTGTGTATTTATATGGATCTCTTGTTTGAATTTCAACAATAGTGACACGACATGCCGACTATAAACTTGGGATAAGGATAAGAAAACCAAAAAAGGCCGATCACAAATGTCAAAATAACTAAGAAGAACAAAGAGGACATAAGCGCCCAAAATGGACAAGAGCGCCTGGGTGCTAGTCTCCAAAATGGGCGTTGGTGCCCTGGGATAAATGGCGGCATATGTGAAAAGTGTTGGACCACAATTGTCATCAGACCAAAACCCACAAGTGTTTATCTCCTCTACAATCGCTAGAATTAGGATGCACGAGAGGCGGTTAGTCCATGTCACGAAACTCATGGGAGCGCTGGACGCACATGCTAACAATCCCCCCAGCATTACTCTAGTGAGTTTCAAACTTGAGACTTGTCGCTCTGATACCATTTGTTGAACCACGATTGTCATTAGACCAAAACCCGCAGGTGTTAATCTCCACTATAATCGCCAGAGTTAGGATCCACGAGAGGCGGTTAGTCCATGTCACGAAACTCATGGGGGAGCGTTGGGCGCACATGCCAACAAAAAGACTGACAGCCAGGGATCCCCGTGACCTGACTAGAACTAGGTACAGAAGTGACAGATGTATGAGAGAAAGATAATAGAAATCAAATCAAACAAGTGGATGGACTAGGGAGTGTGTCATTAGTGAATACTTTTCTTGCTTACGATCCATACATATAATAACATACTTAGCGGTATAGTAAAATAGTAATATGTGTGTGATTCTGTATCTACATTTGCCCCCCCTTTATGCTATTTGAATGAAATTCAAGTAATGTAAAGGAAGTAAAGGAACATACCCGTGAGAAGTCTAGAGAAGTTGAATTGAAAAGGTGCACGTAAAATGTAAGAGCTTATAGCGTGGCGAACCATGGATCAGGGTGTTGACCCATGTGGCGTAAGTAGAGATAGAAAACATGTTATAAGGAGCACTTGGAGAAACATTGAGATGATTTGTAGATTTCAGAGATAGTAATTGTTGCTAATGGAGATTGAAGAGGTAAGGAGTGATCAATTCCCAACCCGATTTTGTATATTTGAAAATGGGAGGATTTGGGTGTCTTGTCGCCAAAGGAAGAAGAGAGGTTTAGTTTTACTCTCCATTCATGACTACATCCCCAAAAGCTCCAACCAATGCAGACGGATAGAGACCAAATTTAGTTTCGTGTTGTATCGTATTGTTCCGTATTTGAAAAACCCATATATGAGAAATATACGAAAGGAAATGATGTCTCATTGCCCCCACTCCATGGGTGTCCCGATTTGTATAATGCTAGATGACTTTCATGTTAGGTCATCTGGAAGTGATAGAAAATGTAAAAGTGACTCCCAAGTTAGGTCATCTGGGAGTGATAGTAACTGTGATGTGGCTCCCAACTTAGGTCATCTGGGAGAGAGTAAAGTATTCTTGTCGTACCAGTTGATTGATTTTGTCTAAATGATAGAAGATTGCTTTGCAATTGTTTGTACTTAGTAGATTACTCACGGAGAGGTTTTTGTGCTTTGCCCTCAGATTGGGTTATTAGGAGGAATAGATTTGAATCAGTAGAAAATATTTGAATGTTTAATATAGAGTTATTTTGTTCCTTTTCTTTGAATAGAATCAGAGAAAAAGATTGCAATAGTGATGTGATAAAAGTGTCGATTGATTATATTGTAAAGTGAGAAGGATCATAATGTGATCCTGATTGTATGCCCCCCTTTTGGCGAAAAGGTGAGGGGTGAAGAGATGAGCACTGAGCCGAAAGTAAAGATAAGAGTGAATGAGAGATATTATAGAAGACAGATGTAATAATGTGTATAGATTGATAAGTACTTGTTCCGTATTTGAATGTAACATTGTGTGATGCATATAGTACGGTGCTAGAAGAAATATTTATCTGAATATCACAAACGGGGAAGAAAACAGAGTAACGAGGCTCAAGATATGGGTGAAACCGTGTGTTGTGTATTAGTTGGAAAAATGATTGTAAAGAGTAACTATAATATATAAGAAATTGAAGATTGCTATATATAGTACTAGTGAAAAGTGAATGGTTATTTCATTTATACCGTGTGCGAGTGAAAATTAGAGCTCTGAGTTGTGAGGATGCTGCATGTTAGAGTAGCGGGTTTTGACGAGATTTGAGAGAGTAGCAGCGGTCGTGGCTTCACAGAGTATGAATATTTTAGAAAATTGTGTGGAATATGCTCGTTTTTGTCAATTTTTGGAAAATTTACATTATTGTATTTGTCGACATTTCTGACCTAGGTAGGAGTGTCCAGGGCTTTGTCGTCCTTTGGGACATTAGCACCCAGTTCCATGCGCTAGTGACCTGTGTCAGGGCATCCGTGACCTGCTCATGGGCGTTGGCGTCCCAGGACAGGGTTGTGGCTGTATGATGTGAAATAGTTATATTTTTATCAATGTGAGCACTATGATGATCTATTTTACAACATATATAAAATAATAATGTGAGAATTTGGTTGTGTTTGTTGCGTTGGAAAGGGATATACACTTGAGAGAGTTCCATGGGGGGTCATCATTTGAGCACATTGTTTAATTTGGGGTTATCTGATGCCGAGTGGGATATCCTAGACTATGATGGGCTACGTCACATACCTAAATTAGGGGAGATTCCCCATAATATGCCTTACAACACTATGTGAGAGATGGTGTGGCGCTACATGTACCTTTTGGTTGCCTATTGGTGAGATGACAGTGACCAAAGAGGATGTTTATCAGATATTGTGACTGTCAGACGTAGGAGAGAAGAGTGCAAGTTATGGGTATAGTGGATGCCCAAAAACATATGAGGGCAGCGAGGTGGTATTTTGCTGGCACACGAGTACAGATAGAGAACCATATCAATCTAGGTGTTATATTAAGATCTAGTGTTCTGCAGTTGCGAAAGTTCGTCACAGTGATTCTAGCATCATTAGTGGGAGTAGAGGGTGGTGGAGTGGATATATTGTATAAGATGCATGATATTTGTCACTGCTTAGACACCTAAATTCTATTTTTGTAATCTTATTTCCAAACGCACGCAAATCACTCTCATTCTCACCAATTATGTTATAATTAGTGATTTCTGCTAATTAACAAATGTTTCTTACCACTTTGGTCAATTAACAAGCACTTCGTTGATCACCAAACCTCTTTCGCATTCAGGATGTCACTTTACGACGAATCGTAAGTCAAAATCCTCTTCAAAACAGACAATTAGTGTTTATTAGCTAATTAAGCCGATTTTGCGCTTGTTTTGGTCAATATACCCTAATATTGGCTTAAACCCCTCTTTCAACCACTAAAAATCACCCCACTTTCCTCCACAATGTCTCAGCAAGCTTAAAAACCTTATCTTAGCCTCCTAGTTGACCCTAAGCGGTTGATTAAGACTCCCACATTTTAATTACTTGGTAATTCACTAATGATTAGCAAGGCCTAATCATGATTAGTAATTATAATCTAATTTAGGGATTTTTAGTCCCACATGCACCAAAATATTAGTTTTCCTCAAAGTGAAAACTATAAAAACAATTCACCTCATTCCTTTATACTTTACACTGTGCTTTTATTAGTAGCCTCATATAAGATATATGTTAACGAGCCTAAACTCCTTTAAGGATGCACATGCTCATCTTTGCTTAAAGCCTTCATTATGGTTAGTAGGAGGGTATCTAACATGACATTGTAGTCTTGCGTTAGAGAGATCTCCTCACCATTTATAGAGCAACAACCATTCCAATTTGATTGCTCCTAGATCTATTTAGGTCTATGTTAGTAAATCAAACATACAAGTAGGCATGCTTAGATGTTACATGTTAGTTTCATTTAATCTTCATTGTTATGTTATTAAGCTTTTATCATTGATGTTTCATTCTTAGCTTTGCATTTAACTTTAGATCATTATGGTGTTGATATTGTTTTAAACTAGTTAATTTGTGTTAAAAGTTTGGAGTGTTATCATTTGGCATGCCCACTGGGAAAAACCTCATTGCATTCAATTTTTAAAGTTTTTTAACTTAGTTTTAAAGTTTTTCATTTTAAGTTTTTAGATTAGTTTCAAGTTTCCTAGATTAAATTCAAGTTTTCTAGTTTAATATCAAGCTTTCTAGAGTACTTTTAAGTTTTTTAGATTAGTTTCTCAAGCTTTTTATATTAATTTCAAAGTTTTAGAGTAATTTTCAAAGTTTTGGTCAATCAATTTCTATTTTTTATAGTTGTTTCAACTAGATTAGTAGTAGAAATTGTGTTTTCATGATCTTTGCAGGATATAAGGAGGCAAAGCCCTGTCAAAATTGCCTCGAAATACAAAATATTTGACCTTTTTGAAGAAATTCTTCTCAAAACTCGGATTTTCGTCACCTACAGGAAAAGTCCGCGTCTGTGCATTAAGGGGTGCGCCTATGCATCAAGGAGTGCACCTACACTCCAAAACCCACGCCTGTGCACTAAAGTCCGTGTTTATGCCTCTTTGGACGCACATGTGCAACACTGTAGTTTGTGGCTCTGAGTCTGCCTTGCACCTGTGCATTAAAGTATGTGCCTACGCCTCTCTAGCCGTGCATGTGCACTATTGACGGTACAAACTTAACAGGGGTGTGCCTATACTCTCAAGCTTGCGCTTGTGCTACAAATGGCGCGCCCATGCTTCGAAACCTACGCCTGTGCACTCAAGTAAATTTCTGTCAAAATTCATCATTTTTATTGCTAGTTTTCAGGATCTCTGTCATTTTTTAGAGGGTTTTAGTTGTTGGTTTTTGTCAATTTACTAATATTTAGAGCAACGTTCTTGACAAAATTCACTTAGGGTTTGATATGTAATTGTTATTAAAATTGGCCTAGGATTTTGGTAAGTGATTTTTCATATTTTATTTGAGTTTGGAATAGGGTGTGTAATGTTCTTCCCTTGCACTTAGTGTGATCTTGTGTAGTGCCCACTTCCCTTCAACACTTTTGATATTGATCATGATACTGCTAACTATATTATAGACATTATTATAGTCTTGATTTAGTATGGTGTTAGATGTTAGATCATAGATTATTGTTGACATTAATTTATATATAATGCATGATGATTATTGTAGACACTTTATATATTGACGATGATATAGTTGTTGATAAAATTGCAAATGATATTGTTGGTTCCCTAGATGTTGTTGTGATTCATATATATATATATATATATATGATGTGTAATGCCTCCGTTTTTTATAAAAAAATGAATAAATAAAATAATAGAAATAAAAATAAAAATAAGAGAACTAAAATTTATTATGCCCGTGATTGCTGGGCGGGTTAGGGAAAATGGGAGAAGACAAAAAGCCTAAAAAAAAAGAAAAAAAAATGCAGTCAGGGTTTGATTGCAGTTTTGGGGCGCTGGGCGGTTGGGATTGGGGCCGCAAGGACCAGCTTGGAGGGAGTGCTTTGAAACGGCCATGGAAACTTTCATGCAAATACTTATTTTGTGCAAACCAGACTCCACAAAACGCCCAGCATGCGCCCAGGCCGCACAACTCTCACCGCGTGGAAAATGGTGCAAAAACGAAGGCGTTTTTGGGTCTGTTCCTTTTGCATGCGCCCAACACTCTTCCAACACGCGCCCAGACCCGGCATGATTTCGTTCAACGCATGGAAGATCATTTTTTGTCAGATGTGTTAGTTGCATGCGCCCTGGCAGCTACTTATGCCAAAATGTGGAAACATGCGAACTGCTGGACTTGATACAGGGAAGAAATGCGGTCCAGGGACTGCAATGACATCGGGATATGCAAAAAACGGGTCTGTTATTAAAAAAAAGGGCGCTGACCTGTCTCTTAGAATGCCTCAAAGAAATGTTATTTCATGGAATGCCATGATGGCAGTGTATGCACAAAATGGATTTGTTTAAAAGGCGGTTGGGTTGTTTGACAAAATGTCTCAAGAGGCGTGGTCTTATGGAACATACCCTGACCATGCAAGCTTCATTTTGTTTAACTCGCTTTCAGCCATGCATGTTCAGTGCATGAGGGTTGTAAATACTTTGTTGGCATGAGTGCCTATTGTAGAATCAGGCTGAAAATTAATCATTATGTTGCTGGTTTTGATGAGCACATGAGAATGTGCAAAACGTGGAGGCATGCTTAAGGCATGTGAAGTGTTTGACTAAACGCCTTCAAAGATCTTGGTCTAATGGTTGCAAGTTTTGAGGCTACGCACAAAAGGAGGAAGATCTCATCCTATCCAAACAACAACAATAAGAAACCCTTTGACCATGCTCAGCAAAGTGGTGGGTTGAAACCAGAAGGTAGTAGGAATGTGATCAGAGTAGCAGAATGGTTTTCAAGTCTATAGTTATAGATTTTATTGATAGTCGTGTATGTCAAACGGTGGAGCTGACGATGCTCGTGATCTGGTTGATGAAGTGCCCAAGCACGAGACTGAACCCAAACTTGCGGCTTCGACCGACTTCGTTCTCCAGGCATGGTCCTTCTTCCCTTACCTCTCATAACTCTCGTGTTTTAGTTCTCTTTTGCAAATAAATAGAATTTTAAAGTATTAGAAATTTTAATACAATTATTTGTTCCTTTAACTCGTTGCAAAACAATAAATCGTCGTGTCGTAACTCACGACGTCATTTAACTCGCCTACTGTAAAACAAGAACTATCACCCTCGCTTCGAGATGACATAGAAAACTCTTACCCTTCTTGATCGCTTCAATAACGTTTTATCGACCAGACAAATTTGACTCTCCATTGATTAAGATGACCTTCTTCCTACTTAAAATAGTTAAATTTTGCAATTTTCAGAGACTCACTAAGTACCCTTCGCAACTCTGGAAACGAGATGTGAAGTTTCGTTCGGGTACCTTGGAATACGAGGAGTCGCCTTGATTTTTGGTTTGACCCGAAACGATCATGTGACATCCTTTTGACGCCCTTATAGGAACCCTGTAACACTGGTTTACAACAGTGGAAAGTCGTTAAAACTAGAAAGTTGGCTTTCGTTTTGGATCGCCATTTGAAAACTGGAAAGAGAAATCACTTCCCGTCTTCACAAACCTCTAGCGATTATACTAGACAAATACATGGGACATTCAGTATAGGAAAGAGAACTTTTCGGGATAGTTTGGCGAAGCCATTTTGTAGGCCTCCGATCACAGTTCGACGAGGTCAAATTGGTCTAGTTTCATCTTGTCGCTCCAGAAAACTTGTCGCCATTTGAAAATGGTTTACCAGTTCTCAGCCCCGTCGACTCTGATGAACTCTCCTTACATAGGGGAACTAGTAGGAAGAGTCTCGTTGCACGTGCATCCGTCGGATGTCGTTTTGGACACGGGTTTCTGGGCCACTCGAGCAAACTTTTGTCTTTTTACAACTGGGCGAACTATGACCAGTGGCCCCGGAAAACTAACCGCCAAACGCAAACCGTTTGCTCTTTTTCAATTCCGTCAACTGCTATGAATTCTGGGTATATCTGGGGACACGTAGAAAGTTAGTCGTGACGTGCGTGCTCATCGGAAGATAACCTTTGGAAGCAGTTTCTTAGCCTCCGAGCCCGTTTTGTACGTTTTGCAGCTAGTGAGAAAATGTAAAAGTAGAAAGCTGCGGACCCTCGTAGGGTTGTCAAATCACCCTGGAAACTTTTTACTCACGTAAATAACTGTTTAAAACACTATAATGAAACTTGTGTGTTTTGGGACTTTTGATAAAATGATATTTTTTCTCTCTTCCATTCTCTTTCTCTCTCCCGAGTTTATAAAATGTAGAAAAATGAAATGCAATGAATACATATTTCTAGACTTTTTATTTCGATTGGCAAATGGTAATTAATTTCTGATGTAAATGGGAAATTGAAAAATGACAATTATGATTGATTAGGGTGGATACCATGCCAGCGAATTATTGCTGATATCATGCTCACGTGAGTTTTGCAGGATGGATGAATGACGATGAAGAAGGCGATGTGAAATTTAATTATTATTTCTGTAACTCTGATAGGTCATTGTAAAATGAATAACTGTGTAATGTAGTCTCTTGTAACTGAAAAAAAAAAACAAAATTATAAATGAGATTTGTTAACATGCATGATATGCTAGTTTTTAAGGATACTTATGGAATGTACTTCTAATCACCAGTTCAATTTGATTTTTAGTTGTGTGTGGCAAAAAGGTGTTTGGTTTATACTTAGTAAATTGAAGTCGAGGTTGATACATTGGAGTACCTTCTCAGTATTTAATATATGCTTAAATTAATTATAGGATTACTTTCTTACCTTGCAAACACAATAATGAGTTTTAATAGGAACACTCAACCCTGATAAAATATTCATGCATAACTTGCCTGTATGTGTGATCTCGTTCTACCATATAAGAAAATTAAAACCAAAGAACGACCTTAACCTTTGCACCTGATGAGACCTCATAGGTTAGGTAAATAAAACCCCTCGTTGGAGTTTTCTGTCATAGTCCTTATGTCTAGCGACTGTGTCGCGAACCCATATTTAGGAATGTCATGGTCCAACCTATCTGGAGTATGTTGTTTCCTTCTAGTTTTGGTAATCGTGAGAAGAATGCCCTCTCTTCAGGTCCAACACCATGCTGAGTGTTTAAGATCGCCTTAGGAGTCACCTTATGAGTTCTTGTTCGAAGGATCGACTAAGTGGTGCTACCTTGGTTTCTATCAAAATCATCTTGGAATTCTCTTGAATGCGGTTTAGTACAATTATGTCCACTTGCCTTAAAATCACATGTAGTAGAGGCGTAGATCGCTAGGTGCATTTTGGAATTAAACTAAACCCTAGTGTTTTTTTTGTCTTCTAGCTAGTGGGTAGAAACTGTATTTTAACTCCTTGTATGCAAAATTGAGTGGAAGGATGTTGATTCTAGAGAACCTTAGAAATTGTAATCTTGTCCCTTAATCCCTTGTTATGTCATTTATGACATTAAGGAATAAATAATATTCCTTATGCAGAATCGTGAAGTGTAGTGACATGGGATCTTCGTGTACATAGATCCATTGTGTTCATGTGTAGTTTATTATGCTCCTAGCCGTGTACTTCTTTAAGATGTCAGATAAGTGCTTTTGTATCTCTTTGTTTCGAGACGATGCTAAGAACGAGACCTTAGTGTGATATAAGAGCATATAATATAATGTTGCACACGAGATTGGAGTTTAGGACTAAGGACAGTCTTGGAGTCTGTATAGCTTAATTTAAACCTTTTCATGCGTTGCAAAGATTATAAGTTACCTTGGTGCGACCAAACTTTGAGAAAACAAAAGATATGTATACCTAGTTATATATATATCTCTATCTCATAGGAATCCAATAAGTTTTTCAAATTATAATAACAATGGTAGGGAAATAAATATAGTGTGAATCGAGAAATATTTTGCTGAAAATCTGCCCTGTGTCTAACTCTCCGTCAAATCCTTGATTTTGTTCTGGACATCAAGTCACTTTCGCTTGAGTGTAAGGGTAAGACTGTAGCCTTTAAATAAACGTTTGAGAAGCAAAATCTTAACATAAGAATGAGAGAATTAGAATCTTGTAGGCATTTCGAAATTTCGAAAAAAAAATACTTATGTAAGTTCTGAAGATTGCTATAAGGGTAAAGAGCAAATTAAATGGTGAACAATAAGTGAGCTGTGAAACGAATTTTCAGGACATGTAGGTGGAAAAAAGGGAGAAAATCATGCTTACCTAATAAGGATCTTGCAAGGTTAACCATAACTAAAATACATTTAAAGTAATGATATGTCGTGGGTTCGTCGTTCCTAAAGTCACGTTTCTTGTGGATGGGTCCTTGCTTGCATTCGTTCGTTGGGAAGAGTGTGGTATCGACATGTCGATGTCGTCTGCATGTGTCTATGTGAGTCGATGCCTTATGGGATTGTCGCGTGTGTGTCGAGTTCTGTACTTGGAGCCCTTACTGGGTTGTGTGTCGTGATCAATATAAGAGGAAAAAAAAATTATTCTGGTATTTTACTATTGTAATTGGGTGTGTAAAATGTGGGCACTACATGATGTTGGAATTATATTTATATTTATATTGAATGTTCTGATGTGGCCACGAGGCCGAATGAGGTATAGTGTTTTGCAGGTTAAAATATCACAAAAAACATTAGGGGATTGGAGACCAACCATGTTGGAATTCTAGATGAATTCAACAAGGTCACCATGGCAATTTGTATTTGTTGTTGGGGTCCCCGTGGGGGGAATCACCGTGACCAAGGGGTTATGTATATATTTTTTAGTTGGTTCCTTTGTTTAAGTTAGTATGTGTTTTCTAAGTAATGTGCTCCCCTTTTCTATCTAATTAAATTGGGTGTAAATATTGTGAGTAATCATATTGTTGAATTAATTAATTAAAATGGGTCATAAGATTTCATTTATTAGAGTTGATGGCTCTTGGATTAAGTGTTATAAGTAATGTGTAAGACATGTCTAAGAGTTGTGTAAGTAAATTTGAGTGTGAAACACTTCATCTTCCCTTTGAAATTCGAATTTGTCCTTGGAGGCTGATTTTGGAGGCTTGTGGGATAAGTTAAACTTGTCTCATACCTCTTAAATTTGTATACCAACCTTACCTATGGTTGGGGAGTCCAAATTTAGCCTTCATTATAAATTTTTATAAGTCAAATTATATGCTTTAATTGCATTTTCTTACATACTTTTAATTTCAGTCCTTAAGGGGTGTGGGCTTGATTTGGAGTGTGTAAGTAAACTATCATTTACTCACCTATTTATTTATTGTGCCTTGGAGATTGAAGTTGACTTATGAGTTGGAATTGAGGATGTGTGATGTGGCATCCCACTTGGGTCCACCTCATTCTCTTCTCTTCCCTCTCTATATATTCGAATTCCTTGGCTTGTTTTTGGAGGCTTCACTTTTATCACTTCATTTTTGGTGACTTGTTTTGGGTTTTTGAAGCTTTTACAACTTGAGAGAAAGATGGAGATTGTTGCATACTTGTTGATTGTTGATTTCTTGGATTGTGTTGCATTGGAGAGCTTGATGTTTTGAACTTGGAACAAACTCCATCATGGAGAGGTAAGAGTTTAGCTCCTGGAAATACTCTCCTTTCATTTTTATGCATATGTGAACGGTTGAATGTTTGAATGTGTTGTTTTATTTGTTTGTTGGTTGGGTAGATGGCCTAGGAATGGTATAGGAGAAGACTATGGGGTATTTTGTTGGAGGCGTAAGTGTTTTGAGGAGGTATAAGTGTGAAGCGAGTTAGGATTTGGGTTCCACCTTACAAAGAAATAGCTTGCATTTCTTTACTCGTTATGGGGTGCCATAAGAGGTTGGGGGCATAAGGAAATGAGAGGAATAGGGGGTACTTGGGGGAGACATAAGACGCATATTAGGGATTTGAAATCATATATATTTTGACGGTTTGTTCTCAGGTGGTGATACCCATTTCCCTTTTGGGAGGCATAAGCAACACCCCCATAGTTTCTTGTTCCTTTGGCTTGCTTGATGAAGCGTGAGTATTGTTGTGTTTTTATCTTGCGGTTTTCTAAAATTGTTGTTATGTTTTGGGACTGTGTTTTTAAATGTGAAATTTGCATGTGTGTTTGTGGAAGCATGTTGTTGCCATGAGTTGAAACACATCTTCTATTGCATTGTGGTTCGGGCTCGAGGGGCCAATGAAGAGGGCGACTTCCCCTTGTCATTGGATGTCTTGGTTGGGTGGAGAGCATTGTCTTTCCCCCTGTTCTATTGTGATCAAATTGAAATAAAGAAAATGTAGGATATTCATGCTGTTGTTCTGGAGCAGAGGAAAAAGACAAGTTTGACAGTCTTTGTTGAGATTATTCTTATTGTAACCCTTTCCCACTTTGAAGTGGATGACCTTGTACATTATTTGTGATGGAAAGATGTTTTGTATTGGCTATGAAAGTTGCAATTCGAAATGTGAAAGAGATATACTCTATTTTCTGGTTTTGAATAAATGTGAAAGAAATTGTATTATGTATATTGTAATTGAAGAAGAAGACAGAGTTTTGATAGTCTCTTGTGAAACTTCTTTTGTAACATTTCCCACCTTGAAGTGGATGATCTTGTATATTATTGTGTTGGAAAGACTACTCTGTTTTAGCTATGAAAGTTGTAATTGATTGTGGAAGAATATATTTTGTATTTAGTTCTGTGAACAGAAAAGAAAGATATGCATTTAGTATGTTATATTTTGAAAATAAATGGGAAAGAAGTTGTAAGAGATTCCTTTAAATTAATAGAAGTTTTTTGCCTTGTTCATATGATATTATTTCCATTGGAAACGTGTGTTTAATATACAATAGGAAGTCTCTTTTTGGAAAAGTGAAAAGGAAGCACGTATGAATAAATATTGCACTATTTTGTCTCATTTGAAATGTTTAATTTTGAAAAAAAAATAGAAATTGCATTCTTGCCTCTATCATTTGATTCAAGGAAAGAAAACTATTTAAAACTAGCAAATGAAGAAAGAAAACTATTTAAAATTATTGTTTGACTTACGAGGTATAAACTTAGTTCGCAGATGAAGAAAGAAAGAACATTCAACAAATCTTTGAGACAAAAACTTAATAGAAAATTGCAAATTTTATAGAAACTTAAGAATACTTCTCTATTCTTAAGAGCAAGACTGTGTGATATGAGTAGGATTAAGGAGTATCAATTGTTAGGAATATTATAGTGCTTCACATATTTATGTGTGTGAATAATAATTACGTGTGTAATTATTATTGTTGAGAGATTATTGTTAGAGATGTTATAATATATTGTTGAATTATAACATCTTTAACAATAATCTCTCAACAATAATAATTACACACGTAATTATTATTCACACACATAAATATGTGAAGCACTATAATATTCCTAACATTCCCCCCCTTAGTGCGAACATGGGGAAAACATGCCTTTGTACTTGCACCTGCTCATGATCTGGTGATTTTCACAGGATGATCACAAACCTCAAGGATGGTTTTTCAAACGGTTGACCAAAAACCGAGAATGATGGTTTTGCAATTGGTTTACCACAAACCACAAAGTGATGGTTTTACAAATGGATTACCAACAACCAAGAATGGTGGTTTTGCTATTGGTTTACCCACAAACCACAAATGAAGGTTTTCAAGTGGTTTACCTACAACCACATCATGATGTGCCAAGTACTATTATCAGCCCTTCATCACATCTCACTGCAGGGAATAACATAGGGAATTCTGCTGAAATCTGCTGCTCATACATACATAGAAAAAGCTGACATACTGGGAATGGAACATTGGAATGATGTTCCCCCCCTCAATGTGAAATTTTCACTTATTGAAAACAAGATCACTGCAACCTGAGGCACACCACATTGGAAGCACTAGAATCAAACTGCACACACACATGTCACTAAAGCTGATATGCGGCCCCATCGTTGGCAACTGACGAGAGATCGCTGAATGACCTCCAACCTCCGATGCCCCCTGCCTCTGGTTTATAACATCTCTAATAATAATCTCTCAACAATAATAATTACACACGTAATTATTATTCACACACATAAATATGTGAAACACTATAATATTCCTAACATCAATGTTATATGCAAAAGTTATATTATAACTCCTCTAATATCAATGATCCTACTATGAGATTGCGGTACATAGAATCCTTCTCTGCCTTCTTTTCTACAGAATATAAAAAAGCTATGCATGGAAAGCATCCTGAAGAATTAAGTCTAGGAGCTATCAATCAAATAATTGATGAAACTAATGCACAACTTTTCCAGGAGAAAAAAGATCGCAAAGAAGCAGCTAAAGCCCAAAAAGCCTTAGGCACTAAGTTTTGTCAGATGATAGATATTGACCCTTTTGGTTGCAAGTCCCCACATATTTCTCAGAAATATAAAGCTTGTCAAGAATGTTCAACTTTTTCAAAGGGGAAGGGTCAGGGTAAATAAAAAAAATATAACAAATATAAGAAAAGGTATAAGGATACATATTCCAGCAAAGTCCCATACAGGAAAGCCTACTTCAGAAAAAAGAAGTATATGGGAAAAAAGAGAAAATTTATCCCTACATGTTTTATCTGCAAAGGAAAGCACTATGCAAAGCAAATGAGTGCACACAAAAGGATATAGATAAAGGAAAGAAAAAAATAAATACTCTTGTTGCAAAAGGAATAACAAACCAAGAGTATTGTTTAGTTGAAGATTCTGATTATTATTCATCAGATATTTCATACAATTCTTCCAGTGAAGAATTCCAAGTGAATATCATCCAACATTTAGATACTGATTCAGATAGTACTGATTCAGGGTATGATACTTTACCATCATTTGTGAATATGATTGCTAGTTTTCCCCATCCTATGATGCTCGTATTTTCTGAAATTCTTCTCAAACAGCTAGAACTAAGACAAAGTGAGTTTGAAGACTGTCCCCCATGGGACACTGCAAAGAAGTTGTTTCTTCGACAAAAGGCCAGAGAACTGGAAAGGAAATATTCTCAGCAAGTCAGATCTGATAATGAAACTAGAGAAAGAAGAGAAGAAGAAGAAGAAAGATAGAGATGGTTTTCTCAGCAAAGGTCACCATCTACTTCAAGGCCTCCCATACAAGGACGTGTCCGGCAGAGACAGACTCCTTACAGAGGAAAAGGTTGTGGAAGAGGAATTAGAAATTCTCCACCAAGGAGAAGTTTCCCATTTCTATTTCTTGAAGAAAATCCAGAAGATGAGTTTCAGGGACTTACTTCTAACACCGATGTTATTATTCCTAATCCTGAAACTATGAGAACATGGAGAAGAAATAGAATAGAATTTCTTCATAAAGTCATTGTTAAGGCCACCAATGAGTATAAGCACCTCATTAAGGAAGAAGATAGAGACAAGAAAGAAGCTGAAGGCGTAGAAGAATTTGAGAAAGCCTATCAGCAAATTTTGCACCAAGAAGCAGAACCTTCAGTCTCAGTTGAAGAACTCAACACCAAGGTATGTACCATAAAAGGAGTGGCACAAAATCCTTTTATCACAATCACATTTTACATCCCTAATATCAAGCCATATTCCATTGATGCAATGATTGATACTGGAGCCAACATAAGTCTGCTAAGGTCCAGAGCTATACCTCCTACTGTTGAACTGAGACTTACCTGAAACTAAACTTTGATAAAAAAGAAGTGATCTCTAGGTTCACAACTTATGTCTCTATTAGGATAGAAGGATAATAGAGAATATTTCAGTTCTATCAACATGATATGCTCTCATATGATTGTCTAATAGGAGTTGATGCATTACAAGAATGCGGTACTTTTAGCCTTAATAAAGATTTCATATCTTTATTCAATCCAAATGTTCAGATATCGAGAAAGTACTCATTCAAAACAATCATCCCTCTACCAGAGCCTAGGAAAGAATCCAACCATGAATGGATTCATAAGTCAATAGCTCTATGTAAAAGCAATATAGATGATATCATAACAAACATAAAAAAGGATCGTTGTTCAGAAAATCCCCATGCTTTCATAAACAAGAGAAAACACATTTGTTCACTTGACTTGCAGATGATAAAGGATGATAAAGGGAATGTTGTCATTCCTAAATTCAAAGCTCATCACAAGGGTATGATTCCCTCAAAAAGAAAAGAATGCCAAGAGGAAATAAAAAAATTACTTCAAGGAGGTTTTATACAAGAATCTAACTCTCTTTGGGCTTGCGCAACATTCTATGTCAACAAACGAAGTGAGCAGATCAGACAAAAGAAAAGGCTTGTTGTGGATTATAAGCCTTTGAACAAATTTGTCACAGTAGTTCAGCATCCAATTCCTGCCAAGGATGATCTACTAGCCAGAATTAAAGTAACTAAGGTATACAGTAAATTTGATCTGAAAAGTGGATTTTGATAAATATTTCTAAAACCTGACGACACGTATAAGACAACATTTGTGGTACCCGGAGGACAGTATGAATGGCAAGTCCTTCCTTTTGGGTTGAAAATTGCACCTTCCATCTTTCAAAAGAAAATGGATTCAATCTTTGGTGAGTTACCTGAATTTTTGATAGTATATATTGATGATATATTAATCTTCTCTAAGTCTCCAAAAGATCATATAGATCACCTTGAAAGATTTTATGATACAGTTTATAATAATGGTTTATGCCCTGTCTCCTACTAAAATGGAAGTTTTCAAGAATGAAATGAATTTCTAAGGGGTTAAAATCAAAGATGGATCTATAGAGATGCAAAGTCATCTTGTGTCTAAAATTCAGGATTTCCCAGACCAAATTTCAGAGAAAGAACAATTACAAAGATTTCTGGGATGTGTCAATTATGTTTCTGGTTTCTACAAAGATATAGCCGCAGACAAAATTCTTCTCAATAAAAGGTTGAAGAGGAATGCACCCGCCTGGTTTGAAGAAATGGCCCAGGCTGTAAGAAGAATAAAGAAACAAGTTCTACATCTTCCTGCTATGTATTTGCCTGGTCAAGGATTAAAAATAATTGAAACAGATGCTAGTGAGCAATTTTTGGGAGTTGTATTAAAAGAACAGATAGAAAAAGGTAAAGAGAAAATTTGCAGATATACATCTAGCTCTTTTCAAGGTTTAGAGTTGAAGTATCATTCTACTCATAAAGAAATCTTAGTTTCCAAGAAAGCCATCAAAGCTTTCTTATTTTTCAATCAAAATGAATATTTCATTCTTCGCTCGGATTTGAAAGATTTCAAGACTAGATTAAATAATGGCGACCCTGCAAATAAAATTGCATTTAACAGATTGCAGCGTTGGGGTATGTGATTTGACAACTTCAGTTTTGAAGTTGAATATATAAAAGGAAAGGAAAATTCTCTTGTTGATTTTGTTAGTCGAGAATTAAACCAGTCAAAAAAGGTGAATGTTACACAGGTGTCTCATGAGTTCGTTGAATCAATTTGGAATACTTTCACATGCTAGAATTATCTTAAGTCTCTAAAAAGAAACGACAATGAAATGTCCTATGAAGCTCAACATCTTTTACTTTCAAGAGGAATTAATTTTGTTTCTCGCTACAATATGACAGATGTAGCAGTCAGGTTTGATGATCTAGAAATTCCGACTTTAGAGTTTCACACAAGGCAAGAACCAATGGTGTTCTGTACTTTGTAATGGCACTGGGGACATTCAAGATATGTAGAGCCACCTTCTGAAGACATTCCTGTTGAAGGACTTCGGCTACGACAACTGGTCCTAAGACCAAATACACTCTGCAGATTTGAATTCTCAAAGCTTTGGCCTGAAGGACATCCCATGGAGAATGATCTATGGAATAGACTGAGCTTTCTTGGTGATAGGCAGTACATTGCAAATCATTTTAAGTATTTTCTCTCTAAATTTCTGCCTACTAAAATTTCTGATAGTTCTTTGTTCAATATGGATCCTGATACTGTCACAAATATTTTGATTAATTGTAAAATATCTTGGTATATCAAGATTTCCTATGTCGTTAGAACTAATTCTGTATAGGGTCATCATGCTAATCCGAATGGACAGCTATGGAGAAAAATATATCTTCATCATACTATGAATGTACAACCACCCGCACTAGGCCATTTTCTCCATATTCCTAATCAATATCTCTTTCCGACAAGGAGACATCTCAATAGAGATAATGATGGAGCTTCATCCACATCTAGATCATGGTACGAAAGGAATACTCGAGATATCTTCTTTGCAGAAAGGTAAGATTGGGAAGATCTTTCTAGCTCATCGGATGATGATAATAGTCCTAGAGTCAGTTTCAGTCCTTAAAGCTATGATGACAGGCTTGTTGTCATCCTTTTAATAAAGCTTGAAGTGACTCCACTTTAGTCATTTCGAAAGTATGGTGGACCTCCCCACTATCTAAAGGCGTTATATTGAGTGGTGTATACTCAATTGTCTTTTCTCACTTTCTCTTAGTGGGAATCTTCTTGTTCACCTAGGTTACCGGTTTCTGGTCTCTAGGTTGCCCTTTGATCTGGTGAAAAGCCTCTCACATTCCTATATAAGGACTTGATGAGATTCATTCACTACATCGGAGAAGAGGGAGAGATATGTAAGAAGAGTCCATAGTAAGTAGTATGAGATTAAAGAGTCTAGTGTGTTATTAGTGCTATTTGATAATGTTCATACACTTGGTATGAGAATGAAGTAGTCTGAGATTGAAGAGTCTAGTGTGTTATTAATGTTATTTGATAATGTTCATACACTTGGTATGAGAATGGAAAAAATAATTTTTTCTATAATTTTTTCTAACTAAATCAGGGTGTTCTTTGGTCTCGAGTGGTAGTTTTAGCAGGTATTTCATCTTGGGAATCAAAAGCACTTCTAAACCATTTTTTGCTATTTTAGAGTAAGTAGGAAAAATCATTATTTCATTTATATGCTTGATCTTTTAGTTTAAGAGTTTTTTCACTTAATAAATAATCAAGGCTAAAATTTGTGTATGCTCTACCCTTGCACCTAGTGTGATCTTGGGAATCAAAAACAATTTTAGTCTTTCATTAAGAAGCACTTGGATTAATTGGGAATAAACTTTTTTTTTGCAACGTTTGATGGGTTACAATCATTTTTCATTGCTATATTTTTATGATATTTTGAATCTTATTGAACTACTAACCATTTGTGTGAAGGACCTAAAACGCTTGTCAAATAAATAAGGGCTCTCTACAAACCAAATTTTAACATTTACGTGTGCTTTTAGGTTGCCAACGGTGGTCAAAACCAAATTACTTAATCCAAAAGATTAAAAAATACACCACTATAGAAAACACTTGATTTGCAAGTTGGTTAAGAGCTAAAGCTCGTCCACTCAACTAGAACATAACCTCTTTGGCATAAGCCTTAAGTTCACAAGAAGGGTGGTTCTAGGAACCTAAAGTAGTTCATGCAAGAGGGAACCTTGTGAACGAAATAGGAAAATGCTCCAACTACCCACTTCATAAGTACGCCTAGGTGAGATTAGAGTCAAAGATATATGTATCGCGACCCCAGTGAAAGTATAATTGAACGCACTTCGGTGCTCATTATACCGAAGGGGGTAAAGTAAAGTCAAGATACTCCCAAACTATTCAGTGTGACTTTTTGGGTAAATTGAGCTCACTCTAGATATCTTTTGACACCTAGAGAGAGAACCCCTAGGAAAGCTTACCGGCTTGGAGCCAATTTTGTCGTAGTTATTATACTCGAGAGCTCTCACAAAGTGACAACTTTGTTGGATTCAAACTCTTGTTTTTCAAACAAGGGAAAGAATCTCTTAAAGTTGAAACTGAGTGACATTTCATCACGAAACCTACGACATGTTACATTGCTCTAGTTTTTCATTTTCCCTAAGGCAAGGCGAAACATTTGTAAAGTAAACTTAGTTTGTGTCATCACCTTTTGGTCTAATCCTTTGTTTTCTTGTTTCTCATTTTGAGACAAAAGAAGAACAAATATACATGAATACCACTGGAAATAACTTGTTCACCACTTTTGTAGTCTTCTTGCATGACTAACTTGCAATGTCAGAATGCAATAGTTGAAAGTGTGAATGGTACGTGTTCACGTTCTAGCAGGCCCCTTGTGTCTCAAAACCCATATTAAGACTAATTATCATTCTAGGTAGGTGGTCTTATTTTTCCCTTGAGTTGTTACGTTGCTCACATTATAGCCATACAATTGTGATACTTACATCTTGTTTCCATTGTGAAACTTGGTTTAAGTCTCCATGTTGTAGTGTTACTCTGCTCACACGGGTAATAGTTCCTTGGTATACTTAGGCTTAGTTTTTGATTCCAACATTATCTTGAGATTTTGAGGGTGCTGATGTTGCATTGCTAGCATCGTGGTAGCATCATTTTGGTACTAGAATCTTGCTTTTCTTACAAGGCTTGATTAATGTGCCCAAATAGTGTTGTTACGCTACTTGCATTAGTAACTTCCATTTTTACAGACTTATACATTGTTTGTATCCAAAACTAGTTTTTGTACACCTTGTTGGAGGATTGTGTTAATACTCTCTTAGTATTTAGGTCTTGTTTATCTTTAAACTTGACCTAGGTGGTAATATTGTATTTTCACTATTTGTTCTTAAACCTATCTTACAACAAACATAGAGAGTAAACTATTGTTGTGATTGTGATTATAGTCGTGTGCTTAGTTGTCATATCTTAAGTGCTTCTTGATATATATTACCTTGTTAGGTTAGATCATCCTTTATTCATTATCATAGGGTTCATATTGAGTAATTGGATTCATGGCTATTCTATAGTCATCATTCTTTGTTGTGACAACTTAAGTGTCGTTACGCTACGTAAATCTACCTAGGGTCCAATCCCTTTGTTTTTGCCTAGGTTCATTGTAGTACTTCTACACATTTGTCAAACCTTAGCAAAAACATCCCTTATCAAGCAACTCTTACATCAAATTGAACATAGAAAAAGAGTTTTCCTTTGTGTCCTTTGTGTTGCCCAATTTTGATCAAATATTTTAACATTTACACCTATAACTTGTTGTCTAAACCTTGTTGATTTGTCAAAATTGTGTCTTTGTGCTACCTATTTTCCTTAGATTCTCTTTGAAAAAATTGCGCTATATAGGTCTAGGCATTTGCCAACAATGACTCACTATTGTATGGCTCCTTATACGTATGACAATAGGGAACCCAAGTTTCTACATTCCCATCAAATGATGTCTATCACAACTAAGCCTTGTTTGGTTCTTCGTGCTAGAGAACCCATTCAGGTACCTTGTTCCCCACCTTCATCTCATAGTCGGTGGTATGGTTTGTACACTTCTGATCTAAATTATTATTCGAGTTCTCCCCACTCTTCTTCTGACTCCGATCCAAACTATTATTCTGATTCTTTGTATTCACCTTGATCTTCTGAAAATTCTCATCAGAGCTATATTCACTTCATTCGACTCTTAGGTCATAATCCTCCCTTTATTCGCAGGACTCCCCTTATCAGTCACCTAAACAACGTCTTCCTCTTTTGAAGATCCGTGTGGCCCCAAGTCTCGCTACTCGAACATCTAATTTGGTTCTTGAGTCGCGGTCCTCCCTTGCTTTGCAGGACCTCCCTTATTCGTCGCCTCAACAACCTCTTCCTCCGTTGAAGATCTGGGTGACTCCAAATTCATCTAGGTTGACTCCGATGTTACAATCATCAAATTCAACACCCACGTCACATTCATCTAAGTCGATTCCCACGTCATAATTATCTCAGTCGACACTTACGTCACAATCATCAAAGTCGACACCTAGGTCGGAATCTTCTAAGTCGACTCCCATGTCGCAATCATCCAAGTCGACGCATACATTGCAGACACCTCAGACGACTCCTATGTCGCATTCATATGTTAATTTTTTACACAATTGTCGTTGTTTCCGGACAATATGTCATCTTCTAGGAAAGCCAATACCAATCGGCTATCTCAAAGCCATGTCTTGTTCTACTCACGAGACATCTACATCCAAATCTACTTCATCACTTGAGTCATCATCTTCTCAATCTTACACACCAGTTGGACCCATTTCTTCTAATAAACCTCTTATGGTCAAAGAACAAATACCCCTACCGATAGATTCATCTCGAGATGAAAAGACGATCACATAATTCCTGGGGTTACACAATAGCATTCCCCTAGAGGATTACAATCAAGGATTTGAGCTTGACTAAGATACGCTTGTGTATTAGGAAGAAGAAATTGATTCCTGTTGTCAGAATATTAAAGAATATCCTAGGACCATTGAGGAAGATCCTATCTTTTCTTCACATCCTTCTTTGCATATCATGATTCCTCAATCGCAAACTCACTTTGGGTCACCACCTGGTATCCCATCATTTGCTTCTATATGTGGGGCACCTCTAAGTAGTCTTTCATCATCTATTTGTAGCTCACCTCATGGTAGCCCATTTTATTCTATATGTGGCTCACCTCCGGGTAGCCCCTCTTCGTCTATACTAAGTTACGTCCTGAAAGTCCCCCATCTTCGATTATTGGGCCATATCCTAGTAGCCCATCATCTTCTATCTATGGGACATCTCCAGATAGTCCTTCATCTTCAATCTTGGGGCCACATCTTGGTAGCCCTTTATCTTCAGTCTATAGGACACCTTCTGGTAGCCCATCCTCTTCAATATTCGGATTGTATCCTTCAAGTCCATCATATTATCCTTCTATTAATGATTGTGGCAATCCCACCGTCATTTCTCCCATCAATTCTATTTATCCACTTTCTTCTCCCACTTCTCGGAATCAGACAAGTCACGTTAAAGCTTATAGGAAACCAAAATGGTCCCTTCATTAGGCTCAGATTAAAAATTCAAACAATTTGAACAATCTTAAAGTTCATAATCAAACGCGATTCAAAAATGCACATCAACGCACCCATCAAGTATGGCGCAAAGTGCAAAAATATCTGGATAGGGACCTCAATCTCACATATGCAACATCCATGTTTCACGATAAAACACAGTCATTTATTGAGTATGAGCTCACCACATCATTGAGATCGGGGATAATATGACTCTTGATAAGCAAACACGTCAAGTGACCTTGTCGGTCCCACCTTTCAAAAAATACATTAAAAAATAAGAAAACATTTTTTAAAATATCAAAGGTAAAAATCAAACATTGAAATTTGGTATTGAATACACATGGATGTTCTTTCTTCCCTTTTTTGATCTTCTTTTGCAAGTCTTCCTACCATTTTCATCCCTTCGGTGATATTTTGGTTAGCTAATTCACATGCATTTTGTGAAATTTACCTCTATGGTATATGTTTGGCCTTGGTCTTTCATCACCTTGGTAAATTAAAGAACGATTGACCTCAAAGAGATCCTATCACAATCAATATCTAAAAAACTTGTTGTGAAGAACTTTAAGACATATTTGTTGACACTAGCCAATCTCATCATCAAAAGCACTTCCGTCTCCTTCCATCAAGCCATCAGTGGTTCTTAACCCCTTGTCAAACAAGAGAGCTAAAATAAGTTTTCATAAAGCAAAACAAAATCAATCAAATCGAAAAGCCAAAGCTAAAAGCAAAACAAAATTGATCTATATAACTCTCTCTTGGGGTATTTCCAATCATCTCTACCGGGGCTATGGACGTTTGACTGGAAGTAGAGCAATGTTGTGATTAGAATCAAATACATCTCCATCGAGGCTATGGATGTCTGGCTGGCAACATAACAATGTACAACTCTCCTTCCACAATCCATTCACAAAAAAAATCAACTTTGAAAAATAAATCATTTTTACAGATTGGCTAAGGTGTGCTCACTTGTTGTCTATCAAATTTTCCCTCCAAGAGGTAATAAATTTCCACGTGCACACACTAGATCTCTATGAGTAAACATGATTAGTATGTTACCAAGTGTCTTTTTTTGGACCTTGTTCTGACTCGTACTCTAGTCTATATCTTGTCTCACGATCTATGCCTTTAGCCAATCGCTTCTTGATCGTGAGGCTTCTAAGCTACATTCTAAACATTCACGGTGTTCTTCTACTTCATTCAGAACATCCATGTGTATAATATTGCCTTTTTACCATGTTTTTGGGCACCTTTGTCCCCTTCACAAAAATAATCTTCCACTTCATTCTATCATGTGTTTCTTGGCTAGCTTATGTTGGGGGCATCATTGCGTTATGTTTATCATCGTGTTGAACCTATCCATATTGGCCTTGATCCATCTTCTACGCGTGAAGAGTTTGCCTTTGTATATTCCTAGCTAACGTTGAGGGCATTTTCACATCTTCACTTTCTAGCGCATGTGCGTAGCATTATGTTCTTGTACATCCCATCTGTCGCCGGGGTATCCACATTTCTTCGTTCCCTGTACATAGCTTCATAAAACTTCTCAAAAGTAAAAAATATTTAAATTTGTTTCAAAAACTCCCGAAACATTCATATATGTTAGTCGGAAAACTCAAAATATCCAAATAAACATCAAAAACCCAAACAAATTAGTAAAACAAACATAAAAAAAATAAAACATTTGGTAAAATCAATCAAAAAATCCAAAAAAATGTAAAATTTTTAAAATTTTGCAAAAAAGGTAAACAACATGCATACAACGGAAGCCTGTATCAAATACATTGTCTTTAAACATCGAAATTGGTCCTAAAAAACCATCTTTTTGACATTCTTGCTTGTTCTTGTCTCAAATGACTTGCCGATCATTGTGATCTAGCTCCATTAACAAAAGTTCAGTTGCATGTTATGTCGGTACTCCCGTGTAATAGTAAGTTGTCAAGTACTGTGTCATAGTGTACAAAGACTTTTCCATGGGACTACTTGTGTCCTTCGTTATTCCCCTTACATGTATCCTTGCTTAGGGCACCATTTTTAACCCTTGTCGTTACAACACAAACATTTGGGAACCGCAACTTGATAACAAAAACATTGGTGCAACTGTCTTAAACATTGTTTGCTTGAGTGCATGTGATTGTATTGGTTTCTCTGTTAGGTTAGTTGGTTTACTTTCTTGTATTGCATTGCATTGTGTATGTTGCATTTGAGTTAGATATTGTTTTACTTTTTTTTATTGCATTGCATTATGTATGTTGCATGGAGTTACGTAGCAATGGACAAATGTTAGTAATTTAGCTTTTCACGGTATGTTACATGTTTGTTCATTTCAATAAAGGTCGATGATGTAAACCTAGGGGCAAAATGATATAAACAAGTTGTTTATTGAAAGGTTGGATGCAAAGATTGGGTTTGTCTTATATTCTCCATTAGTCATTTCTTCTCCACTATCATTTATTATCATTACTAATTTTTCTTTCAAATCACTTGTGGCAATAAAAAACCATGTTTATCCCTATCTTTTTTCTTCTAAAATAACCAAGGGTCTCGCGCCTGTTTTATCCTATTTTCTTATCATCATTTCAATCATGTTTTCGATCCTCAATTGACTTCTTCTAACACCCCATCGACACTCGAGGGGGCATCCTTCATTACACTAATTTTTCTTCAAAAATTTACTTGCTTGTGCTCTTCTACTATATTTGAAGTGAAGTAGCTTCACCTCAAACATGAGCAAATGTAGACATCTAAATTCTGTTTTTACAATTTTATTGTCAAACGCACGCAAATCACTCTAATTCTCCCCAATTCCGTTATAATTAGTGATTTTTGCTAATTAACAAACATTTCTTACCACTTTGGTCAATTAACAAGCATTTCATTGATCACCAAACCTCTTTCGCATTCAGGATGCCACTTTACAATAAAACATAAGTCAAAATCCTCTTCAAAACAAACAATTAGCGTTTATTAGCTAATTAATCTTATTTTGCCCTTGTTTTGGTCAATATACCCTAATATTGGCTTAAACCCCTCTTCCAACCACTCAAAATCACCCTGCTTTCCTCCACAATGTCTTAGCAAACTTCAAAAGCTTCTCCTAGCCTCCTAGTTGACCCTAAGCGGTTGATTAAGACTCCCACATCTTAATCACTTGGTAATTCACTAATTGTGATTAATAAGGCCTAATCATGATTACCAATTCTAATCTAATTTGGGGATTTTTTGTCCTACATGCACTGAAATATTAGTTTTCCTCAAAGTGAAAACTATAAAAACAACTCACCTCATTCATTTATACTTTACACCATGCTTTTATTAGTAGTCGCATATAAGATATATGTTAAAGAGCCTAAACTCCTTTATAGATCCACATGTTCATCTTTGCCTAAAGCCTTCATTATGGTTAGTAGGAGGGTATTTAACATGACATTGTAGACTTGTGTTAGAGAGATCTCCTCACCATTTGTGGAGAAGCAACCATTCCAATTTGATTGCTCCTAGATCTATTTAGGTCTATGTTAGTTAATCAAACATACTAGTAGACATGCTTAGATGTTAGATGTTAGTTTCATTTAATCTCCATTGTTATGTTATGAAACTTTTATCATTGATGTTTCATTTCTTAGCTTTGTATTTAACTTTAGATCATTATGGTGTTGATCGTGCTTTAAACTAGTTAATTTGTGTTAAAAGTTTGGGGTGTTATCAACCGCATAAAGGATGATGGGACGAGATATACCTGGGTGTGATGTATGTTGGCCCATTTGTACATATATTTATACAAATTCGCATAGGAGGACAATGGGGGTGGACTAGGAGCCACCATTTTGTTACATGTATGGGCTTATGAGCATATTGCGATGTTGAGGCCACTCAGTGGGCTATGGGCGGATTGGGCAAGGCTCGAAATTTTTGCCACAAGTAGGGTAGGTACTCATAGCAGGAGACTGGACACGACCACCTATAGGTCAATACTTGATCAGATGGGGCAAGGGGCCATCATATGGAGGCCATATAGATACTATGGTGGTTGGTTGGAGGATGGAGTAGAGTTGCGGTGCATTTAGATGCACCATGTGGTTAGACGACCAATTTCCAGAAGTTGCAGAATTATTCCAGGTGGAGCATGTATTGATAGCAGTTTACGTATGGCTCAAGATGTGCCCCCAGATCCATATGTATGGGTGAGAGCTACTAGAGCACCAAGGTGGCCAGGAAGTTGAGGCCTAGTCCTAAAGGAGAACAACTAGTGCCTCCTGGTCCAGATGAGGCAGATGCGGCCATAGGGCTGATACAGGTGGATGATGCAGGGTGTACCCAAGCCTATAGCAAGTGGTGGGCATCACATCGATGGGTGTTACTATTTTCAGTTGTCGTAGATGTGGCGGGTGGACCACCGATTGGAGGAGTAGAGGGACAAACACTTGCCCCCAATGGAGATGGACATAGCAGCGGCACTAGCGGAGCATAAGTATTGTTTGTTGTTATTTGTTGATTTTTGGTTGATTGTTATATATTTTTAAAATGTGTGTAGTAACTAATGTGGTGTTGTATGGTTGTAGGTGATTCCTATTGGTCATTGATTGTTGATTCATCGATACATGCTACATTGACGGAATGTACCTCCAGATGTGCTTGTGGGAGGCAACATGCTAGAGCGAGTGGATGCAATTGCGGTGAAGCATGCCCATTTGTTTAAGTCAATGGCTATATTGGCAGCCACATGTATTGTTATTGAGCGAGCATGATGAGGCTCATGTGGAGACAGAGTGAGCTAGACAGGTTGTAGGAGGGGCCCTAGCTTAGGATATATTTGTGAGATATGTGGAGCTACAGGGTCGATTCGTGGAGCAGTCAGACTGAGGTGGCTATACTATGGAGATAGGTAGAGAGATATAGAGGTCGTGACCAATGGCATAGATTGAGCGGTGAAGCATCTAGTTCTAGAGCTCTTGTGATTGTATATAGTGATAGTGAGGATGATATATGATATATGGATGTAGTGATGCATGGGGGCTTTCCCCCTAGTGATTGTATTTTTGTAACTATGATTTTTGATGATATATATATATATTATATATACATATATTATATATTGGATCGCATATGTGTTGTGCACTTGCATTGGTATATGATGTGATGGTTGTCATTTGTACTTTGATTTGGTAGATGTTGTATGCATATGAAATGGTTGTCTTGATTGTTGAATATTGCAAAATATATCATGATGTGGATATAATAGGATAAGTAGTGAATTGAAAATTATTTGTATGTGAATGAGTAGTATAATGATATGATAAAAGAATGTATGTATATGATGTAATGTGATAGAGTAGTATAAATGGTATTGTGATGATAGTATAAGAGAGTAGAATAATGATATGTTGATATGTGTATGATGAGAAGATGTAAGACCATGTTGATAATACACGTATGATGAATGATGATCAAAGAAGGGGGAAAAAAGAGTGATGCCCCCAGTGTGGTAATGAGGTTCATTTTTGTAACAAATCCCTCAACAATCATGTAAGAACCTTAAGAACATGAGTGCATCATCAGGTAATGAGGTGATCATATGGAGGTCACCTACCAAAGATGGAGAGGCTGCGAGGGATGGTGGAAGCATGTGAAGTAGCAACAGCATGAGTATAAGAGTCTGAACTGAATGTCAGATGAAATGGTGCCAATAATGGGAGGTGTAGTGGTGGGAAGCAAGATGTCGATGACTTAGGAAGCCAATGGGATGTAGTAGCACTGTGAGGATGAGATGATGTAGCAATGGATGAGCTAATGGAGGGTGTGGATGGATAATGATCTTAGGAGGTGGAAGAATGACAACCTTAGAAGTGGGTGGAGGTGACAAGTGAATAGTTATGGAAGCACACTTATGTGGAATGGGAGAAAGAGACTCACTCACGAGAGTGAGAGCCAAAGGAAATGACACCTTTGTCTTCTAATTGTTGTAATTTATCATGTAGAGCACAACAATCATTGTCACAGTGGCCATTGATGCAGTGAAAATTGCAATAAGGGTGATCACACTGGTGATGCAAGTGATGAGGAGGATGATGTTGATTAGAAGGAAAGTGGATTAAGTGCTTATCAAGAAAAGTATGCAAAACATCATGAGGCTTAACAACATATGGAAAGTGCAATGGTTCATGAGGAGGAGATGGAGAAGACTTAGGTGTAGACCGACACGGTGGAGGGGAAGGAAGATGCTTATGTAGAGGAGGAGATGGTGACCGTGGAGGATGCTCAATGGATGGAAGAGGAGATGAAGTAGTGGGCAATGGAGTAGTAGAAGAAGTAGAAGTGGGAGGAGATGGAATAACATGTGCAATTAAATATTGTTCTAGATCTATAACTTTATAGCACAAAAGCGTAAAATATTCACATGTATCATATAATAATTTTTCTTTCAATGCAGGAATTAAGCCACGAACAAAAGATAAATTGCTTTTCTAAATCAATGGGCTCAAATAATAATTGATGCATACAAGAATTAAATGTAAAATGTAATCTATAATGGGTTCTTTCTTTCCTTGATGCAAAGTAGGTAAACGATCATATGTAACTCTAGGACCATTGTTAACCATAAATCACCTAAGAAAAGCATCCTCCATATCACAGTAAGTGCTAATAGATCCATAAGGTAAATGAGTGTACCATTGAAGAGCATGATCAACAAGACTATGATGAAAAGCTTTGAGGAGCAAGTGGTCATTAGAATAAGAGGCCATTACTGAACGATAATGCTTGAGATGCAAATAGGGGTTGTCTAGTGCCATCAAAACATGTAAATGTAGGCATGATGAAATCCTTAGGGAAAGCGGAATTGTGAATTTTTTTAGGTATTGGATTGCCATGCAAAGAATTATTATCAATGGAAGCATAGTAGGCTTTGCTTTCAAGAGTGAGAGTATGAACTTGAGCTTACAAATTACTGATAACATGCATGAGAGATAGAATATCATGTGAGGGGATGGTAGAAGAAGCGAGAGGCACATTGAGAGGTTGAAGCTTTCCATTGTGAGTGATCATGGGAATGTGAGAAGAAGAAGCAGATGTGGAAGGAGGAGAAGAACATGAAGGATTTATGGGAATGCTAGATGTAGATGCAGAAGTACTAATAGGAATAGTAGAAGCATCATGAATACAATTGTAGAAGAAGAAGAAAGAGGTGGAAGAGGAGAAGAACATGGAATATCCATGGAGATGCTAGAAGTAGAATCAGAAGATGTGATAAGAGGTGTACTAGTAGGAATAGTAGAATCAGTATGAATAACATCTATAGAAGAAGAAGAAAGAAGTGGAAGAGGAGAAGAAGAACATGGAATGTTAATGGAAATGCTAAAATAAGAATCAAAAGATATGATAAGAGGTGTATCATTATGTGCAACGAACTTCAGAAAGAGAAGAAAGAGGAGTACTAAATTCACATTCAACAGTCGGAAGAGAAAGAACATTATTACTAACAAGTTCATGATCAGAAGCATAGCCTACATCACTATCAGACATATTTTCACATGCAAGTAATTCATCAAGAGAGTCATCAACATATAGAGAAGTGGTAGGATAACTATCATGAGATTTAGCATTGCATTCATTGGAAACATTCTCAGAAGTAGGAAGAGTGGGATATACAATTTTTCATTCATCTTGATAACTAGTAGAAATAACATCATGCACATGTACATTTTCAACATTAGAAGTAACATTATTTGCATCTACAGTGTCACAAGTAAGACCAAGCATAGAATCTATAATAGTATTATCAAGTGCTATAAGAGGAGTAGAAGAAGGTGGAGCAACATGGGTGACTATGGAAGAACAAGGAAAACATGAAGTGAAATTTTGAACAGGCGAGACTATGGAAATGCTAGAGTTGTCAAAAGTAGTGGGAATGGTGTGTTCATGATCAAGAAGTTGTTGGAGAATTTTGGAATCAAAGTGAACATAACGATAAAGATCACTAAGTTCAGCTTGTATAACATCATCAAGGATAGGTTGCACACTAATATGTTCCATAGCCTGCTTGGGAGAGGAGGATCTATTTTTAGCCATGAGGGTTTTGGGGATCCTAGGGCAAGGAGTTCAAACGAAAGAGGGGTTCACCAAATGATTTAACAAAAATAGTATTATTAAATATAATTTCAGAGTCACTACTATGATAATATACAACATAATACAAATGTTACGCACTCTAAAGATGCAACCATATAAGTAAATAGGAGAGATAGGGCACTTATCTGATTTACGCTTATCCTGGGAAAGATTTGAACTGGAACAATTGATGAATAGGTTGGGCAGGGTGTCAGAAATTCTCGATATTAATTCCGGAATCTGTGGACAAAACTGGACACAGGTGCCTAGACTAGGGTGAGGCTTCCTGGGTGCCAGAGACCACTCTTGGGCACCGGTGACTACGCAAATGCTCAGAATCTACTTTTTCCTATGTCACTAGGGTTTCACACTTATTTGTTGTTAGTTGCACCTGATATTCGCACTTTGATCGCCGAGGTACCTATAACCTGCAACACAAATCCTAGCTACCTGCACAAGTTCACAAACACATCAAATTGGAATGAAAAATGCAATATGTGAAGTTGGACTGACCTCGATGGTCATCCAAAGGATGAACTTATGACTGAGCGTTGCACTACATTCCAGACTCCATGTAGTTCTTTGTCCTTGTGTGTGAAATAGTATCCTTAGGTTGCCCTCGCGCCAATAATGTCAAGATAGCAAGCTATAGCTAGATAAAATGCAAATGTGTGAGATGGAATTCAACACTTCCCCTTCCTATGCAGTGTATGCAGAGTAAGTAACCCAAAAATGCAGTCCCTTTCATAGTATGTTGATATGATTGCCCTTTCGAATTTATCACACATATAATGGTATGCATGTTGTGTATATATATGGATCTCTTGTTTGAATTTTGACACAAGTGATACGACATGCCGACTATGACCTTAGGATAACGATAAGGAAACCAAAAAAGGTCGACCACAAATGTCAAAATAAGTGAGAAGAACAAAGAGGACATGAGCACCCAAAATAGACAGGAGTGCCTGGGTGCTAGTGTCCAAAATGGGTGTTGGTGTCATGGGATAAATGACGACAAATGTGAAAAAACCAACAGACGGATCCTTGTGACCTGACCAGAACTAGGTACAAAAGTTACAAATGTATGAGAGAAAGACAATAGAAATAAAGTCAAACAAGTGGATGGACTAGAAGAGTGTGTCACCAGTCAATACTTTTCTTGCTTAAGATCTATACATATAACAACATACTTGGCGGTATAGTAAAATAGTAATATGTGTGTGATTTTGTGTCTACACTTATATGAAGATGGAGGAGAGTGTGATGTTGTGGTCGTTAAAAACAAAACAAAAATTATCATTTTGAGCAAAAAAAATTAAAAAATGTTTTGAGGTAAAAACAATTTAGTTAAAGAGCACCATGTACTCCCCACCCCACAACACTTTCCGTTTTTCAATTTTACAGGTCCTAATTTGGTATTGTTAGTGTCAAGATTGTTGCTCTAAGTTCTAGAGGTGCAAAAATTTAGGTCTTTGTCAAAGTTGTAGAGCTTTTTTGGCGCAAAGCTCCTTCTAGACAAATAGCTTAGGTTCTCGAGCGCTTGTTAAGCTCACAACCCTCTACAAGTAAGGTATCCCTTGCCAAGTTGCACTAGCCTCGTATCAAGCTCAAATCACCCAACTCGCCCCTATAGCACTGAGTTACCCCTTTGCAACCCAAGTTGGTTCCCATCTACCTCTATCTTGAGCTCAACACATAACTCCCCTACTCGGATCCCTCATAAGACCCCAACGAATACTCACCAAGCATTCCTAAGCTCTTGCAAACTCATTCTGAGAAAGGCTTGACCTTGCTTTGTACAAACCTACTTGATCTTGGCGTGTGCCCAAATCACCATTCGGATCCATTGTAAGCTATACAAGATCGAGCTCGAGCTCCTTGGATCTCCAACTCAACCCTAGAGACTTCACTTTGCATTCACCCGACCCTGTAACTCGCATTGATTCAACTTTGAATCACACACAACTCTACAACAAGAAGCTTGAACTTGGATCCAACCCACGTCAAACCTCCCTCAGTTCCTCCACTACGGAAAGTCAAACCAGATCAATGTCTAACTCGGTTATACACAAAGCTTTAGACGAACTAGCACACGGTCAATGTAATGTCCCTTTTTGGGGGACTCCCAGAAAATAACTAGGAGTGAATGAGATTAATTACTGATGGCTATAATAAGACTTTTGTGGGCTGGGTATGATTGAAAATGCACACTGAAACCTACAAATTTTCCATTCCAAAGGCAGCAACCTGTTTTGGGAACTCTCACTCACTTTTGTATGCCCTAAACTCACTGAAAATGTGCCCAATCGACCTCAAAATTTTTGACTAATTAACAACAATTAAAATTTGAAGGAAAACTGATTTTTAGTGCCCTAGAAATGAAGATATGAATTTTCTTTAAACTCTTGTCTGCAGAGTCACTTTAAAAAATTCATAACTTTACCTAGGAAGCTCCAAAATTCATGAAATTTGGGATCTTGGGGTTTAAAAATATGAATAATGTAAATATCAAATCAACTTGCCCAAACATCCACTCAAACATGTCAAATTTGACCTACAAGCAATTCACCCCTCTTGGAAACAATGAATTAGTGGCTCAAACATGCAAGGAAATGATTGCTTTAACCTTTAATAATTAGTATAAGTCCATCCATACAAAAAACCATACCATACATCCATCAAAACATATCCAACATGTTCATGATACAAATCGGTTAAGGCTAGATAGAAAGATATTAGCTCCAAATTCCTTGAGATATTCAATCATTCCAAATATCCTTGCTTGAGGATTTTCATCCCCAAGACAAGTTCCACTATCAAGTCTTTCCGTCCTTGAAGTGGTCTCAAACAAGGGATTTCGTCCTTGACAAGAGAGAGAAAAGGTACAACTTTTACCCAAAAGAAATAATAAGATTCAACATATCCATTAAATGGCCAAGCATCCTCCTTTTATAACATAAGGGGTGTTACATCACACAACTTATGGCCGACCTTATAATAAGTACCTTTTAATTATTGAATTTGTATTTAGAGCCTACATACTCAAACTACTTTATATTCTAATTAAATAAGTTCTTCTATTAGAGCTTTTGGCTTCCCATTAGGAATACATGATAATATTAAAATATCTACTTAGAGAATGTTATCCAAGTCTTACCCTTGCTTCTTTTCCTTAAACCCATGGGGAGGAATAATGGGTTAAGGTATTCAATTCCGTTAATCTCCAAAAAGGTACATAACAGTCAACCTTGCTATCAAGGAACATTAGCCTTGACATTTGAACTGAACCTGCAGATAGAAGCAATACACAAGGGCAACTCTAGCAAAGTCATACAAAAGCGGCGACCATGCTTTACAAGGTGCCTTGTTCCATAATGCCACTCAATAAAGTTAGAGCCCGCACAAGTTTGAACGTGGCAATATTTTTCATTAAAAAGCAATTCCAAACTTTTGCTTGTACAAATATACCAACACCCTTCATAACTCTTACACCCTAAGGTTGCCTAATCAACTAGCTTAGAGGAGTAAAGGCATTACAAAGTGGAGGTCACAAGTTTGAACCATTCCTCTCCTTCATTTTTTAAAAAACCTCACAAGTTTGAGAGGATGAACTTTTTGCACACACCATCTGGTATATCAGAAGGGCGTGTATATAAAGAGGTTTGGTATATCAGCATGTAACATATAGAAAGAAAATCTATTTGGACTAATAAGGCACCAATCCGTCTTTCGTATTTCACTTCAGTTTCTACACAATGATAAATGGTCCAAAGTTCTTTATGTCAAATCCACAACTCTTAAAAGGAGACAATTATGTTACATGGAAGACCAAATTGAATCATGTTTGGAGTTTGAAGACTTGTATTTTTTGTTATTGATACTTTTGTCCAAGATAAAATGATGTTGACTTACGACAAAAGAAGGACAAGGCGAATCAGAAAGCCAAGCTCATCATCATGTTTGGAGTCACAAATGAGGTACAACCTCACATAAGAGATGCCAACACCACCAAAGAAATATGGGATAAACTCAACACAATTTTTGAGGTGAAGAATCAAAATACCATTATCCGCTTGCAGAGTCGATTCACAATTTGAATCATAAATCCTCGTTGTTTGTAGAAACAATTTTGTGGAGAATTGCAACATTAAGGGCCTCTGTATTAGCTCTTAGAGAAGAAGTTGCAGACGAATCTTTAGCACCCATACAAAACATCACCAACTCACCTCCAACACTATCATAAGCTCACGAATTTGTTCTACTGAAAGTGCAATATCACTACCAAGGTCAACATACACCACCGACCCATCATCTCGATGATCCAACCACTCCTCCACATGGCTCTGCTCCATACCACCACATAAGAAGTTCATAATCGGGTCCACACTACACATGAACACCCCAAATCCAGCTTCCATCTCATCAAATGTGTTCATCAAGCCCGCCGTACTCGCTGAGTCACTTAAAAAATGCGCAAAAATATTGTCTAGGCTACCCCGCAGTGAGGAAGAAGATATAAGTCCTTCAACAAAACTAATTTGGGGAGACCCAGGGGGGTCGTGACGAGTTTGGTTGGTGGTAGGGGCGAGGTGTGGATTAGAGCATTCATTATAGACTAGATGTAAGTGCTCATGGTGGTGCACTAGTAAATTGGTATTTTTAATTAATCCATCACAATGAGTGGAAAAATTGAGTTGAATCTGCAGCCAAACACTTTGACCTATGATAGGTGACAACATTTTTGAAAGAGGGTTGCATTTGTTCTATCACAACTAACAATATTTTAACCTAGGTGGACATTTGTTTGTCATTGTTTTTTGCGCCCACATGCAGGCCCAACAATGGAAATTACGGGATGTCCATCACCCACACAACTGAAGGAGAAGAAATATTTTTTGACCTAATATGGATTGTGTTGAGAGGGCTTGTGAAAAAGATGATGTTAAAGTTTTAGGATGAGTGAAGTTCATAGAGACGCGTGAAGAGGATGATGTGACTCCATGCTAGAAAAGGAAATGATAGTGCATCCACTAGAGCTTCAACGTCTTCCTCCATTTCTATTCATTGTGTAATCACTTGATATATTGAAAATGTAAATGTAAAGATATATCATTTGAAAGATGGCCTTTAATTTAGGTGCACTACTAAATTGGGTAAAAAAATCATTTCCTCATGTAATTTAAATCAGAATGAACAAGAAGAACACGATGTTGCCAAGTATCATCGCAACACAAATTGCAATGTACATGATGGTAGAATGTTGAAAAAGGTGTACCAATCGGGATGAACACATGTCGCTCGTATTTGGTGAAGCAATGTCAATGTCTCATGAGGAAACTTGTGTCTTGGCTCATGATCGCATTGCATAAGATGATATCTTGTTTAGTCATTTTGTTAAACACTTCACGTGCATACATATGTATGGGAGCATACAGTCTTGGCTAAAAAATTTCGCTTGTCATACATGTGTATAAGAGTGTTTCGTAGAAGTTTGCGAGCGGGAAATTTAAATTCCCTATCGTTGATGCAATATTCGATTTTTCTTGCCCTATGAAAGGGTTTTCCTTAAAGTGCATGTTTGCAGTAGTGGAAGATATTTGGAAGAGTTTTCAGGGGTTGCGTGTAGTAAGGAGAATGTGTAGCGCCTCCTTCAGCAAGCCTTCTCTACATTACGTTGTGATTCTGAGATTGAGATAGGCAATGGATGACACATGGTTATTTTACAAATTTACAAGTATTTCACACCTAAAAACACACCAATTTTTTTTAAACAACCATCAAATTTAAAGTAGGTCTGCACTACATATGAGAGTCAAACTCTTTCTCCTTCACAGATGGAGCAAAAATCAGTTGCAAATGCGCACCTCTCTGACATGTTTTGTACGCGTTTCACCAAACAATGAATGTATGACACAAGAAAAAGTCATGAAAAAGTGCTAAGAGAATCTTAAAAACTGCGCAAAACTTGCACGTTGTCACTCTGCTTACCATGCCTCATTCCTCCCTAACTTGTCATCATTTAACATGCTTGCAACTACATCCAAATAAAGATTGGAAAGGATAGTTTCCAAGGCTCTTGTTGCTCTGCACCACCATTTTCCAAAGGTTTAGGTATCAGTTTAGTGTCAGTCTTGTTTAAAGAGGCATAATATATAAATACCCCAACCTAGACTTCTGACAATATTCTTCGTCGTTCTACTTCTTCTCTATTCCTTAGCTCCCTTGCCAATCTTGCACCTTTTCCTAAGGTAGTTTCCACTTCATACTTCATCAAGTCTTGAATATCACGAGTGGGGAGAAGTGTAATAAGTTTAGAGTGGACATCCATGCACTGAATTTTCGCCATGTGCATGTGAAGAGGCAAAAATTCAAGGCATGAAACCAACAAATAAGCACAATAGTTGGAGAGCGTCCTGTTGAGCCTAACATCTCTCAGTAGGACGCTCTTGAAAATTATCCACTAGAAGATAAATACATGTCCTATTATACTCCATCTCACAAATTGTGGTAGAAAATTAGGGTCGTTCCTAGAAATATAATTCAAGCCTACCTCCAAGATATTAGTGATTCTCCTAATTCTTGCTCTAGAAGCTTCTCTAGAACCTCCTTGTGAAATTTTACCTTGCAGTTCAATAAAGATGAATTATTTGAGTTCATTTTTAACAGGATTTGATTTGGTGTACCAGTACATAATAAAGCCTATCATGTCGAGAGATTTACCCCGCTTCCATACAGAGGGAGATATTTCTGAGCAAGTGTCTTTAATAGAGTATTGTTGAATCAATTTCATGCAATAATGAGCTCTACACAATCTAGGGAGTTTTTTGAGCAGCCGGAGAGTTATGACGTGCATTCTAGTATGAGAATGCTCAACATGAGAGCAGATTGACCGCAGCAAGGTCTAATCGGATGCTATGATTCTCCAACATTGAGGAAGCTCCACCATCAGCGTTACATAAATGACAGTGTAGGCCATCAACCTTTGGGTTTCTTCCACTTCCTCTTTCTCGTCCCTGGGCCAGTGCAACATAAACAAGAGCCCAACAACTAACACTATAATGATGTTGACAATGCACATTATCATCCCCCATTTGGTGAATGATATGCCCCATGACTTGTAGAACAACATATTGTACATAAACTTCAATTCTATCTCTATCATTTGAATTACAATAAAAGATATAACTCAATTACAATAAATGCTCTGGCACCCTGATTTCCTTGAATGTGCTCAAGATTGCAATAACATATGAATTTACATACCAATCAAATTGAAGATAAATAAATTTTTACAATTATTTTGTTAAAAAATGTGCAAATTTGTTAATGTGAAAAGTGTATATGTGTTTATGAAAAATAATAAGGATATCTTATTGGTTGAAAAATACAAATAATAATACCTATTTAAGCAAACATGAAGCCTATACTATACTTACCTTTGGACAATACTAATAAAAAAATATAATAATAAATTTAAATAGCGATCCAAAGATATAGTTCGCCAAAGGCGTCCACCTTTGAAGATGCTCCTGCTGGAAAGTGTCAAATTTAGGCGACTCTATTTCTGGGAAACTTTTTTCGGCATCCATTTTTTTTAATGTTAGAGTGGTTTTTCCCAACATTCTTATATGCTTTTTATGCAGGGTAAGGTTTATTTGGCTTCTCGTGGTCAAATGCCAGCAATATAAGTTGATTCTTTCTTGAACGCGAGGGTTTTCCATTCAGAGCACTCTCAGTTGAATCGTGGTCATTCCGCTGGAGCCTCATCCATTCATGAGTACTACTTCCCCAATAGAATTCGGCACTCTAACAAGTACCCTTCTGTATTGTTGTCCATTTCACTCAAACCCATATGCATTAGGAATGTCATCCGCAAAGGCAACAAGGCAAATCAGAAAGAGAATCGCAAGGGGGGCATTCAAACGAAACAACCACAGACTAAGGAAAATTTATGGAGTTTTGATAATGAATTGCCTAACAAGGATTCAAATAAAGGGATTTCGCAAAGTCACAAAATTCGTTAAATCCTTCAAAGATATGCCTGCAAAATGTGGAAGCCTACACAGGGCATAGGAACAATTCAACTAAATGCCTAGCAGACACCCGATCTCATGGACTAGAATGATTGTACGATATGCACAAAATGGTTTTGTTGAAACTGCCTTGGAACCTGTATTGGTAGGTGCCCTTGTAGACACGCATGCACAATGTTGAAGCATACCTAATGCATGTGACCTGTTTGACAAAATGCCTTGTACATATGTGGTTTCATGGACTGCCCTGATCGCACGTTAAGTTTAACAGGCTTTTCATTTTCGCTTGTTAATTTGTTACCCTGCACATTTTCTACTGATGAGATCTATATTTGAGTGTTTGATATTCTATATTTAACATTGCTTACTCTATCTTTATCTCTTTTTATCCATAAAATATTTCAATAATCTCTATCCATTTAGTCCCTTCATGGTTTCATGGGTACCCTGTTGGTTCTATTCCAATTCTACTAAAAGGTTGAACGTATTTGGGCCTCTATTTACTGGATTTAAGGAGGTGTCTTACAACTCAGGTAAGAATTCCAAAACCCAGTATTGCAGACGTAAATTTTAAGTCTTGAATGACAGTCTTTGAGTTAGTATGGATGATGTGAAGTATTGCAATTGAGTTTGTGTATACCAAAGTTACATATAATTTGGTGAAGGAATGGCATTGGTCCCTATCAGGACAATAGGCCTTTTAGAGTCCTTGTACAGTTCCAGGTCTCTTCATGCCCATGCTTCTGGCTTTCAAATTTCCTTGCAATCCAGAAAATACAAGAAAGTTTCAGTGTTTTTGTTCACGTGGCGCCCTCACTGTGGAAAATTCGGAGTACCCACATAATGATAATCAAGATCAGAGGAATCCACCATCAAGATTGAAAACAAAGTATTTGCGGGATTGGTCTATGAGACCTAGTGTTAAGAGACATAAATTCACATGGGAAGAAAGAGAAGAACACAGAGAGAGCAAAAAATCAACCCCCCATTGCAATGGATGAAAAGGGTGAGGAAGGATTTGGGGGTTTTAAGCCCTTACACACAACTCCTTGGATGGATGCCTGGAACAAGGAAGCCATTCAGGGGCAACCAGGCAGTGAAATTGAGATAAATGATGACGATGGTGGTTCCTACAATGTTGTTGTTGAGCAATACAAAGCGGTACAAAAGTTGGAAAGACAAAGTGATAAGACTACAGTGGAGAAAATTGCGTCCAAGCTAAGGAAATTTGTTTATCCTAATGAAGACACAAAATCAGAACTAGAACAAAAAAACTGAATCTGGGCACAATTTGATTGAAGAGATGTTCGCTGTAGAGGATGAGCCTAAGACTCTTGGTCCCTATACCAGAGGTGCATATGATTCTGATGGAGGTTGGCGCGCCCCCATTAAGGATGTTTCGTCTAAATTTCCATCGGACAAGAAGAAAGAGAATTCACAAAGGGGAGATAATGGCAAGACAGAGAGAAGATCAAGAGGAACACCTTCATTGACAGAGTTGACTATTCCCAAGCCAGAACTCAATAGATTGAGAGGTCGGGGAATACGCTTGAAGGAAAAAATCAAACTGAGGAGTCCTCGGGTTACTCGGGACATTGTTGAGAAAGTACATTGGTTAAATACGCCCCCTGAAACAATTATAGATTTGATAATGTGTTCATTGTCACACTGCAACGAAAATTAACTCTAAGATTATTGCAAGAGAAATTATTGTGAGAAATGAGAACCATTTCCTTCATTTTAAAAAGGGAGAATGTTTTTATGGCAATTATTGGTGATGCTAAATGAAGGAATCTAAAAAATAAGCTTGCCCTGTACTAACGTGCCATGTTTTTGATGATTCTCTAGAAAGTTTTTTTTGTTTAGTTTTAAGTTTGCATATACTTCATCGTAAATTATGATGATCCTTATCCATCATGCACAAACGTGGTGGGATCTACAGTTTGGACCAATGGGAAATTTAATAAAAAACACATTAATTTATTTCTATTTTCTCATTGGTGTAGACCACAGGGTCCACCACGTTTATGCGTGTTAATTATGGTCATATGTAAATTACAACTCCAACAAATTTAGCATTGTTAACCTCTCCGGCGTAAATTACAATTGCTAATTTTTATAAATAAATATATAACACACAAAGTAAATCCCGTTAATGAAAATTAATTTTAAATTCAACTATATGAAGACATACCTGTTGCGGAGCCCAAGCAAAGAGCACCAAACCCCGATCAGCCGTGCGCTCTCGAAAGCCGGGCGGAAGAAGGAGAAGAAGATCCCTGTCATCCGTCGGTTTCTTCAGCGCCCACACAAAACACCGCCCGCTCGCCTCCAAACCCGCCGCAACCTCGCCAATCTGTTCAACCGAAAGAGCAATCTCGCTGCCAAAGTTAACATAAACCACCGACCCGTCCGCCCGACGATCCAACCACTCCTCCACATCGCTCCGCTCCGAACCACCCGACGGGCGGTTCAAAACCGGGCCGACGCTCCAGACGGGCACCCCAAACGCGCTCCTCAAGTGATCCACAAACCCGCCCTCCATCTCCTCAAACGTGTTCATCACCAGCCCGCCGCACCGGCCGAGCCGCTCAAAAACTGTGGACAGAAAACCGTGCGGGAATGCCGTCCGGCCCGCCCCGCGGTAAGGAGGAAGAAGGTCTGAGTCCTCCAACGAAACCGGTTTGGGGAAACCCTGGAATGCCGCGGCGGTTTGGCCCGCCGGCAGAGGCAGGCTGCGGATTAGGGCGTGCATTATAGACAAGCTGTAAGCTCCCATGGTGGCGTAGTAGAAAACTGGTATTTTTAATTCTTCCGCCACGGCAGGCAGAAAAATTGGGCTGAAATCGGCGATTAGGCATTTCGGCCTCAGTCGAGCGACGAGCTGTCGGAAAGAGGGTTCCATTTGTTCTATGGCAGCGAACAATGTTTTGACCTGCGCGGACGTTAGTTTGTCGGTGTTTTCCGCGCCAGCGGGCAGGCCCGGTGAGGGCGGCAGCGGGATGTTCATCACTCGCACGCCTGAAGAAGAAGAAGAAGAAGAATTGTTTTCTGTTCTGAGGCGGCTTGCGTTGAGGGGGCTTGTGAGAAAGACGACGTTGAGTTTTTTGGATGAGAGAAGTTCGCAGAGGCGCATGAAGGGAATGATGTGACCCTGCGCTAGAAGAGGAAAGGCTATGGCGTCCACTGGACCTTCCTCCATTGTCATTCACTGTGAAATTACTCGATGCCCTCTGTATTACAGCGCCCTCACACGACTGTATACACTGATCTCTCTGTTTTCGTTTTCTTTTTCCGTTTTTTTTTTTTTTTTGCCAAACACATCTGAAGTGGTTTAGAGAGGCTATCATATGTCATATGTCATATGTCAAGTGTTTGAAGTGGTTGAAGTGGTTTGGTGTGGACTTACATTTATTAATTGATCCGAGATCAAAAACTTCCATTTGAGTATTGTGATCTACTATCAAACAAAGATAAATTATACAAATCTCTGCTTGTGATATGAAATGTATGGCAGCGCCTGAATATGACAGAAGTGGAGATTTTTTATTGCTTCTTCGAGTTTTTTTCCCAAACTATCTTATGAAAATCAAAATACAAAAACAAAAACAAAAAAGTATGGCCACATGAGGTTTAAGAAAATGTAAACGCAAATAAAACTGAAGGCTTACAAGCTTTAATAATTAATAATTAGTGAAATTATTTACCTTTGTGTTAAATGCATAATTAGAGCCATTGACGACAATGAAGCTTGGAAACTTCTTCCAAGGCATTGCATCTCTACAAGTTCCCATTATGGTAAAATTTTCTAGAGAAACATTAGGCTACACACATTGTTGATTACTTCTACGTCAGTCAAGATTGAAGGTTCTTTTGTGGCCAAAAGTCTTTGAAAAGCTTATGAATCTATGAAACCTTATTTAAAGTGGGTTGGTGATATATTTAGAAGTGGTCTATCTTTCAACAACCACAACTTATGGTGATCTCCCATTATGTCTAGCAATTGCAATTGTTTAGCTGCAATGCCTGGAGTTGAAACCCTTAGATTCTTTAGGAAAGGCAATTCCACTATTCAAGCTCTGACCTCTGCTAGAGATTGAGATTGGATACCTTGGCCTCATAAGACCCCAATGAATACTCGCCAAGCATTCATAAGCTCTTGCCAACACGCTCTCAAAAAGGATTGACCTTGCTTTGTACAAATATACTTGATCTCGGTGTGTGCCCAAATCGCCATCCAGATCCATTGCAGGCTATACAAGATCGAGCTCGAGCTCCTTGGATATCCAACTCAACCTAGAGATTTCACTTTGCATTCACCTGACCCTTGTAGTCAATTTTTATACCCCTTAAGTAAACAAGAAAAACCCCATGCACACTCGACCTATCACCCAGTGGGTGTTGGGCGCTCAGCCGATGCATGTGTGGGCACCAAGCCCCTCTTTTATGTGAGTTGTGCAAAGAATGTAGCATAAGTATGCGTAATAGGAAGACAGAAGAAACTCCTTATTCAACTGATTACCTCTGAGGTAAATGCTACACTAATGTATTCATTCATAGAAGAAACATATTGACAAAAGATAGATCTAAACCATGAGGTAAAGAGGATGTATAATGATTATACTCATTCATATAAAACATACTGAACATAACAAAAAGAAATGTGTATGAACCACAAACCACATATATTCATAGTTAAACATGTCTAGTAATCACATTACACCTATCAGGGTCATTTCAGACCAAAATGATAGTGCAGATTAGAACCATGTAGCAGGATTAGACTTATGTCCCTTACCATGCAAAATAAAACACATGTACCCATCCCTTCATACATCACTCCTCCTACAGATCTCCTAGCCCAACCTATAAATCTCTTCAAGTATTTCTATAGAGCTTCGCCTCTAATATTCTCTCTCTAATCCCCTCTATGTGTATCTCTACTGGTCTCTCCCTCCCTTTTTATTCTATTGAGCACTTGTATTTTATAGACTTTCTTAACACGTTCAATCCTTTGTGGGAGTTTTAAATCCATCACCAGGTGTCCAAGGTGGTTGTCCATGGGAGCATGCTTTCTTTACGCTCAAACTCTCCATTCTTTGAAATGATGGCCTTATATAAACTTCCATCACAAGGTATATTCCTTCCTAGACCACCCTGTTACCAGGATGGAACCTTATCCAATCCGTATGCGCATTTGGGTCATGTTTTTCTCATGTTCTGTTCTGATATGCCATATATGGATAAGTCCCAAAAACCTTTACTTTGCCTTGCTCGCATGCCACTTGTTATAATTAAACCTTCCTAAGACCCTGTCATGTGCGCGCTTTCTCCTTTTGTACGCCATTCTTTAAGTAGGTCCTGTGTGTCCATGCACTTCTCTAGTTGTTAGCCAATAAATTAGGGGGCCCAACATTCACCCCCACACTATGTTTTTTCTCCGCCCTCGAGAACACCTTCTTAATGAATAAAGAATTACTATTATTTAATAGTATGGAGAAATAATTAAGGACATAAAGAATCTTGGGGAAGAAATGAAAGAATGAAGAAACTATGATTACTTCTACAAGAGGAGAGGGAAATCTTTCATCAAGTCAGCCTCCAACTTATTCTAGGTATTGACTTCACTCTATGCCCGTTGATAGAGATTTTCAACTAACGTTCTCACCTCTTCAAATCTTATCCCCTATCTTTGGGTATCCGTTGTTTCCACAATCCCCTATAACTATTTTGCCAAAATCCTCGAGCGTGTCCATTCTTCGAGTGATTTAGGGATACAAAAAAATCATCTAGTTTTTGATTGAGCCCTGTAAGCTCTCAATAGCCTTTAATTTCTTTTCAACTTCAGCTAGAATTTTTGTCTCTTTCAGCCATATTCCCCTTGTTCTTTTCTTGAAACTCCTTGAGCTCTGCCTTATGGGTGGTAACCAAGACACCCGCCACTCTATCTCTATCAGTGTAGTTTTCATAGGCGGCTTCAGCAACTTGAGTGGCAGACTTTCACATCCGCAAGGAATTTCTTATACTAGGTCATAATGGACATAAACTTCATCTTGTCCTCTTTTTCTCTGTAAGTCACGATGCCTACTCTGTAGACTCCAAGGCTAGTGGTCATCTTTCCATCATGAGGACATGGGTCAAGTCCTCTGGGCAACTCCAAGGCTGGATCCATATCTTCTGCGTGAGTGGCGTTAGATTCTGGATGCTTTAAGAAAATGACATCTTATGATCATCTCTAATTTCTTGTAGACCTCGTGCTACCCTTACCTTCTCTGCCGTTTAATTCATCGCCTTACCTAAGCACTAACTAGTTCATCATGTTTTAAGTCCTTAGTTCTTACTCTCCAAACTCCTCTTCCTTTTTCTCTAGTTCTATGTCTCAAGAAACTTCACTCTGTCATTTCTACCGAAGAGTCTGGCCTCTACTTCCACTGAAACTTTATTCAACGTGTTGCATATTTGTTCGTCGGATAACTGGTGAGCTTTTACCAAGGGTTTTTTACATTTTGACTCTAGTACCTTCATTATCACCCCTATGGTTCAATTTGAATTCTGGTTCATCGATGTGGGACTCAAATGCCCTAAGAAAACATTTTCCTTATCTGAGGGTATGCACCTTCTTCACCAAATGATGTCATAGCCAAACTTTGCTTCCATTGGAATGGTGCTTTGAAAGTGTGCATTCAAAACCTTGTTTGGGTCATCAATATAGCCCATCCTATGAACCTACGATGCTTCTATGTATTTTTCTCCCTGTGCGAGCTAGGCCTTAGGAAATCTTACAGCTAAACTAAGATCCCCTCCCATGTTGCGATATTTTTTTTCTATGCTTTCCTCCTCTACTCCCTTCATCACTAGGTTCGTTTTTTGCGTTCCATCTCTTGTTCTACTAGGTCCTTCAATGATCTTGGCCACTTCCTTCTCCATGTGGCCTTGTATATCTATTCCTTAGTGAGGCTTGGGGTCCCTTCTTATTTTGTGATTTCCTCACCTACCCCCTTTCCTCAGTATCTTCTTCTCTCGTTGTTCATTCTCCCTCTTGGAAAATACGTATTTATTTTCTTCTTCCTGTCCTTCTTTCTCTAAGTCATGAACCACATAGATAGGATGGTCTTAGTCACCTAGTTCATTTTTATCATCATCATCTCTCTCGCCTCTATCGGCCTTCAAGCTCTTTGTATCCTCCAAATCATTTTATTCTATTCACCTTTTGCTTTTTCTTGGTAGGAGATTTAGATTCCTTCTCCTCCTCCTCTGGTGACTTCTCCTAGGCAAAGGTTTTCCTCATGATTCTGACACATTCTTCATCTGGAGTTTCTTTACTTTCACTGGGGACTTCTTTCTCTCGTGTGTACGTACTCGTGCTTAGTGCTTGTCTTCGGCGGTGCACTTACCGCATGCGTATTCTAAACACTTGGTGCTTTCTGCACCTCTTCTCTCTCCCTCTTCTTTATCATGGGATATATTTCTTCCTGTGGTATCCTCAGGGATGGATACATCATTTTCCAAGTATGTTCCCTTTTCAAAATTTGGCCAGATACAAAGGTATATCCTTGTATGCAGCCTTTCCAGTGATTGGCAATGTTAATGGTTTCATCATCTAGTATTTTGTGGGAGACATATCTCTCTACATATGTGCGCTTCTTGGGGTAAACCAGCTTTCTGTGTAACTCTCTGTGGTCTTGATCCACCTCACTATGGACAAAACCTTAGTTTCTTGGCTTCTATGAACCTGTTCACCCCCGCTTGAAAGTATTGCACGGTAAAGGAAGAAGGGAAATCTTACACCATGGGCTCATTGTTTCATCAATGTCAACCTAAATCTGCCAATACAAAAGTTTTAAACATACCACAAATTCTTCTTATCCGTATCACGAGCATGGGTAACTACTCTGAAATTATCCATTCGGACCTGAACACATGTCCCTCATGCGCTTGTACCATTTTTCTAAATGCACCTTGTGAGTGGTTGTCATGGTATCATAGGTATATTTTGTGAAACACTTTGTGGGTGAGGGATCCTCTTTTGGGTACTCCTAGATACAAACCTTTTCGGCCTATTAGGTACTCTAATCTGTGAGAAGACAATAGTGAGGAGGATGCTACTAAATAATATATTTGTCGCCTTCTTACGTACTACTAATGATTTCATTCTGGGATGAAGGCAGACATATTATAGATGGTCCCCTCAACTATTTTCTGGCATACATTAAGCCATGCCTTGTTCACCTGCGTCCATCTCTCTTGATAATTAAGCTTTGTAAACAGGCACACAATCATCCTCATCATGGGATTTAGGATCTCAGCAATGTCAAAGTATCGTAACCCTTTCTTGTAGGCGTACGTGGCTACTATATCTTTGATGGCCTCTTTGTTACTCAAGTCATCATCTAAACTCTCTCCCTCATAGGTAAGGCCTATGAATTTTGAATTCAACTGGGGAGTTATGTACATCTTATCACCCCACGAAATAGAAATGATCCTTGTGCATAGCACGACATATCATAAACTGGTATAGGCAGTCAGGATTTCTGAAGTATGGCAGTTCATAAAGCTGCAACAACCCTACCTACTCCATCTTAAATTTTACCTCGTCATTATAAATGAGCATGCCTTCTAGCATTCTCTTGTTAGTTGGAGCACACTAACTCCAAGGTCACCTCCTTCTCTATTACAATTATGTGATGGTTATAATCATTCACTATCATCTTCCTTAGGTATGATTCCCATTCCTTTCCCAACAACACCCCTGTCTGTGTATTGCATTTCTGCGTACCATTCTTCATTTTTTTCTCTCGACAGTTGTTGTTTGTTTTCCCATGCCATTTTATTTCTACTTCTTTGGTGAGATGGTTGGTTTTCTAGGTGTCATTTTTTTTGACTTCTTTTAAATACTTAGAACTTCTTCCTCTTACTCTGCTTTACCACTCTATCCATCCCTAAGCTCTATCTTCGCGGAAAACTCCTTCTAACTTCGTGCCCTAGTCGCCAAACCCTAACTGGATAAAACCTTCCACAAGATGGCACTTGCTTACTTAACTTCTCCACACCCGTGTACTCCTTTCCTATTGGTTTGCGAATTTACCCTAGTTATGCACTTCAGATCTCTCAAATGCTTCCTTCGTTGCAAAGATCTTGTTTTATGCCCTAGTTCACAAGAGCTTCCTTTCCTTCGTAATCGCAATGCAAATAATAAGGTGCTCGACCTCTTATTTATAGTTTTTCTCTTTTCCTAAAATTAAATGCTCTCTCACCTACCACCATATTTTGACCTTAAATGTGGCCTTTTCCACTAATCCGGTCCTAAGTGCCTTTTCTCACGTGCCACATCTTGTGCAAAAACCCCTTTACAACCTTCTGGAGCTTAAAATCTAACCCTACTGAAGACTCTTACGTGCGCATTCATAGCGCTAAAGGCACTTCTTCCTTCCTTTTCCCTATTTTTTCCCTCACCTACCTCATGTTGTTCCTGCGCTCTTCCTTTTTCCTGTACATGGTTTCTTCAAGGCTTTCTTAACACCAACCATTTAAGTCCATCTCTTCTCTATGTGCCTATTAACCTTACGCGCCTTTAGCTCTTTTATCGGGCTATTCACTACAACTTTTACTGCCAATGCATACTTGTATTATGGGTCTATACTTCCCATTACTCCACCCCACACTAAAATAGATGTGTGGTCCTCTACGCATGCACAACCTTCAAAAAGTAATGTCGTTACCGGTGCATACGGCACAAAACAAAACAATAGAAAAGAATAAAAAACGAGAAAGGGAAACACAAGAAAAGAAAAATGCATAAAGGGAAACTTATACTAAATGGCAAACTTGCCTTATTACAAACACCGATAAGACATATTTATAGTAGGGATTCAACCTACTCCCATAGAAGTGTCTTGGTAATATCGTCCCATCTAACGCTTACAACTGGCATGCGCATGAATCAATGATGTACGAGATGATGTAAGGACCCAAACAATGGACTTTTAGTTTCCCAAGATGGAACAGAAACTTGGAATCATATAGCAAAACCATTTTCCCAACCTCAAACTTCTTATTCTTGATGTGATGATCATGTCATACATTTTGTTTTGCTTTTTAAGTCTTCTGGCTCCACCTGGCGAGTGACCTTCTTTCGTCCAACTGCATTAATTTGTCAATCCTTTCTTCTAGCGCTTGCTCATCACCTAATGCTCCTGCTCGCGCTGTGTGCATAGTCAAATTTTGCAAAGTTAAGAAAGTTAGAACTAACACCTATTAGTCCTAAAACAAAGCTAAATCAAATTCAATGCACCATCATGCTTAGAGCTTAAGCAAAACTAATCTACTAACATCCTTACATTAGAACATGAACAAATATTCAAACTAACATGTTAATCCATTAATTTTTATCTCTATTGAATGCTAAAAATGAAATGAACCTACTTAGATCCTTAGCAATCAAAGGTTTGATTATATGTTTGAATCCCAAGGTTTTCAAGAATGGAGTCTTGTCAATCCATGGCTATAAGACCATTTGACATATCTCCATATGACTTCAAAACTTGGATGGATGAATACAAGAAATGAAAGTAGCTAGCCTCTCCAATGAAGAATGCTCCAAGATGAAAAAATGGCTATAGTGTATTTACTATATGTTTCACTTTTGTTTCTCAAGGAATAGGTGTAAGTGTAAAGGTAGGAGGAGGGCTCTTTATATAGCCCAATGGATAAAGCAATCTCTACATCCCTTTGCATGTGGGATAATAGAGATGTTGAGTTAGTTGTGGATAAGGGGGGTTTAGATAGGGTTGAGTTAACTTTAAGAGAGTTTAGCTTGTCCTTTAGTGACTCATGTGGATAAAGGGGGTTTATTAATTGATCAAGATGATTAATTAATAGATGTGCAAGCTTATAAAATCTTTTTAGAGGAATATTAGCATGATTTAGACTATAGAAGGGGATTAAATCAATTAAATAATGATTTATTGGTTTAATGAAAGGGGAAGCTAATTAATTAATAATAATTAATTAGTTTAGATAGAAGGAAGGATTAATTAATGGAAGGTTATTAATTAGGGTATTTGTTGAATAGAAGACTTAATTAATTACTTATTGTAATTAATTAACAATGATAGAAGAGAAGATGAGCATTATTGATGATATGTCACCAATTTGTGGGAAAGGGGATAATTAGCACAATTTAAGTATTTAAATTATTTAGGTTAAATTATAGGTGTCTACATTTTCCCCTCTTTGGGGTGGCGTAAGTGATGCCACTTCAAAGATAGTAGATGGATAAAATTTTGAAGGGGTAGAAGAAAAATTAGTAGAAGTGAGAGATGCCCCCTCGAGTGTCGATGGGGTGATGAAGGAAGATGATCGATGATTGAAAAAGGTGAGAAATGGATGGAAGAAAGGAGCAGGAGCAGGATGCCCCAGGTGAAGCAGAAGAATAGTGGTGATAGGAGGGTGATGTAGAAGAAATGAAGACGAGAAGAAAAGAGCAAGATTTCATCCAGTGTATTGAAAAAACTTTATTGTCATCATATTGCCAAAAGATCTACGTCATCAGTCCTTATGAAAAATATAAGCATACAACAAAAGTAGGATGACATGAAAATCCATACTACAAACAATTTTCCATTGCTGAAAACACCAACCCCATGTAACATACAAAATGCAATGCAATATGAGAAGGAAACAAGCTCATTTAACAGGGAAAACAAGTACGAATGCACATATCCAACCCAACAATGGTCAAGATAGTTGTACAAATGTTTTTTTATCAAGCTGAAGAGGTCCACATGTTCATGATTGACGACAAGGGTTAAAAATGATGCCCCGAGCAAGGATACATGCAAGGGAAATGATAATGGACATTGGGTCCAAGGAGAAAGCTTTGTGCGCAATGAAACAACACCAGGCAACAAGATGTGCCCCAGAGTACAGACGAAGCAAGCAGCTAGCTTTGTGAATGGTTGTGAATCTGGTGATCCACAAGTCATGTTGATCAGTGAAGATGTGAAACAAACTAGTAGGATACGGAAAGAATACCATGCGCAAGACACAAGTTTCAGCCGTAATAAGTGGGTTACCTATTTTTTTAGGTTTTTTAATTTTTAGAATTTTGTGGAGAATTTTGCCTTGTTTTTTTCTTTTGAAGTATATATATATATATATATATATATATATATATATATATATGTTTTTGTGTTATCTAAAATGTGGTGGACAGTGGATGTGTAGAAGAAAATAGAAGAAATAGAATGAAGTGCCTAGATGCAAAAGAAAATGCCCTAGGGGGAAGAAATAAGAAATAAGTGACAAATAATGTCCCTGTATAGTGGAAAAATTACTAAAATAATTATTTATTTGAGAGAGTGTGGATAAGAAGAAAAATCACCTAGGAGCAATAAAAAATTGTCCTAGTGAGAAGAAAGGGGTACTAGATACGGCAAAAAATTACCCCAGCACAATGAAAAATGAAAGAAAAATAATTATTTAATTAAAATAATTATTTGACAGTGAACATAGAAGAGAAAACGGTGTTGTCAAAACAAGCCTCCAGGCATCACGATCGATGAAAAATAGCTTGATATACCCCACCAAGAGGGGGTAAATCACCGCGACCAATTCATTTGTTACCGACCATGTCGTTGAGTTTTTACCATGAGGCTCTAACAACGACGAGGATGATGGTGAGAGCACGAGACCATTTGAGATGAGCAGACACAGTTCAGGGGTACGACTGACACGCAGACGATGGCGTCTTTGTGAGTAACCTAACCCTCTTCATTAATTTCGTAATTAATGCTCGTAGTTAATGTTAGAAGTAGGAAACTAGGGTTAGAGTTGTGCACGCATGCATGCGCGGGGGTGCAGGTGCCCTAATGGTGGCGCAGGCACCCTTGGAGCGTATGCATGCATGCGCACACACATTATGGACACGCAAATATATGCCCACATGACAGTGCACACACAACACATGTGCACACACGCACAGCACCAACATAGATGGCATCACACACATAGTGCACACATATGCATGCACACGCACAGGCACCCGAAGGATGGCGCAAGCATCCATAGGTGGATGCCTGCACGTGCATGTGCCAAAAAGAGGGCACACATGCCATGGGGTGCGCATATGCCCTAAAGGGCACACAGGCACATGGGGTAGATTAAGGAGAGATAGAAAAATGCCAAAAATGATGACACTTAGAAGAAAATTAGGATTTTTGGGTTAACCCTAAAAAAATGAGAGGTAGAACTTAGAAGAAATGTTAGTAGCTGACAAATGGAATGATTTTACATAGAGATAGTTTCCCATGCTACAGACGTGAGAGATGACATTCATGCATAGCAGAGCTAGAGGGGAGCATGCACCAGATGAGATCAGTGTGCGGTGGTGATACTTTTAGAGGTGGTGGGCCTAGGCCCCATATGGATGCCTTCCATTACATTGGATCATGGTCTACTGACCACATTGATTGAGCGGTGGCACAACGAGAGCCAGTGCTTTAGGCTCCCTACCAGAGAGATGATAGTTACTCTGGAGGATGTATGGCAGATTCTCCGTGTACCTATCATAGGCTCACTAATCGAGTACATGAGTGACCTTGGGTGGATCAGGGTGGCAGTCAGTGACTTGTTTGATCATGATGAGATACCTCATGATGGCATGATAGTTTCATTGCACGAGTGCATAGCTGATCTGACATTGCACCGGGGGCCATTATATGTGATGTCACTTATCAGTGGGTTTTTACTCACTAATAAGACTAGGACATCCTTCCCTATGGGTCTGATGACATTGGTTCACGAGATTTTTAGTGGCGAGTGTTATTGCTGGGGCCAGTGCATACTGGCACATCTATACTGGGACTTACACCTGATTACATACCACTGTCAGAAGACGGTGGGGCCTACCTCTTTACTGCAGATTTGGTCTTGGGACCACATAGCTATCAGGTGCCCTGTAGGTGCATTACATGTCTGAGTCCTAGAGGAGCCATCATACATGGCTTGGGTTTCTGTAGGTGATGACATACGAGGGCACCTAGGTAGCTTGTATCATTATCGACGAGAGTTTGACGAGCTGCTAGATAGAGACATTATATGGAGGCCTTACAGGTAGATACAAGTGGCCAGAGGATGGAACAGAGCTCAGTGTTTGTGTGGTGGAGCACTTCCTTCTAGGTAGCCACAGTTACATCATTGAGTTATACAGAGTAGACCGATGTCAGCGACAACTAGGCAGGGTGCAGGGGGTTCCACAGCCAGATTTGTGGTATGCCTCACCGAGACTCTGAGAGGTAGACCATGGGGCCACGCATATAGGTGGCCGAGCCAGGGCTAGCTTTTTACAGGTGGTACCATAGGCATGGGACCCAGCCGAAATAGATCAGAGATCCAGGTACCACTACTGATTACATGGATTGGTATGCCATTGTTTTACCTCAGCATTTGACTATTCCAGATGAGGCATGGGTAGCAGGCACTCGGCCACTGCGTGAGAGCTTCCTTATAGTGGTGATGAGAGGGAGGATGTAGCAGCCCGTGACCCAGATGATCCATTTGATGGGCTGCCACATGATGGGTAGGGTGCAACACAGGTGTAGGGACCGAGGTAGCAGGGACCAGTACAGGCACCTGCACAGGTTCCCAGGCTTAGATTATGAGAGCAGGGACATGCCTCTAGACCGATACAGGGGTAGGCACAGGGACAAGGCCCCTGTGGTGCAGCCAGTTGGTACAGATAGCCACCTTACAGTAGTAGCTGCAGCAGGCCATAGCAGAGAGAGACCAGGCCTAAGCTCAAACTTTGGTAGTGACAGCAGAGCGGGATCAGGCTCAGGCCCAGGCTAGCCAGGGAGGTGATGGTGCCATCCATTTCAGTAGATACGACAGATGGTAGCACAGATGGCTCAGGTGATGAGCCTATATCAGCAGACACAGGCTCAGCTATAGCCTGTGATACTGGAGAGAGATAGGCTGAGAGCAGAGCGAGTCGTGGGTCAGGCCGAGCTTTCCCGAGTATCAGTAGAGATAGCGTCCTTCCGATGCACAGATGGCACAGTGGTGACAACCCAGAACTCACAGAGATCTAGCTACAGCAGAGGGTAGAGCATCTTATTATAGATCATTATATTATGAGGTAGTTCTGGCTGAGTGGTGGGCACCTTCTTATAGCCAGTAGTCGAGTAGAGGGACGAGGTTAGAGAGGCCTCAGGCCTCAGTGGAGCAGCCATGGGGGTAGCCTGTAGGATCGAGTGATGCTCATGCTATGCCTCCACCATGGGACAGACCAGCCAGCCCATCTGAGGGCTCGAGTCACCCCTGATTCCATATTGTATTGATACATGTGCCTCTTGATGAAGGCTATGAGCATCTTGTGCTCGATGTACAACATTCTTTATGTATAGTAGTTTTGACATATGCCTCTGATGAAGGTAGTTGTATTCTTTGATCGATGTATATCATCCTTTTTGTATGCCTCAGATGAAGGCATTTTTGATGTATAGTAGTGATGTATATCTATTTTTGATACAGATATACCACACACATGTATATGTATATATGGACATTTTTGACATGACATGTGTTATGAGATGATGGATATTGTTTGTTATTTTTTGATTGAGTACATGGATATATGGATGTGTTATGATGTTAGCTGATTTGATTTCACATGTATATGTATCCTGATTTTTGATGTATCACATGCGCTTTGATTTTTAGATGATAGATCTGTAGAGTATATCAAATGTATTTGCTCATGTGATGTGCTAGATTTAGTGGATGGGATGACATGATGATATGGGTGTGGGGGGGATAGATTTTGATATTTGTGATCCCTCTTGCCCCCATTTGATGATATGATATGTGATGATTAGCTTAGCATTCATGTATGATGTATACTTAGCTTTTTCTTGATATATGATGTATAGATGATGTTAGATGTGATGATATTGATGGAAATATGATGATGTGATAACAAAATGATGCACATGCAACAGGAAAACACAATCAAATGTTAACAAAGAACATAATGAACCAATACAACAATGTACCATGATTCACCAGCATGCAAAAACACACTTCAATATGCACAAGCAAGAATAAATCTAATCTAAACAAGAAAAGATGAATCCTAACAAAGTATGTCTAAGCAACAAACAATACAAATGTACAAACATGAAGCAACTATACAAGAAATCAAGCAAAGCAAGAAACAAGATAACGCAAGTAAACTAAAGTGAATGTTTTTGTAAGATTGTTTTGTGAAACAATTTTCTATTGTTTTGATTTTTGTGAGTTTTGTGAAACAATTTTCTATTGTTTTGAGTTTTGTGAAACAATTTTCTATTGTTTTGATTTTGTGATTTTGTGAAACAATTTTCTATTGTTTTGATTTTCTAACATTTTTTGAATGTTTTTGTGTTTTTCTAACAATTTTCCAGAGCTATGCATAGGTAACCAAGAAAGTGTGGATGCCCCCAACGTTAGATGGGGAATATACAAGGGCAAATGCCATGCGCTTATAAATAGGAAGGTGAAGTCACAGAAGTGCCCCCAACATGAGATGGGGAATAGACAAAGACCATGCCTTCACAGAATAACAAAGGAGAAAAATCTAGGATCAAGGCTTGACAAGATTAGGCTCACAGGGAATCTCAGAGGTAGATGCGGAACTAGCCCTAGGCTAAGTAAAAGTACCCTCAGATGCAAGATGCTTGTGAACAACGAATCCTCCCAAGGCACTCGAAAACCGGTTTTCACCCAAGGACCTATCCAAAGTGCCACAATTGTGTGGTTTTCACTTATGGATGACCTATTTTCTCTTTTTCTTTTTCTCTTATTTTAATTTTTTTTGTATTTTGATTATTTTTACCCTTTTTTATTTGCTTTTCTAATTTTTGTGCCATGTTTAAGCATAGAACCGCTTAAGGTGCATGGCATTCATGGGCTCGCGGAGCTCATCACCATTGGGGTGGGCAAGTTTGTATGCTCTTGTGCCATACTTGGCCACGATAACATAAGGTCCTAACCAATGCGGTTCAAACTTTCCTTTCTTCTCTCATTCTGCCCTTGTGTTGAAACTGATTTTCCTTCATGACCAAATCACCAACCTCAAACTGACGAGGTATGATTCTTTTGTTGTAATTGTGAGAGACTCTGTTCTGATACACTTTAAGGTGATTTAGGGTGTGGATGTGCTTCTCATCTAGGAGTTCTAACTCTGCCAGTCTAGCCACTCGGTAATCTTCATCCTTTATCCAGATAATCCCTAAGAGAGATTCTTAGGGAAGGAAGCTCAATTTCTAACGGGATGATAGATTCCATTCCAAATACCAGGGAATATGGTGTCACACCCGTAGGAGTGCGAATAGAGGTCCTGTAAGCCCAAAGAGCTGGGTGGATTTGCAAATGCCAATTACGACCTGTCTTACTTACCATCTTCTCCATGATTTGAACCAAAGTCTTATTAGTGGCCTCGGCCTGTCCATTGCCTTGGGGATAATATGGTGTAGACCATTTTAACCTTATTTGAAACCGATGATAGAGATCCTTTACGGTTTTATTCTTGAATGATTTTCTGTTATCAGTAACAATGGCTGCAGGAATGCCATACCGGCAAATAAGATGATTCATGATGAACTTGGAAATCTGAGCACCCGTTACATAGGTCAAAGGGACAACTTCCACCCACTTGGTAAAGTATTCAGTAGCTGTAATGATGTGGGTGTGGCCATCAAGATGAAGTAGGGGTAAGCTTCCCTATTAAATCAAGTCCCCATTTAGAAAATGGCCATGGGGTGGTGATGGGTTGCAATGGCTGTGATGGAGCATGGATGAAATTTCCATACTTCTGACAAAGTACACACTTCCTTACATAGTTGCAGCAGTCAGTTTCCATGGTAGGCCAATAGTAGCCCACTCTCAACAATTTTTTGGCTAGAACCATTCTGTTAGTATGGGCCCCGCACACCCCTTCATGCACCTCTTTAATCACTTGGACCGACTCTGTCATATTGAGACAACGTAACAGATTCCCATCATAGCCATGATGATAAAGCGTACCTCCTAAAAGGGTATAGCATGGGCTATCTGGTGAATTAGGATTTGTTTCTTCAGAATGGGAGATGTCGGGAGGGAATGTGTTGTCTTTGAGGTAGGTGAAGATGGGCTCATACCATGGGGAATTGGGACCAACAACATCACAAGCCAGACAAGATTCTGGCATGTTGTATGCAGGATGGCGTAGATTTTCCACAAAGAATGGCATATCATTACTTTCTGGTGGAATGTGGAGCATAGAACCCATGGTTGCCATAGCATCTGCAGATCTTTTTTGTGCTCTTGGAATCTGTTCAAATGTGATGTGCACAAAATACTCTTTCAGAGTTTCTACCAGCTTCTTGTAAGGGATGAGTTTCTCATCCTTAACTTTGTACTCATCATTGACTTGCTTGATGATTAACTGAGAGTCACCAACAATCTTAACATGATGAATGTCCCATTTGATGGCGAGCTTCATCCCAGCGATGAGTGCCTCATACTCTGTGATATTTATTCATGCAAGGAAAACCAAGGTGAAAAGCCTGAGGTATGGGGTCGCCAGAAGGAGTAATGAGGACCACACCTACCCCTGAACCATGAAAAGTAAAAGATCCATCAAAGTGTACCTGCCACATGACAGATTCTTCAATGTATAGTAATGAGGCATCTGGCAGATCCAGATTCACAGGTTCAGTTCCTTGTAAAGGTGCTTCTGCTAATTGATCAGCAAGTACCTGTCCCTTGACCAAACTTTTGGTGCACAAATTTGATGTCAAATTCACTCAGTAGAATGATCCAATTAGCCATTCTACCGGTGAGGGAAGGTTTAGACAGTAAGTATTTGAGCGGGTCAACTTTTGATATAAGCTTGGTTTTGGTATTCAACAAGATAATGACAAAGTTTTTGAAAGGTAAAAACTACAGCCAAACAAGCTTTTTTGATTTGGGGATAGTTGAGCTCATAAGAGATGAGAGTGTGACTGAGGTAGTATACCACTTTTTCTTTGTGACCAAGGTCATATTGGGCGAGCAGTGCACCAATAGCAAATTGAGTAGCAGAGATATAAAGCAGGAGTGGCTCACCAGGAGTTGGAGGCATGAGGACAGGACGGATTGGCCAAGTATTTCTTAAGCAAGGTGAAGGCCTATTGTTTCTCTGGTCCCCAGATAAAGGCAACATCCTTTTTAAGTAGGTGAGTGAATGAATGACACTTATCGGCAAGTTGGGAGATGAAGCGGTGAATAGCCTGTATTTTTCCCTGCAAGCTGCATAGTTGCTTAATGTTTTTAGGAGGAGGCATCTCAGTAATAGCAGACACTTTAGCAGGGTCTACCTCAATTCCCCTTCTTGATACAATGAAACCAACAATTTTCCTGATAGCACGCCAAACACACATTTCTTTGGGTTTAGATGGACCTTGTACTCTCGTAGGCATTCAAAGATACGCCATAAAATAGCAGGGTGGTCCTCCCTCATCTTAGATTTCCTGAGGATATCATCCACATAGTCTTCCATGATATCATGGATCATATCATGGAAAATTACCATCATTTCCCTTTGATAGGTAGCTCCTGCATTTTTAAGACCAAATGGACATTACCTGATAACAGAAGGTACCCCAAGGAGTTGTAAAAGCCATCTTGTGTTGATCTTCATCGGCTATCTTGATTTGATTGTAACCTGAAAATCCATCCATAAGAGATAGCATTTCATATCCTGTTGTTGAATCCACAATCATATCAATATTTGGTAATGGAAAATCATCCTTAGGGCATGCCTTATTTATGTCTCTAAAATCTGTGCAGATTCTGATCCCAACAGGATTTTTTTAGACAGGAACGATATTGGATATCCATTCGGAGTAATCAATGGGTCGAATGAATCCTGCCACAAGCAATCTTTCTAATTCTTCCTTAACCAGGAGAGCCACCCTCGGGTGCATCTTTCTGAGCTTTTTCTTAATAGGCTTAGCGTCTACATGTACAACTAAGTTGTGCATGACCAAAGTTGGATCCAAGCCTGGCATATCCTTATAGGACCATGCGAACACATCTATAAATTCCCGTAGCAGCATGGTGAATGTTTTTTGTTCCCATGCTGAGAGTGAAGCTCCCAACTTGACTATTTTTGGGTCATCTTCTGTGCCAATGTTTACATCAATAGTCTCTTCTACCAGTAACTTTGACAAATCCTCCATATGCGTAGGATCAGGAGGAAGTTGAGATCTTCATCCAAGGATGTCTCCACGAGATTTTCATCCTTGGCGTGGTCACTTTTATTGTCCTTTGATTTTTGTACATGTTTGTCTTCAGTGCCTCAAAGAGGTTTTCACTGTGCGACTTGGACTTTGAATTTTTTGAGGCTTTTCATTGGAACTTTTTCCCTCACTTTTTCTTAAATTTTGTTGACCATGAAGCTCAGCTTCCTCTCCGAAGTAGGCGCAGGTATCTAAGTCAATATAGAAGCCCTTTTTGTGATCTCCAATGGGGATTGTATCCGAATGCCCATGAATTCTGCAATAGCTTCATCATTTTCAAATAGATCTAGTGACATATGACGTTGTTGGTCCCATTCAACAAGGCAAGGGTAAACAAGGTCAAGTGTAGGTTCCGTAGGGGTTATGGTGAGGACAATGGTATTCATGAACAGGTTCGTGGAGGCAAGATCCTTGTATTGGCTACAGTGGGAATCTGTATCGCTGTCTAAATAGTCAGAGCTATCTTCACGTTCAGAGAAAGGTAGCATCTTGATCATTGGGATGTGCCCCATAAGGGTGAATTCCAATGCCATACCTTTCTGTTTTAAAATGTGGGAGAGGCACTGGTTCTCGTTGTCCTTGCTCATTCCTTCTGCATCCTAGACCTTTGTAGCCCATGGAGTACATCATTTGACTAGATTTCTCATACTCAGGGGTTTGGTAGAAAGTTGGTTGAGTATCTTCTGGGACCCAAGTTCGTAGGTGGATCTAACAATTTCTCTTCAGCCAACAAGCCTCCAGGTAAAAATGACCCAATAGTTTGCTCATCTCTAGGTCATCTGAAATGATAGTTGGGTCGACCTCTAGTTTTAGGTGACAATGAGAGGTCTAAAACTAAAAGGGCTTGTTGCACATTATATTCTCCACAAACCGTATTCTAGAACCCTCATCTCCCATGAATCAAAAGGAGAAGTTGATGTAGAGGCACACATGGGTGCACAAGAACTGAGGGAATCTGAATCTACTTGGGACTCCATGGCTTCAGATTGAAGAGGAACAACTATATTAGTAGAGGGACATGTATAGGTACCCTTACATGTAAAACTATTGAGAGCTCTGCAGTGAGCGAAGGGATCTGAATCTCCTTGTATCATGACAGTGTGTCCCTTGTGCTTTAGTTTAATGCATTGATGGAACGTTGATGGCATGACCTGCATGGCATGAATCCACGGTCGGCCTAGAAGCATATTGTATGGGAGTTCTAAGTCCAGGACATGAAACTTTGTGTGATGACAAGTGGGACCGAACTTCCATGGGTAATGTGATTGTGCCAGCTGACTCTCTTTCCACATTGTCGTAAGTGGTTATGGTAATGATGTTTGACTCGAGGTCTTCTTTGGTATGTCCCAGTTGCTTAACTAATTTCAATGTGCATATATTCAATCCTAATCCGTTGTCCACAAGCACCCATTTGATCTTTCAGTGGGTAACGAATACCTCAATATACAAGGGGAGATTATGTGTTGGATTTTAGTAGGGATTTCCCTATGATTAAAGGCAATGTGCTCAGTTGGTACAATGTTTGCTACCACGACCTGAAGATGTGTAGGATCTACTTCTAGTGGCACTCCTGACCCCTGAAGAGTTTGGTACAAAATTTCTTTATGTACATTCGATATCTTAAGAAGATCCAAGATTGAAATCTTGGCAGATGTCTTCTCAAGTTGTTCTAAGAGGTTGTACCTACCATTTTGCGGGGTTGACGGAGAGGGTTCAAGAATCATGAGGTGGGCACGCCTTGTTACCACAGTGCAATCCTTTCCCTTGATTCAAATGGTGTTCACATGGTCACTAGGAGAGTGAATACATCCAATGAGTGAATCATAGTGATTATTGTCTTTCTTGGTATATAGATAATTTAGTTGCTTTATAACTCTGGGATGACTCTCCTCAATCTGGCTTTGGCTCCTCTGACTTACCATGTTTAGGGAATGGTTCTTTATATATCCCCATCTTTTCATTGGGCGTTTGAGTTTTTTCTGGAGTTGTCCACTTCTATCTCCCCATTGTCGATGAGGTCTTGGATGTAGTGACGAAGTCGTAGACATTTTTCTGTTTTGTGTCCCTTGACACGATGTAATTCACAATAGTCATGCTCTTTGTACCATGATGGTTTTGGAGCATTGTCATCAAAGGGTTGTGTCGTGGGATAAGTCACCATGTGAGCTGCATCCAATTGTTTCAATATAACCGACAAAGGCTCATTAAGAGGAGTGAACATTCTCCGTTTAGGTGGTGGTTGAATAGGTCCTTTGGTCAGTTTAAAAGGTTGACCAGTTTGAACCGTTTGCACACGTTTGGAATCTGTGATCCCGTCTCCCACCACGTTCTTATTTTTGTTGAATATTTTCAGCTTCTCCGCAGGTTTAACACTTTGGTTATCCTTAGATTGTGACTTAAGAGTTCCTTTGGCAATAAGGGATTTCTCTATTTGAACACCCTTTTCAATGACCTCCTCAAAAGTGTGAACACAATGCATTTGAAGGTGGAAAGCGATGTTTGGATTTAGGTTGGGCACAAAGATACTTACCAGCTATGGTTTTTCAGGGAATGTGCAAGGGAAGTGACTGGCTATCCCTCTCCATCATTGTAGGAAGTTGGCAAATGTCTCATTAGGACGTTGTTTGGTGCCACATAAGTCTGCCATGGTGATATCAATTTCTATATTGTATGAGAAGTGACGCACAAACCTCTCTACCAGCCAGGTAAAAATGGACCCCCGAGGCAAGTAAAAATAGACCCCTGAGGTAAACGAGTAAACCAGTTATCATTAAGGCTTGGCCTTCCTAGACTCTTGGAGTCTATGAGATAATTATTGCTCTAGGACACCCTTGACATGCCTCTATATTTATATTTGTCGAATTTTGGCATGTCAAATTTTTTAGGGAAGGGTTGAAGTGTCATAGCTTTGTCAAACGGATGGGGACATAGTTCTTCATATTGATATTTTCTTATGCTCCCCACATTTCTCTCTTGAAGGCTTGCAAGTGTCACTTTCATAGATTGTACTTCTTGTGTGAGTAATTGTTCTTTAGTGGGGCAAGCAGGATATATACACTCGAATGTGCTCCGTATTGTCTTCTCCTTGATTTTCCCTATGAAGTTCACTGATTTTGACCTTAGGCCTTGTCTTTTGGACATTCTTGTTTGTTTCTTTTTGTACATGAGAGGTTAACAAGGCTAATTGTTGACTAAGGTTGCTAATTTGTTGTTGAATAGTGACTTCTTCCAAAGGTTCCTCTTCTTCTTCATATTGTGGAGGTTCTTCAACATTCTCGTGTCCTAACCTGATTTTACATGGCACTTTAATGAAGGGTATTCTATGTCCCACTACATTGACGTTTCCCTGCATTGGAGGTAGAAGCATGTCCATGTGTTAAAATATCATCCATGTTGATAAGAGGTCATTCCTCGTCATTAGCATTATTTGTAGGTGGGATTGTTTCATGTTCAGTGGGCATTTTGGTTCCCAATTCTACAACTCGTGCCAACACCCTATCCTTGTTTCTAAAAAGGAATTCATCTAATAAGTTGGGGGTCAAAGTCAAACTCCGCATGTGGGGATTCCAATTCATCACCACTATGATCTATCATGTCTTCTATCTCTTTTTCTGCAGAAAATAAAGGCCCAAGATCATGACTAATAAAAGGTTTTGACCCTTGTTTGTTTGAGGCTTCCCAATGTTTGCACTTGTTGTGCTTTGAATGTTTGCTTTTTGAGCCCTAATCATGTCTTAGGAGCCATTATGTGCAATAGTTTCACCAAGGTATGTTGTAAATGTGTTCAAAAACTTGTGATCACACCTAAGTGAAATGCAAAAAGAATGTCAAGAATATGAATGAGTATAAATGTTAAAGTACCAATGTGATAGAGTGATAAGTCAACAGTGACACAATGTTTGGTACCTAATCCTATCAATCGAATGAAGTACTTCTTAGGTTTGCTTCAAAAAGGTAGTTGGTGTCATAAGATAATTAACAAGATGTTCCCTACTTATGTCAAGTTCAAGGGAATGAACAAAACGTAAGTAAATACAAGAAGTTAATGTGACCTCCTAACAAGGTATACTAGAAGCAAGCTCAAATTCAATTAATACCTATATCCCAAAAAGTGTCAGTTACAATTTGTGAGTGACACAACAATGTCACCAAGATATGTTAATCAAACTTTGCAAGAAAGTAAGGTATTGATATCAAGATGATATTGATATAAGACACACAAGTGGTAACACGTAGCACTTTTCAAAATCGAGGTAGTAATGGAATCAAACTAAAAGCTTATAGTATAACTAAGAATTCTTAAAATGTGTATAGTGTAACCTTACAATGCAGATATTTAGGTCAAGTTTACAAGAAACAAGATGTAAATACCAAGATTGTAGTGATATAATATAAACAAGGTAACTTTCCAAGGAAGTTCAAGATGATGAACCATGCCTAACTATGATGACGATCCTGACGTGGGTATCAAGATCACAAAGGCCACCAATGATATGAATACATCTCCACACACTTTATACGTTTAACTTACCCATCCGCAAACATGGATGAGCGTAAATGGACAAAAAAGTGGCATAAACAATCAATTGATAACGCAAAGGTAGTCACTCTTCTTTTGATCAACAAAGTGTCAAAAGAAAGTGAGGGAAGTAGATCAAAATGGGGATGAAAAATGTTGGCTTTACTTCGACAAAGTTTCACCTCGCCTTAAGGCAAGTGAAAAACTAAGCAAAAGTAATGCTTCCCACGTTTCGTGATGAATGATGGCTCACAACTCAGCACTATTTTTGAAATGGTCATAGTGGGCTCCTAGCCAAAGAATATCTTCCTAGGTGGTTCTCTCTTCCTAGGTGTTACAAATTTGTCTTAAGTGAACTCGATTTACCCAAAAAGCCGCAATGACTAATTTGGGAGTATCTCGGCTTTACTTTACCCCCTTCAAGCATAGTAGGCAACTAGTGCGTCCACGTAACCTATCATTGGGGTCGTCATACGGACAACCGGTAACGCTAACTCACAAGGAACAACCAGTCAAGTAGGTTGTGCGGAGCACTTCCCGTTTCATCCACAAGGTTCCCTCTTGCGTGGACTACTTTGGGGTTCTTGGTACCACCCCCATTTTTGTAGCTTAAGGTGTTATCCTAAAGGGGTTATGTTCCAATTGAGAAGATAGGGAAGTACCCTTTTCCGAAACCTGCAATACAGTGTTTTGAATATGGTGTTCTTTTTATCTTGTTTAATTTTGATGTGGTTTGCTTGAACACCTTTTGGCAACCTGTATGACAATGGTATTAGTAGTTTGATTTTGTTTCGATTCCACCTTTCTTTTGCAAGCGTGTGTTTTGGTCCTGCACAACAGGTTAGTAATTTTCCATAAAGAGAATAAACATCATTTCTGATTCTCAAGATCATCCAAGGATGCAAGAGAAGAGCATACGTGACGTTTTCTAAAATCCAAGAAAATACCAAATGGAAAAGCACTTATTTCAAACACACTAAATTAACTCATTTCTACTCAATTAGGACATTTTCAACATTCTCAAAGTGCAAAAGACCTAAGAATCATTTCTGACTCCCAAGATCGCCCCAAAAGACGTGAGGGAAGAGCATACGTGACCTTATTCTCATAAGCAAGCATGCAAAAGTCTCTCTAGTCTAGCAAAAGCATGTAAACATAACCTGCAAAATAGGCATTAATTAGATAAAACCTGCAAAGAAGTTAGCACTTTAACACTTTAATTTGAAAAAACTGAAAGACACCTACGCCCCAGTTTAGGCATGTGTGTGCAGGTTAGGGCGGATGCGCCCCTCTATGTTTTTCAGATTCATAGTGCACCTACGCCACCCAAGAGGTGTCTACGCTAGGGTTAGGGCGTATATGCCAGCCTGACACATTTTTCCACTACAGTGAAGGTACAATACGAATAGAGTGTCTCCCACCCGGCGTGCCAAATGTGTGCATGGTTTAATTTTGTAAAGTTAAGAAAGTTAGAACTAACACCTAGTAGTCCTATAACAAAACTAAATCAAATTCAATGCACCATCATGCTTAGTGCTTAATCAAAACTAATCTGTTAACATCCTTGCATTAGAACATGAACAAATATTCAAACTAACATGTTAATCCATTAATCTTTATCTCTATTGAATGCTAAAAATGAAATTAATCTACTTAGATCTTTAGCAATCAAAGGTTTGATTGTATGTTTGAATCCCAAGGTTTTCAAGAATGGAGTATTGTCAATCCATGCCTACAAGACCATTTGACATATCCCCATATGACTTCAAAACTTGGGTGGATGAATACAAGAAATGAAAGTAGCTAGCTTCTCCAATGAAGAATGCTCCAAGATGACAAATGGCTATAGCTTATTTGCTATATGCTCACTTTTGTTTCTCAAGGAAAAGGTGTAAGTGTAAAGGTAGGAGGAGGGTTCTTTATATAGCCCAATGGATAAAAGAATCTCTACATCCCTTTACATGTGGGATAATAGAGATGTTGAGTTAGTTGTGGATAAGGTGGATTTCGAAAGGGTTGAATTAACTTTAGGAGAGTTTAGCTTGTCCTTTAGTGACTCATGTGGATAAAAGGGGTTTATTAATTAATCAAGATGATTAATTAATAGATGTGCAAGCTTATAAAAGTTTTTTTAGAGGAATATTAGCATGATTTAGACTATAGAAGGAGATCAAATCAACTAAATAATGATTCATTGGTTTAATGAAAGGGGAAGCTAATTCATTAATAATAATTAATTAGTTCAGATAGAACGAAGAATTAATTAACGAAAGGTCGTTAATTAAGGTATTTGTTGAATAGAAAAGTTAATTAATTACTTATTGTAATTAATTAACGATGATAGAAAGAGAAGATGAGCATTATTGACGATATGTCGCCAATTTGCGAGAAAGGGGATAATTAGCACAATTTAAGTATTTAAATTGTTCAGGATAAGTTATAAGTGTCTACACGCACTATACGCAGTGAAGGTAACATGAATTCAACTGGTAGGACATCCTCCGCACCAAACACCAATTGAAACGGTGTGGCCTTATTTAACCTCTTGTAGGTTGTCCCGTATGCCCAAAGAACGGTTGATACTTTGTCATCCAAATCTTGTCTACCAACATCACAGATCTTAGTTAATGTGTGACTAAGTATTTTGTTAAATGCCTCAGCAGTTCCATTTGCTTGAGGGTAATAGGGGCAGTTTTGTTATGGGCCACCATAAATTTTGATAACAGAATCCTGACCATCTCATTGAGAAAGTGCGTACCTCTATCACTTGTCAAAATTAATGGGCATCCATACCTATTGATTATATTTTCCCATAAAAATCTAGTAGGTGTAGCCATTGTACGATCCTTTGTAGGTGTTGCCTCTGCCCACCATGTCAAATAATCAGTGCAAGTGATGATATACCGCGAACCAGTCCTTCGCGTCACTGGCGAGATTGGTCCTACAAAGTTGATAGCCCATTTCTCACATGGTTCCGTGCTAGCTATTGGTCGTAAGGACATTTCATCCCTCTTTCCAGGTTTTCCAAGGCGCTGGCAATGGTCACAGGCCTTGCAAAACTCAATACAATCTTGGTAAATGGTTTCCCACCAAAGCCCTATGAGCAAAATTTTCCACACGGTTGCATTTCCCGCATAGTGTCCTCCTGCGATCCCACCATGCGCTTCTTCCATAATTACAATGCGCTTATGTTCTAGCACGCATCGGCGCAGAACCTCATCATGACCCAATTTATATAGATCTCTGTTGATCAACATGTAAGGCACGGCACGTATGGCTAATTGTTTCCTCTCCAAGGCCTTCATTCCTTCTGGTGTCACACATGTCTTAAGAAATACTACAATTTCCTCCAAATCCGAGGGCACGCGCTGTAACTTAAACAATTGTGCGTCAATCATAGTCTCCTCAATGCTCTGCGCGTCCTCCTCTGAGTCAATCCTAGACAGATGATCGGGTCCAGAATTAATCTTTCCTAACTTCACAACCACGGTGAACTCAAATTCTTGAAATAGCAGAACCCACCGACATATGTGTCCTTGAAGAAAAGGCTTATTGATTAAGTATTTTAATGCCATGTGGTCCATGTAGAATATAAAGGGTGTTGCCAACATATACTGCCTAAACTTATGTAGCGCTAAACTTATGCAGCGCATAGATCATGGACAATGCTTCGCGCTCAATAGTTGTGTAATTTTGCTCTGCCGGTGTTAACTTTCGGCTGGAAAAACACAAGGGATGATCAACAATCCCTTCACCAGGTTGTGTCAGTACTACTCCAACGGTTGTGCCTGAGGCTTCAACATGAACATGGAAAGGCTTATCCTAAGAAGGGAATCGTAGTATGGGCGTGGAGACAAGCTTATTCTTCAAAGTATTAAATGTCTTTTGCTGCGCCTCTCCCCAAAGGAAGGCACTCTTGTGTTTAAGCAATTCTTCTGAGGGCGTGGCTATCCTAGCATATCCCTTGATGAACTTCATGTAATACCTTGTATGCCCAAGGAATCCACGCACTGTGCTTTGGCTAGTAGGCTCCCCCAACCCCACACTGACAACAAATTTGGTTAGATCTACTAGTAGGCCCTCCCTATATATGTTGTGCCCTAATAATGTTCCAAATGGGGTAGCAAAGATACATTTCTTAATGTTAAGGGATATCCTCAACTGCCGACATCTCTCAAATATTAATCTTAAGTTATCATAGTGGTCCTTGACTAGCCCATACACTGTCCAATCATCCAGATAGACTTGAAGAAATGTATGGATGAATTCTTGAAAGGCTTGCATCACAATGCATGAGAACACAGCAGGCACATTCTTTAACCCAAAGGGCATGACCGTACAGGCAAAAACTTCCCCACTCAGTGGCGAAAGTTGTCTTCTCCTGGTCTTCCTTTGCGATCCGAACCTGGTGGTACCCTGAAAATCCATCCGTAAAGGAATAGATTTGACGTCCGGCCACTCCTTCCAAAATTTCTTCAGTGAAGGGGGTTGGAAAAGGATCGAAGACACAAACGACATTCAACTCCCTATAGTCTACACAAATCCTTATCCTACCATCCTTTTTGATACTAATGACCATTGGACTTACCCATTCTAACTCTTCAACAACTTCAATGATACTTGACGCTATCATCTTATGTATTTCTTCCTTGACCTTCACGCATAGGTTAGGATTCATTTGGTATGGTCTCTTCCAAACCGGGTGTGCACCCTCCTTCAACTTGATCCTCATTTCCCGTAAGGAATGGTGAACGCCTTTGAGTTCATGATACCCACGAGGGAATAAATCCTAGAACTCACATAACAGATCAATGATCTTAGAGACCTCCTTCTCTGACCAATAATCCCCGATGATGGCCTCCTTAGGTTCCTCTTTTGTACCAATGTTAACCCTTTTTGTCTTTGATGGTTCATGGTAGGCACGCGCCCGTTCATCAGCACTATCTATCACTTCGTGCGTCCCTACAAAATGGTTAACATCTAGACTCTCCATTTCCTCCCCATCTATGACATAAACCAACTTTCCTTTTTCCTTTTCTATCCATGTTTTCTCAAACTGCATCTCCTCCTACTCGTCCTCATCAAAGCGTGCCTCTAAACTGGGCTCACCTAGTAAATCTAGTAGCCTGCCTTTTGTCATGGCACTATCCCCCATTGCAAGGCGCTTGACCACTTACAATGCCTTATCTACTGATGGCTTTGTGCTCCGATATTCAAAAGCTTGGATGAGATCAGTTATTAGCTCCTGCCAATTTCCTATCTAGCGGCGTGTTTCTGAATGGATATACCACACACACGCACAACCTTGTAGTGTGGAATAAAACTTATGTACCCATAATGATGGTGGAAAGGCTTTTGTGCCTCCTATCCAGGCCTTCTCACATGCTTGGATATGGAATGAAGTGGTCTCTTTACCATGGTAGTCTTGAATGAATGTGGGCGCGTTGCTTCTGGAAAACCTTACAGAGAATGTGATTCTTACCTCGCACTACTCCAGGAGGCTCTCCCGATGTGTAGCCCACCAACGCGTTGCAGTCCCGAGTAGGTTGTAACTGAGCATCCCTCTTCTTTTGTCCTCATTTTTCCATTGAGCTTCCATGTCTCATAAAAAAATTTTAGGGTATGTCCCTCCAAAGTAACTTGGTAACTTCTTCCCTCCTAGGTGCTTGAGTGAGCGTGCCTTGGTCACTTTTGTTACAGACCCCCTCAGTTGCCACCCAATTAACTCATAGGTCTCGTGCGCCCAATTATCACACGCCATGCTTGTGGTATCACTCACAGACTGGGCATCCTCAAATTGGATAACTCCTTCTGTAGGGTGAATTATCTCTGGATCTTTGATGGAGCACACATAAATTCTATCAAGGACCTCTTCTCCCAAAGGTTAAGTGTAAGGTGCCGACTTCCCATCCGTCAGAGGGATGATGACCCGTTCTTCCTTGTTTTCAAAACTGATATATCCTTTGTTGAATTGAAGGTCAGCATTGTTCTTATAGCACCATGGGCACCCGAGTAATGCTGGAAAATTGTCTGCCTCGGCGAGCACCAAGACTTAAAAGTCTCCAGTAAACTTGGCCCCCTGAATGGTAATCACTGCATCCTTTAATACTCCGATGGGAATTGCCTTAGTTTTGTTTGCCATATACAACACATTCGAAGATGGACTGCAATGCGGGCCTTCCCATTTGATTTCAGGCATCTAATGTAAGAACATTGACTTCTGCTCATGTGTCAATCAATATGTTGCTTAGAAGCCAACCATCCACGACTGCGTTCAGTGTGATTTCTTTGTCATAATCAAGGCTATGGGGAGGGAGGTTTGCATGCAACACCTGCCTTTTGTGACCTTTTCTCGCTCTGCTCCGGCGCGTGGCATATTTTCTCGTAGCCATTCTCCTAGCAAGGGAATAATATTTTCTTGCCTTAACATTTTGCATACTTCCTTGACCTCATCCAGGTCCTTCTGCAGAGCCTCAGCATTCCTTCTTTGCTCCTGCTACCTGGACTGCTCCTTTAGACACTAGATTTCTCCCTATAAACTCCGAATGACATCCATTATTTCTTGATACACCTCCTTCTGGTGGGAAGGGTGTGGATATTTCCCATGCACCACTTCTTCTCTTGAGACTAGAGTCTTTTTCCTTGGTACTTCTTTGGCACACACAACCTCTACTCGTGTTGTCACCAGAACAGGTTCTAACCCTGACTCACGCACCATTCTAGGAATCCACTATGTGTCGGCCTTCTTTATACTTACCATCTCGATGTCCTTGTCCTTTTGATGTTGCTGGCTCATGTGCTCAAACAACTCAGGGCACTCCTCATACTTATGCTTTTTCCCGCACCACGAGCACTGTAATAAATCTAGACACTCACGCATGTAATGTTTTGTAGATCCACGGTTATAACAGGTTCCTCATGGGAACTCACTTCTTCCTCCTCTCATAGTTACTGCGACCATGGAATCCTGCATGAGAACCTCTTCCACGCGCCCCTCCATCCGTGCATCCTTCATAACGGCGATCATCTTCCTTAGAACCACTGGAAAGGCTGGTCTGGCGCACACCATGATCAATGGCCTCATGGATCTGGTCAATAAGCCTACAATCCTTAGTATCATGGGTCATAGAGGTGCAGATCTTACAGTAGCAAGACACATTCTTCTCAATCGTGCGTTGCAACAGGGGACATCTACTCGCATCATGGTCCCCATGACAAATCTCACAATCTACTACTATGGCGTGTACTAATTTCTGGGGGAAACTATCCTTGGCATGCCCCTCTACTTCACAATTTGTACACCACATTCCACTATGAGTCTCATGGGCTAAGTTCACAGATAATTTTTCCAGTTGTTTAGCCATGGCAGTGATTTGAGCCTCTAGAAAAGGGCTCACACCAGTATCAATGCTCCCAACTGCTTCATGTGTAAGGTAGCCTCTAGAGCCTCACGTGGTTCAGTAAATGTTTTAAGGGACAATGCCCTCCTAAATGGAGTGATCAACCCTCCAACAAACCATTGAGCATGTTGTGAAGGGTGAATTTCATATGACAATTTTGACAGGAGAGTCTTAAACCATGCATCATACTCCCACACACTCTCTGTCATTCCCTGTTGGATCTCCTTCAAAGCACTGATGCTCTTCTGCTCGAACTCCGGTATATGGAACTCTGCTAGGAAGGCATTCTTCAATGTGGTGTAGTCTACCACCGTCTAATAGGGGTCGTACTTCCTATACCAGCTATGTGTGCGTCCTTGCAACGTTGTTGTGAGCTTACTAGCCTTCCGCTCTAGGGTAGTGATTCCCTTTGTGTGCAATAGCAATTCACACTTGTGCACATGTTCTGCAACATCCTCTATACCTAGTAATCTGGAAAGTGTAAAGACATTTTGAAAAATACCTGAGGAGGGGGTTGAGGCCCCTGTCCTCCTGATCCAGATCCTTGGTTTCCTCTGGTGTTTCCCCTCCACCGGACCCGCTGGATCCACCAGTGCCCAAATCCACCAGTTCCACCTCCAGATCCTCCTGCAGCCAGTAATGGGCCTGAAGTGGTCTGCGCCCAGTGTCCCCAACGTTCCACTGAACTCCGCACCAATGGTTTACAAGATCATTCCACTGCCAGATGTGTGTCCCGTGTCACTCCCTGACGCGTTGCCCAAACCTTGTGTATTTTCCCCTTGCCCAAAAATTCCTCCAAACAGTGGAATGATATGTGCAACCATAGAAGTCCCAAATGAGAAATTATATCTCCTGGGTTTCGATCGGTCACTTCCACTGATACAAACTGGGTTAACAATACTTCTCCCTTGATCTGGAAAACCAAGCACCAAGGTCCGGTCACTAGGTGGGTTCAGATGTGCGCCAACGAATCTTCTTTCTCCATGCGACGAACTCTCATCAGAAGCTGAAGGGGTCTCTCTCCTGCACTTGCCAAGATGGGGTAGCACAAACTACTCAAGTTCCACATCCTCTGCCTGAACCTCAACTCCTTCCCATAACGTCTGCCTCCATAGATCCATCACACTTGTAACCCCGCGTTGTCTAGGAATCTCCCTTTCATGTGCTTCACTATACTTGAGTTGTCTCTCCTCCCTTTCCTTTTCAGCCGCAATGTCTGTCATCTTCCTCCACCCTAGCTTCCTCGCCCAGCGCTCAGAAGGGTTTAGCCGGCCATTGGAAATGCCTCTAAACTCAAGGTAATGATCAAGATCTTCATCGCCAAAGGAATAGCACGTAGAAATGATCCTCTGAGCTCCCTCAGAAACTCAAACTCAGCAACTTCAAGACAAGAGTACGTAGAAATGGCATATTCCAGAGTGTAGTTAGCCAACACTCCCTTCCACCAACGATCCACAACACGAGTCCACGTCAAATCTGTATCTTGCAGCCTCTGGTAATCATCTTGGGTCCATACGTGCACTCTATAGTACCAGCTTGATCTAGACGCATATGTTGAGAGTCATTCGTACAACTCTACTGGGAAGCAACAGAAGAAAGTTTCATACAACTCATGGTAGAGGTTCTCTTCTACCCATCTACGTGCATCAAACTCAGGTCTAGTGTTGAATCTCTGAGCAAATTCATCTGTTGTGCTCTTGAACCATGTTTCAACACTTTCTAAGGTTAAACGCCCTGTCATCACATAGTACAGATACAAAGATGCATGCCATTTCTTACAAAAACTTCAAAAAGAGGTCCCGACAATGGAACTAAGATGTAGTCAATTTTTATACCCCTTAGTAAATAAGGACAATCCCATGTGCGTCGGCCTATCACCCAGCGGCATTGGGTGCTCACCCGAGGCACGCGCGGGCACGAGCCCCTCTTTTATGTGAATTGTGCAAGAATGTAGCATAGATGCACAATAGAAAGACAAGAAACTCCTTATTCAACTGAGAACTTCAGGTAGATGTTACACTAATGTATTCATTCAGACAAGAAGCACATTGACAAAAGATAGATCTGAACTATGAGGGAAAGAGGATGCATAATGATTATACTCATTCATATGAAACATGTTGAACATAACAAAAAGAGATAAGTATGAGCCGCGAACCACATATATTTATATTTGAACATGTCCAGTAATCACATTATATCTATCAGGGTCATTACAGACCCAAATGATAGTGCAGATTAGAACCATGTAGCAAGACTGGACTTACGTCCCTTACAATGCAAAAAAAACACATGTACCCATCCCTTGATACATCATTCTTCCTACAGATCTCCTAGCCCAACCCATAAATCTCTTCATGTAGTTCTACAGAGCTTCACCTCTCATCTGCTCTCTCTCTAATCCCCTCTATGTGTATCTCTATGTCTCTCCTCTGCCCTTTCTTCTACCAGAGCGCTTGTATTTATAGCCTTTCTCAACACCTTCAAGCCTTCGCGGAAGTTACAGATCCGTTGCCAAGTGTCCAAGGTGGTCCTTCATGGGAGCATGCTTCTTCAAGCTTGAGCTCTCCACTCTTTGCAATGATGGCCCTTCTAGAATCTTCCATCGCAAGTTATATTCCTTCCTAGGGCACCATGTTGTCAGGCTGGCACCTTATCCACTCCGTATGCGCAGTTGGATCATGCTTTTCTCGTGTTCTGTCTGATACGCCAAATATGGTGGAGTCCCAAAACCTTTGCGCTGCCTTGCACTCGCGCCACTTGTTCTACTAAAACCCTCCTAGAAGCCTGTCGTACACGCTTTCCCCTGACGCGCCCTTCTTTAAGTGAGTGTTGTGCACCCATGCGCTTCTTTGTACTTAGCCAATAAATTAGGGGCCAAACAACCCTGCAACTCACATCGACTCAACTTTGAATCACACACAACTCTACAACAACAAGCTTGAACTCAGATTCAGCCCATGTCAGAACTCCCTCTTTTCCACTTTAGGCAAATCGAACTAGATCGCTCTCTAACTCAGCTTTGCACAAAGCTTAGAGGAACTAACACACGGTCAATGTAATTTCCCTTTTGGGGGGACTTCCAGAAAATAGCTAGGACTGAATGAGAGATGACTGAAATTAATTTTAGATTGACATGGCAATGAAAAGATAAAAGACTCAAAACATAAGTGACCTAATTGGAGGAGGGAAAAGATGTAGTATTGTTGCTATAACAATATAAGAAAGCAACAATAACAATATTAACTCATGGAGAGCAAGTCACATTAATGTGACTTGAACTAGAACATGTAACTGCAATAGACAATAGTTGAAAACTAAAATGACACCAAAGAACCAAAAAAGGCGTACGTGGGCATAATAAGAAAATGGAGGATTCATTGACCAAATCTCTCAAAATGTGTGAGGCAATTACAGACCAGATGGGGAACTGTGAGTTGAACATGTCATGAAGCACCTTCACAAGGATTCAAGCAAAGAGATTTTGCATAGTGTTTCGGGCAATTATCAATGCACCTTTCATCAAAAAGGTGGATAAGGATGATTTATTACGAATCATGCGAGTGACGGAAAAAATAAAATTGTACTTTGGAAAGGTCAACAAGGCACTCGCAGAATGGGGGATCTAAAAACAAGACTTGGAAAACAGTATATCATCAATCCAAGAACAAGCCAACCTACTAAAGAAATTGAAAGTGCAAGCATCATTGTCATCATCATCAACTCCAAGAGACTCCTCATCAACACAACACAGTTTCAAACCACCACCAACCCTGCTAAATCAACTAATATCACTACCACCTCCTTCTCTAAACAAAATTAAAAGTCACATGTGTAGTTTTTTCAAATTTTGAGTCAACACTTTGAAGATCAAAGGATCTGTAAGGGAGGTCATGATCGAAGGATCTGTAGGAAAGGTCATGAAGGTTGAAAGCTTGTAAAGGGAAACCTCTTTGTTGCGCCAACATATTGAAAACTTGAAAGGGTGGTATGTTAGTGTGTTATTTAGTTCTAAAAATGCAAGGGCGGCTAAATAGTGTGCAAGAAGTGAACAACAAAAAATGATATTTCTTGCAAAACTACGACCAATACTTCATAGCCAACCAAAAAAGAAGCAACAAGGAAGAAAGGTCAATGAACAAGAACTACAGGTTGCTCCAACTATGACAACGTCTTTTTCTTGAGACAATAAAATTTATGTCTAGGAAAGATTTGGAGGGTTAGTAAAACGTAGGCCTCAATAATATATTGTTTTGTAATATTGTATATCTTGCGATATACATAAATTGTAAATCATTTTGTATAAATAAAATATTGAGAACAACGCAACACTTCCTAAAGCAAGAAAAAGAATTAGAAACAGTAAGTCCTGAAGATGGAGGGGTCATGAATCGTGTGTAGAAGGTTTATTGTTATTATTGTTGCCATTAGGACTATCGAATGGATCTAATCCCTAGGATATGTACTCTTCTTTGAATATATATGAAGAATGATTGCAATATCATTTGTGTGTATTGTTAGAGCAAGAAGATATTCTCATTTGGCTCATGGCTTATTTTATCTATACAATAAATGGACAATTTTATCTAGTTCAACTAATGGTTGTGATTATCTATCATATAAATGTGTGTTGATTATTGAATTGGTTACCTTCTTGCGAAATCAACATATAAATGAGCAAACTACAACTCTAACACATCCTAATAAGGAAATCCAAGGACCACTACTAACAACCATTGAAAATTTATGGGAGTGAGGGGTGATTAAAGGGGAATTGTTAGTGTTAATTTAATACACCTACAACCTGGAGGATTAGAGTCCAATCATGTATAATTTGCAAGACACGAACTCTCAAGCTTTGAAAAAATATCTAAGTCAACTCCCACATTTTCTAAAAAGTCCACTAGCATATTTGCTTCATTGAAACAATGACAAATAAATGCTACAAAACAAACTCCGCAAGCCAATAGTTTATCGAAGAAAATAATTGAGTTTCCAACTATGATTTCTCCCTTTTACCATAGCATTGATGACCAATTGGATAACACCTTCCACCACAAGTTTTTAATACCCTTCACTTTGCTCAAAATCAACACATGGCAAGGGTGTGTGAATAATCACAGCTAAGTGTCCACCTTCTAATCTGGCCACCTGCGTAGAGTTGCACAAGAGTTTCCTATCACATAATCATGTACAAGTTGCAAGGTGTGTACATGTGTAGGGAAATTCCCACAATGCAGAACCTCCCAATACATCGCACAAAACTCATGCCCTTCCACTTCACAAAACTTTTATAGTTATTTGTGTGTGATTGCAAAGTCTCACAAGGTCTAAGACATTCGCTCAGAGAACCACTCGAGCCGACACAAGTCAAAAGGTTTGAGTGCACTGCCTATTGTTAACATACATATTTTTGGTTGATGCATGAATGTGCATGAACCCAAATGCTCTTGTATCACACTCCATGTAAGAAATTTTGTGGGCATGGTGCTCACACACTTGGGCTAGATGGTAGAACCGCCCCTTTTGACCTTCTAGCAACGACTTGGAAAGCCCTTGCACCATGCAAGATGCCCCCTCTCCTCCCGTTTGTTGATTGGGTCACAACTCATCCTCCTCTACCAAATCCATCTCTTTGTATCCTTACCGCTACCCCCACTATCCTCAAGTCAACCACCATTATCTACATGGGGTATCTCATTCTTTTGCTTAACTGTGACATTGCACACTACCCCCACACTAGGACATTCTCAATCCCCTTGCTTGCTATGCTTACTACCCTCTACATTGTGTTCTTCATCTCCAAGCATGCTTCTTTCCCCTCTTCCACTAACATGACTTGTCTTCCTTTATGCATGGCCAAATCCCTCGTATGTACAACCTCATTTTTCCTCTCTTTAAATGGACTCGGGCTATATCTATTTCCACCCTTCTTCATATACACTATATTGGCCCTCCTATCATGCAACATCTCTCAATCAAACTACCATGCTCTCCTCGTTAAAACATGGCATGCATCCATGGGCAACACGTTGCACAAACATTTTTCTTTGTATCTCCCAATTTGTGTGTCTACTTTGCATTGCTCCCTCATAATGTTATCGTCGCCTTTCACCAACAAAGATACCTCACCAGGATTTGGATGTTGTGTCCACAACAAATTCAACATAACCATCATCCCTATGAATGTCAAATTGACATACTTCCATTATCAGTCATAACATTGCAACATTTACCTCATTTTGCACTCAAACTGAAAAAAGGGATCATGTCTAACTTACTTCTTCCTTCCTACAACCTTCAAGACTCTCATTGCTCATGTTCCTTTGTGTGCTCTATTGATGGCATAAACTCTATGTCTGCTTGTAGGACTTGCGCACCACCCTACCTTATCCTCTTCTCAATATCACAATACACACGAGGGCACTCATATTCTCAATGACCAACTTCCCCACACTGGAAGCATGTTTACTTGAACGATCTTTCTCTTCCCAAAGTAGATCCTCCTCTATCTTGATGTGCTTGTGCAATACTAACGCCTTCCTCATCCCCCCACCAATTGTCCTCAAGAGATTTCTCTTTACCATCACTAAGCCTCCCCTTACCTCTCAAAGCACTTTGTTGTCTCCGCAACAAATTCTCTTATGCCCTTTAACCATATTGGTATGCTTTGTCCACTATATGCAACTTCACCATGTTGATCTCATTCTAGATGTTTAATCATAGTGTGATGATGTATTGGCCACCTCCTCTTGATCCATCTTGCTATGATTAACCCAAATTGTAATCTTGTTAAACTCCTTTGTGTAGTCCATAAAACTTAATGCCTTCTACCTAAAATTATGAGCCTCCTCCACAAATCCAACTAGTAATCCCCATAAAAACAATTTCACTTTAGTTTCACAACCATTCTCTCCCAACAAATAAGCTTATCCTTAGACTTTTTATTCCTCTCAAGCTACACTTCCTTCCACCACAAAGTTGCATGACCTTTCAATTTGGTATATGCCACCGTTACCATTTGCAAATCAACCACTTCTTCAAATAAGTACTCCATCTCAATGAGCCAATCAATCAACTCTTTTGGGTTCAAAGTTCCTAAAAAACATAGACCTGCATCTTCTTTCCTCGCCTCTTCATCCTCAACATTGCTCACATCATCTCTTGGGATGAACCCTCTTCTTCTATCCTTTTCAGCGATGGCCAATCTCATCTACATTGATCGCAATATCCCAGTGACCTCATCTAGTCTTCCTACCACATTGGTAACCATTGCTCCATCTCTAGTTGCTACTCTTATTGGAGACATTTCCACTTAAACCCATCTCGCACTCACCACCTCAACATCTTCTACTCAACCCTTCTCCTGATTATACAATGCATTCATTGATTTCTACACACACACCAATGTGGAAAACAAGATCACTTCACTCATTCGCATCATATTGCCTGCTCTAATACTAATCGATGCAATCACTTTCAGGGGGTCCAATGAAGGACGCCCTTAGACAATCATCAGAAAAAGTTAATAACATAATCAGTGTACATATGAAGGAAACAAGCTTTCTTTCGATTAACTTCAAGGAAAGTTGCAATCATACATGCGAGCACGCACACACCTAAAGTCTAATTGCAAACTTTCCTTAACACGATAACACAATCCCAAAATGGGTGTGCCCAACCACTCACACAATCTCCACTTCTAACACCACAATACTTCATATGCATAAACCTTCTTGGTTCTTAGCTTAGCTTCCTCTCTCTCAACTTACTCATATTCCTTGCTCTTTGCATTCTCCAAGCTAACCCCAAGTAATGGCATGCAATCAACATTTATAGGTGTTTAAAAACCATTACAAAAGTAAAAATGGTTCATCTTCCAATTAATAGATAACCATTGCCACCCTCATGAAGAACCTTTGGTTTCCTTTAGCTACGCCACCAATTGTTTGGGATGTTACCAAACTATCATGCATAAATAACGAGTATTGCTAAATGTAATTTTTGCTCATATAGACACATCACAAGATGTGTGAATCATTGCGCAAAAGTGTCTACCTTCCATTAAGGCTACTTGCGCAAAGTTGCACAAGAGTTACCCATCACATCATCATGCACAAGTCACAAAGGGTCACAAGGTGCACATGCATGCACAGAGCCTCCCAACACTTAGAACACAACTCCTTCCTTTCCACTTGGGTTCTTGCCATGCACCTTCATGTGGGACCAAGAAGCCACACAAGGTCCCAAACCTTCACTCAAATAACCACTCAATTTGCACGCAAACCAAAAGGCTACGCAAAACTACTCATTGTTAACTACCATATTTTTTGGTTGATGCAAAATTGTGTGTGAACCCAACTGCGCCTACCTCAACCAAGGAAAGGCCTTCAATTAAACCCTAAACTTTCACTTCATTGTTTGATCCATTAGCTAAGTATTAAGAGAGAGCCGCAATAAATTAACCTTTAGATGTTCTTAATGCACAAGTGATGCCTATGATCCCCGGATTTTTCCTAGAGTCTCCATCAAAATTGAATTTAACTCAACATTCTTTTGAAGCTTTCCAAGCAACTAAGGATCAATCATATACTTCTGTTATTTTCCCATTAATGGGTGGATATGATGGATGTTACAGAGTAATAAGGATTTTCTTCTCTAAGTTTCTTGCCATTAAATCTCTTAACAACGTGAGTATATTGATTACAAAATCCACAGAGTTTAATAGCCTATTAACTATCCATTAGGAGAGAGGAGAAAACAATCACAAAACAAATAGTTTGCATTCCTTGCATAACCCATGAACATGAGAAAAAACATCATATCATATCCATAGTAGGAGTAATAACCTTGGTAAGCCCTTAATCTTATGTCATATATTAAGATATGTATGGCTGCCTTGTGGCTAACATAATCTCTTTAGACATCATGTCTCATTTATTTATGCTTTCATATACTTAGTTGCTCAGCCTTGGTGGTTTATATGGCATAATAAAGTATATATAGGAGTTAGTAACTAGTAGATATTCATCATATTAAATGTTTGAGTCTTATTGTAAAGTGTGAAGATTGCTCCTAGACATGGCTAAGTCATTTCTACATGCATTTTCTGATCTTATCTCTATCTTTTGGTGCCCTTAGGTGTTCTATTGCTACTATTATTCTGATATATCTAAATAAATTACTTACAAAACTTTCCTTCAAACACAATAAAGGTTCTTTTTTTTTTAAGATCACAACCAAACTGATGCCGACTTGGCCTATCTATTAAATTTGCACACACATAGCCCAGCTAGATAGCAATTTGGCCTGACTAAAATTTTTGTATCTTTATGTTTTAACCTCGTGAAGAAGTTCAGAAGTAAACACCTTACCAATTCACCTTGACCGAAGCTTCCAAACAGTACAGTTATTGACACATAGACTGACATCCAAGACCAATAATAATGGAGAAATTCAGCAGCAACATCCAAATCCAGGAAATCTCACTTCAAATACAATCCACGAAACTGAAATTTGATGACTTGCAGGATGCAAGGGTCCATTGATACCAAGTATTAATAAACCAAAAGTTTGGGCCATTATCATTTCCTAGTTTGTGCTGTAAAGACAAAAAGGGAACATAAACCATATTTTCCTCCCAACTAACAAGAACAAGTTTGTATCAGAGCATGTGCTTTTATGTTGACCTTGCTGCTTGAATATTACATAACCTCCGCCTAAGTACTTGCATTAGACGATGTACTACAAATACAAAATGGGTTTATTAGGCTTACAGGTCACATAGATGTAGTGTAGCATCTCAACATAAATCGTACTTTTGTTTGTGTAGTACTGCCTCAAACTATTCCGACCAAATAATTAAACTAAGTATACAGAGTAAAATCTTTGACAGGTAACAAAACACAAAAGTTAACTCCATATTCACGTTAAATTTTCATTTTCAGTTGGTGACATGATAACCTGTATTTATTAGGATTCCCAAGCTCAAAGCTTAGCTGTGGAGAAATTCTTTAACGTGGATACGTACCAGTCCCTGGAGGTTAGACAATGCCAATGACCTGGAAATTACACCCAATGGCAAGAGGAATTGCCCTGGCCCTATGAATGATAAAAGCCCAATAGTCTCATATCTGCATATCCAACAAGGGGGCTTCCTGCCCCACCTAATTGGGCAACTCAATAGTCACCTTCAACATAAGCACAAACACAATTTTTGATTCATCCCTTTTTGGGGGTTACATTAATTTTCATGTAGCCATTAATTTGCAGAGAAAATGTTGTTTATCAACAAATCCAGTAATTGTGGTGGAGCTTAGCAAACTACTTGGTTGTGACTCAGGAGAGGACCACTGCCCTATTGTGCACCTGAGACTTCTTGGAAAGAGGGACTAGGAGAAAATAGAAATTCAATTCCTATACAAAATGGGTGATAGGTGTTCCAAATTAACTGGTAAATCAAAAGTTTACCTACAGAAGCATGATACCAAGACTGTCAATAAAACAAACCACAACTTACCATAAAGTTATATCGTCAACTCATAAAGGTAACAGTGGGTATTCCCCCATTCAATGGATTTTCTGTTAGAGCATCAGAAGAGACGGTCAATTAATGATGGAAGAAAGAAGGAAAATAATAATTAAATTGGAGTCCTTGATATTACTCCAAATTTGCAGGCAAACTGCTGCTGTAGCATATCTGGATTGGAATGCATAATTCCCGTTCATTGAGGTGGAGGTGAAGCCTGCAATTAATTACCCTAAGCAAGCTTGTTGAATTGGCCAAAAAAATGGCCTTAAAAGGTTATTTGCATCAATTCAGACGGAATATGTAAAAGAAATACTTCTAACAAGATCCTAATGCCTTATTAAGCAGAAAATTGTCAATTCTAAATACTTATGGCAAAATTATCCATAGAATTTCATGCTTACCGGAAGTAATCCATTGGATTAAAAACAAGAAATTGAAGATTAACTGCTGAGATACAAATCAGTTATGCTAATTGTGTGAATTTGGTTCATATTCAATATAGTGAAGAACGATAAATGCACTGCATGCTATTAAGGACAATTAGAGTCCATTGCAATTATCATCTTCAAAGGGACCCCTAGTTATATTATCAGTTGTTTAGACTCTTAGAGGACATGCAGCTGTATTTTAACGTGTCACTCAAGACACACAATAAACCTTAAACATTATGGCCACAAGAGTCAGCCTATAAATATGGCAGCAGTATTCTCTTATCACTCGTAAGTTGAAACCCTTATACTAAGCTGCCTCACAAATACCATTTCAAATCAGTCATGTTTTTATTCTTCAAGCCATATACAGGTTTTGCCTTATAAACAGCATTTCATATCCAGATATCTTTTTACTCTTCTCCAAGAGTGTTAACACGCTCACACTCATCAATCCATTCACTATACCTGCAAAGACAACATCCAAGTGTCCAAAAAGACTTCAATCTAGAATTTAACAAAAAAAAGGGAAAAATATATGTTGCAATTGCCAGGAATTGTTCATAATATGATAATACAATCACATTTCAGAGAGATCAGAGAAAACTTTAGGCTACTTTCCTTTTAATGACTATATTTTGCATTTTCTTAGAAATTATATCATCCAAATCACAAAGTTTTCAATGGAGAGCCCATACTATGCTTCATGACTACACCTGAAGAAACACCCCCTTGTTAGGGTTAATCTGTATTTGTGTTCTTTTCTTTAGGCCCTTGGTTTTCCAGGCTTTCGTGAATGTTGTTCTAAGTGGACCACTTGAAATTTACATAAACAGTCATCTTAGCCTTCATTTGCATTATGGTATAGTATCGTATCTATCATTCAATAGTTCTTTTGTTATGGTGCTTTACCTTCAATTTTTGTAATGGATAAACACTTACTTTCAAGCTAGATATTTTGCCCTTATCAAAGTTTGATAGATTCTAGCAGTGTTCCTTGTGTTTAAAGCCTTGTGCTTCTGTGTGGCTTCTTTCCACTTATGTGTGCATGCACTGGATTCATCCCAATTACCCATGTCTATTGCATTAAACCTTCTCTGGGATTTATTAAGACTTTCCATCGATTAAAAATGATGTGCCAGAGACAAAACTTGGCATGCTGGCTAGGCTGATGGCCTTGATACCTACAAAAGAGGCATTTTAAGTTATAGCCCGGTTAAAACACTGTTTTGTTACACATTTTTCTTGCTTCGCGGCTCCTTTGAAATTCAATTGTCACATGGCTTGAACTTCAATAAAATCACTATAAAATAAACTTCATATGGTTTCCCTGAACAGAAACATTAAGTTCTTGAAGAGGCTGAAAATTCTTTAAAAATCAAATTCTTTATGTACATATACTTCCCATACTATCCTCGAGGGAGAACAGCAATAAGTTTTTCTTAGCTGGCAAAGGTTAAAATTTCATGTGGGAATGATCCCATTGACCAGTCTCTCTGAACAGAAACATCAAGTTTGCAGAGGCTGATTAGTCCTTTAAAAAGAGATTTTCTAAATCTTAGCGTTCATACATATACTTCCCATACTATCCTCGAGGGAGAAGAGCAATAAGTTCCAAATAAATGGCAGAGTTTCAATTCTCATCATGGGATACTTGTGTTGCAAGAAATGCAGCGGGCTGTTCCTGTTTCTCATTTTTAATGCCCAAAAGCTGTCTACAACAGAAAACAATCGTTGTGAATCGGTTGAGTCGGCTCCTTGCCAGTCTGCAACCTTTTGGAAACCGCATCAGTGACAGCTCCATTACACTGCCAGCTGCGAGCTGGTTGTGGGCTGTTTCACTGCTGGTACTCAATTTGAAGGTAAAGAAGATACTCTGTTTCCTTCTTTCAGTTATAACTTTTGAGTTCGGCAGAGTGCTGATTGGCATCCTCAGTCCTGCAGGAAGTGCCCCCTAATGTTCTGCTAAATTCATGACTTATTGGTGGATTGTAGACATTTAGCTTCTTCTGTACTCTTTCTAATGTCCGGCACTAATTGGAGGCTAAGGCAGACAATAACAATAAGCAGAGGATTTTCAACTCATTCACCCCACATAAGTTTATGTTCGCTGTTGTCCTCAAGGCATTTGCTATCCTTTGACATTTGCAACAGGGCACAGACATCCATGATTATACAACCTAGACTATAACAACAATTTGGTTTCTTTGAGGAAATTCTGTGTACAGCCATTAGATTGGTTTAATCTCTCCTTATTCACTGTGTCGTACCCTTCTATGGACGGCCTTTGTAAATTTTAAATAAAAGATATCTGTAAACTGAGTGCGTAATTTGCCTCTTCTGTCTGAAATTCTAGCTTTGGCTTGTGCGTCTTTTGGTCTCATGTGCCAATATTATATTTTGTGTGTTATTAACTGCTAAAAATCAGTATGTATGTGTGTACAGATTACCCGTTTCTTATTTATTTCTTGTGTAATCTCAAGCAAACCCCATTTTCCATTACATTGCTGTTTCTGTCACATTCCCCATTTCTTGATGAAGTATACTGATCCAATGGACCAATTCTCAATCTCTGCCTATTATCCTCGAACACAGGTCATGCCAATCTTTTCTGTATGGTTTCATTTCAACTGGTGTCAGATTGATAATGTATGTGCGGTTTACTCGGAGCATTGTATTTAGTTATCAGGTCGAAACCTAAAGATAAAAAAGTTGAACACTATTACATATAAGAAGATGAGGCAACTTCTAGGTTTGGGCTAATGACACTCCCTTATAGGAACAAAGGGTCTTACTCACCCTGTGCTATATACTGTTCAAATTTTGCATCCATTGGGTTTTGACCTTGGAAAGAAATGCAGACATACTAAAAAAATTAAGCTCCCTTGTTCCTACAGGAGGGTTTCATAGCTGGGACCTAATTAATTACCTTAAGGTACTTAACCAATGGAAAAGACCTATATTATATATCTACCAATAAACCCCAATAGAAATCCTATTAAATACACCGGAAGGAGATCCCCCATAGACAATAAAACACACTACAAAATAATTATCTATAAACCAGAGAGGGGAGAGATTAGAAACTTACACGTCAATGGGTTCACTCAATGCTGCCAGATCCATGAAAAACAAACAACAGGTAAAGCATTCATTCAGTCAAAACCTCAACAAAAAAAACAAAACCTCCCCAAATTAAAAAAAAAAACATACATGGCATGAAAAAGAGATTCTACCATTTATGGTGGTGCTGAATTTCTCTTGGCATACACTGCAGGAGGCCTCTCCAATCATGTCTTTCCGATCCCTGAAAAACATACACAACGACCCAGAAAAAAATCATATGTAAATACAGATCTATCTGTTAAAAAAAGTAACAATCTATGTAAATAAATCCATCTCTCTACAACCAATCTATCTGTAAACAGCTAATCTATCTGTATAACAAATTCATCTATTCATAACAGATCCATCCGTTGACCACAAATGAATTCAAGAAGCCGTCTAATCTTATCTTTCAAAAGAGACCAAGATAACTAACTGCGGAGTGAATTTAGAGAAAGTCATACATTCGGCATTCTACACTGCTACCATGGTTACAAAATGGGCATGTGAAGACTGTATCTAGTTTGTCCATCCTCTTCTTGGGAGCAGGTTTTGCAGATGACTTCCTCTTCCCCATCTTCGAATATGCGAGTCTCCTCTCTGTTCGAACAAAACTTTGATCTGAAATGGGAATCCAGACCAACGTAATGAAATGAAAACAACGATCAGATTAGATATCGACTGAGATTATGCAATGGTTGATACTTATAGGTTAGCGACAACAAAGTTTTATTTGGGATTTGTTTGGTTAGAGATTCTTTGGGTCCTGCTAAACTCCTTTTTCTCGGTTTCGATTCTCATTGGTGAAAGAAATTTGGTTTTGCCACTTGGGGAAAAGACCCCAATATTCATGCATTCGGGTCTAATAAATGTAGTTTTTAAAAAATATAATATAATTAATTTGGTTATTGTCATTAATTTGTCATTTTTATTCATTTGTTTGTTTAATTGGTGGGTAAAGTAGATTTTGAATTATTTTATTATTTAATAAGTTGACCTTAAAATGTGAAAATGGCATTCCAATAACAATGCAATGTATGTGCTATATTTTGATTTGCACTTAAGCACTATTCTTGAAGATACATTGAACTATTAGTGCCACTTTATTTTAAAATTGATACTTTCATAAACATATTTTATCGCGATTGTTGGGTTTTAATCACAGGTATTGGGCCATCTCTCCTAGTTAATATGATGGCGTCAATTGTATTTGTTACTGATTATTCACAATTGGCTCTTATTGGCATGTGTTTTTTGTGTTGTTCGACTTTTAGACATGTTCCCTTTTAGTATTTTTTTGTTATTTTTCTTTTCTTCTTTTGTTTATCCTTGTGTTTCTTCCCCTTCCTCCTATTATCTCTCTTCCTTGGTTCTCTCCTCTTCCCATGTTTTGCCTTCTTTTTTGTTTTTTGTCTTAACCGTAGTAGTATATAATTTTGGCTATTTATAATTGTAGCATTGTGGTTCTCTGGCGATATTTTTATGGGCCTTTTTCACCCCTTTTTCCAAATCCCTCAAGGTATGTGGCCTTACTTTGACGGTTTTTTCTGCTCATTATGTGTCAGTGTGTGAATCAATAAGATCTTAATTAGAATTCAAGAAGTATGTAAATACATGGGTTCATTAGTTCATATAGGATAGTTAATCATAAGGAGAAAAGGAACTTGTTTATTAAAGAAACATTCACGTGCCAAAAAGTCAATCTCAAGCATTTAAAGAAACATTTCGCATTTATTTGTTGCATTGATTACAGGGAGTATTGAAGGGATAAGTGTAGGACCCTTGTATTATACTAGATTCCCCCACTGAAATGCATTATACTTTGTAAATTAGGGGCTTAATAATAATGGAAGGATAACACATATCCCACATTAACTCCCTCCAGTTTTAATAGTTGTGTAAAGTGTTGATGGCATATCCCTCCATTTTTTACAATTTTGTGAAACATTGTTGACATATTAGGGTTTCAAGGAAATAGTGTAGTTTCTCAATGACTGACAGTGAATTTTAGAAATGTGAGCAAGGGTTTCAAAGCCTAAAATAAAAGAACATGGTTATCAAATTAGATTCGGTAGGTTTAGTATGAGCACTTGGAAATATAGTGATTTAACAAATATTGAAATATAAATGTTAACTTCTAACTAAGTTTATAGCGGGTGATATAGATATGCAATAAAATACAAATTTGACCCAAGCAAGTAAGCTAGAAAAAATATGAAACCCTATATACAAGAGAGAGGGTAAGATACTTAGGTGATTCGTAATAAATCTGAAGTTGTGTCGAACTGGAAAAACTGGTGAAGCAGAGTGTTGCAATCGAGCCCAAAAATTTGTGTGAATGCTGGAAATGTCGGGACTAGGGCTCCTGGACAGGGTCAAGGATGCCTGGGGCACTACAGACATCCTCTAGGCACATGTGACTACTCAAAACCTTAGAAAACCAGTTTTGAAGCGTTTACGAGATGTTCACTGGATGTCACCTTTTTGTCACATGTACTTCGCTACTTGATTGTTGAATTCGCCTAAAAACCTATAAAGAGAAAGAGCATCTGCAAAACCCTAAAACACATCAAATCCTAAAAATAAAAAGAGATGTAAATGAAGAGTCAGACTGACCCTGGCGGTCACCTAAATGAGTGAGCTTACGATCTGGTCATTGCACTACATTTCAGACTTCATGTAGTTCTATGCTGTGTGTAGAATCGTTGCCCTAGGTGGTTCTTGTGCAAGTTGCACTTGATAGCGAATAATAGCTAGATGTAGAAAATGTAGATAGATGTGTGCATGGAAAAATGAACTTACCCTCCTATGAAGTGTATGCAGAAGAATGTAGTCTCATGTCCCTTGAATGGTAGTTAGATGGATGCTTTGATACTCTTATAATGACCTTTGGATGCAACTTTAGGTGATAGTAGTAGATGTTTAGTGTTTTGTCCTTTATTATGGTCACATAACTTTGTATTTATATAATTCCCTTGTTTGAATTTTGTAATTAACCACTAAAAGGTCGAACCGCCAAGAAAATAAGATGCCCAATAGCTAAAAAGAACCCCAAAAGATGTGAGCAAGATACAAAGAGGTCAGGGGCGCCCAGAGGAGACAGGGGGTGCCTAAGCGATGGTTGTCTCGGCTGGGTGTTGGTGTCTAGACTCGGAAAAACTGAAGTGTCGAAAGTCAAACTAGGAAAGAAGGTGTGTAAGACCAAGAATAAAACAAGAAAGCAAGCCAAGAGCCCAAAGACAATGGTCAATTAGTACTCTTTCTTGCTTAGGAAGCATATGAATAGTGGTATGTGATCAGAACTAGAAGTATACCCAAAGTGTGTGATTTAGTATCTACATTTTGCCCCCACTTTATGTTGTTGATCGAATGCTTGATAACATAAAGTAGATAAGAGATGCATACCTAATAACCATGTAGATCGATGGTGAAAAAGCATGTCGAGGAGACAAGGAAAAGTGTGGAGTGATAAAAAAATGAAGCATGGAAGCTAGAGAAGAGGAAGTGAAAATGATGATGACCCTAGGGATGAAAGCGTATGTATAAATGTCGTGTTTGTACCTGTTGTTGATGTCGCTTGATGTTGAATGATGTGACAGTTACTTCCCATAAGGACAGACCTGCAAAAGAGAAGAGTAAATGAGTAGTCAAATATGTGTATATGAAAATTTCAATCCAAAAAAGTGTGTAAAAATGTGAAAAGGAACATGTGCACTTGATCCATGATGAGTGAAAGAGATAGAAAGGGTCTTGAATGTAAGCTAGGAAAAATACACTACTAAGTTTTTACAATTTTGTGAAGCATTGTTGACATATTAGGGTTTCAAGGTGTTAAGCTATGAAAAATACACTACTAATAAGGAAGTAAAATACTAACAATCATACCCCCCTCCTTTGCGTTCCGTAGAAAACCTCAGAATGGGCTAGGAAACTTGGATTGAGCCCTGATTGTTGTGATATGTAGGTGTTTTTCTTCAAGACGGAGCAAGGCCTTCCTGCAACAATGATCCACTTACTTTGCACCAAATGGGTTAAAAGGATTATGGATTTTGGGGGTGCTTCAAGATGAGGCTATTTGGGCATTAGGACGAGGCAGAGAAGGATGTTCTTTGCTCAAGGGATGCAAGAACTTAGACATGGCATTCAAGTTTATTCTTCGTGTCTTTAAAGGGGAGGGGTAAGGCTGTATTTATAGCCTAGGGGAGTGATTAACGTAGAATAATTTAAGTAATCATGGTTTTGAAAATGTGGGCCAAGATTAGGTGAGTGGGGGACCAAGAAGAATGGGTGAGGATTTGATTTTAGATTTTTTAATTCATAAGTGGAGGATTTTAGGTGAGCGGGGACCACGAAGAGTGGGGTGAGGATTTGATTTTGAATTTTTAATTCAATAGTAGAAAAACATGGAGGATAATGACATTGTGGTGAGGATCAGGTTATTTTTTAGATTTGAAATGGATAATTAATCTTTAACAAATATTGAAATATAAATGTTAAATTCTAATTAAGTTACCAACGTAAAAATATAGATATGCAATAAAATACAAATTTGACCCAAGCAAGTAAGCTAGATAAATTTGAAACCCTAAGTGCAAGAGAGAGGGTAAGATACTTAGTTGATTCCCAATAAATCTGAAGTTGTGTTGAGCTGGAAAACTGATGAACTGAGAAAGTAGAGTGTCGCAACCAAGCCCATAAAAATTGTGTGAATGCTCAGGAAATGTCGGGACTAGGGCACCTATGTAGGGTCAAGGGCACCTGGGGTGTTGCAGACCTCCTCTGGGCACCTGTGATTGCTCAAAACCTCAAAAATTAATTTCACAGGTCACAAGATGTTCATTGGATGTCACCTTTAGTCATTTGTACTTCGTTGTACTTGATCGTTGAATTTCACCTGAAACCTACAAAGAGAAAGAGCACCTGTAAAACCCCAAAACACATCAAATCCTAAAAAGAAAAAGATGTAAATGGGGATTCAGACTGACCCCAACGGTCACCAACTGAGTGAACTTACGATCTGGGTGTGTTGCACTACATTTCAGACTCCATGTAGTTTTGTGTGTGTGTGTGTAGAATCGTGCCCTAGGTGGCTCTTGTGCAAGTTGCACTTGATAGCGAACAATAGCTAGATGTAGAAAATGTAGATAGATGTGTGCATGGAAAAATAAACTTCCCCTCCTATGAAGTGTATGTAGAAGAATGCAGTCCCTTTGTCCCTTGTGTGGATGCTAGATGGATGCTTTGATGCTCTTGTAATGCCTTTGGATGCAACCTTAGGTGATGATAGTAGATGTTTAGTGTTTGGTCCTTTATTATGATCACATAACTTTGTATTTATATGATTCCCTTGTTTGAATTTTGTAATTAACCACTAAAAGGACGACTAGTAAGAAATAAAGATGCCCAACAGCTAGAAAGGACCCAAAAGATGTGAGCAAGATACAAAGAGGTCCAGGGCACCCAGAGGGGACAGGGGTGCCTGGGCGACTAGCATCCTGGCTAGGTGCTGGTGTCCAGACTCAGAAAATGTAAAGTGTGAAAAGTCAGACTAGGAAAGAAGGTGTGTAAGACCAAGAAGGAAAACCAAAAAGCAACAAAGAGGCCAAAGACAGTGGTCAATTAGTACTTTTCTCGCTTAGGAATCATATGAATAGTGGTATGTGATCAAGACTAGAAATATACCCAAAGTGTGATTTAGTGTCTACATTTTCCCCCACTTTATGTTGTTGAGTGAATGCTTGATAACATAAAGTAGATAAGAGATGTGTACCTGATAACCATGTAGATCAATGGCAAAAAGTGTGCCGAGGAGACAAGAAAAAGCGTGGAGTGATAAAAAGTGAAGTGTGGAAGCTAGAGAAGAGGAAGTGAAAATGATGATGACCCTAGGGGTGAAAGTGTATGTGTAGATGTCATGTTGTACCTGTTGTTGATGTCTCTTGATGCTTGATGATGTGATTTTGTGACTACTACTTCCCATAAGGACAACCTATAAAAGAGAAGAGCAAACGAGTAGTCAAATATGTGTATATGAAAAATTTGATCAAAACGAGTAAAAAGTGTGTAAAAAGTATGTAAAAATGTGAAAAGGAACATGTGCACTGATTGTGATGAGTGAAAGAGATAGAAAGGATCCTGAAAATGTTGTATAAGAAGAAGTTTTTTGGGTGATCTCATGCCAGTTGCGCCAAGTGTGAGTTTTTTGGCGATCTCACGCCAAGTACGGAAGAAGTGTAGGGAGAAAGGTCTAGTGTTATTCTCTAACCTTTGACTACTTCCAAAGTGTAAACACCACTACAGATGGTGTGTGTCAAATCCAATCCATTTCAATCCAAGTTTGATCCAAGGCAAAAATAGAAAAGAAGGTGTAATGCATGCATGCCGAGTGTTGAAGGATTGTGTTTGTCCTGTAAAATTTGTTGTGTAAACTGCTATGTAGTTGTGCTAAAAACTGAGAAAAATATGTGTAACTACCCCCTGGTCATAGGCACCCAAGAAGGGTCAGGGGCACCTAGGTGCTACTGTTGTGTCTGGGCGTTAGTGTCTGTGTTGAAGACCCAAGTCATATTCTTGGTCCATTTACTGAGACTGAAGAATGTGTTATACCGGTACTAAACTATGACTATACTACTATTGTATGGGGTGACTAATTCACCCAATGATCCCCCCCCCTCATTTGGGGTGCATGCAACGTCGCAAGGAGGATGCGGCCCAAAAGGAGGACTGGACGTTGTGCTGAAACTGATGCCCTACAGGGGAGGGAATGTGCTTGGTAGAAACCAAGGCACATGCAAACAAAGTGGCTGGAAAACAAGTGTTAGTGCAAACAAGATAAACACACATGTAGAAAACAATATGTAAGTAACAAGCAAGAAGACAATGTGTAATACGCAAGACAATGTAGACCGTGAAAATTGGGTTACAAACATGGGACATCACTCACAATGTCACAAGACAATCGAGGCCGAAGTGGCCAAAAGCATATACAATGTGCACACAAGAAAAAGGGAAAATCCCACAAACAATGGCATACAAGAGACAATGACAAACAATAGCAAACAAAGTAACAAACAACCATGGTAGAAAATAGTTCTTACAAAGAAAATGTTGCACATGAAGCACCTATTAGCATGTTAGAAAGATAAAAAGTATGTCAAAACATGTATGATCTGATATAGTAGTGTGCTAGTATGAATAGGAAGTAGTATAAATAGAAACAATAACACCTGTGATGTGTACGAAAGTGGATGCCCCTAGGAGCCTACTGTGGGACTGGTAAGAGGTATGCATGCCAAACATCCATGTTGCGTGTAATGATCTGTGTAAATTCTGCGATCAAAACTAGAAGGCAAGTGAATGCATGTGTGTATATAGAAAATATAATGACATACAATGTATCTAGCTAACATAGTAAGGACAAAGTGTATACATGCAAGTATAAGTAAGCAAGAACAATGTGCAACCAAGATATGTAGTATGTTGTGGATGAGTGAGATGGAATGGAATGCATAAAGTGAGTGTGATAGGAGCATTGTGCCCCTTCGAGTGAATGTGAATGAGTATGCATGAGATGAGGTTCATTTATAAAAGGCCCCTCAAGTAGTCGAGAATGAACCATAGAACAAGAGTGCATCATCAGGAAATGGTTTGAATTGTGCGCTAGAAAGATATGATCGACAAAGCATAGAGCATATAGAGTGAGTGAGTGTGGTGAGGTTCATTTCAGATTTAGACCCTCAGTAGTCGAGTATGAACCGTGGAACTAGAGTGTGTCATAGGGTAGTGTGTTGTGTGAATGTGATGCTAGAAATGATGTATGAACTAGGTATGTTGAGTGTGAAATGTGTTATGTGATGTGATGTGAGGTTCATGAATGTAGTGAGCCCTCAAACAGTCAAGTGTGAACCATAGCACAAGAGTGTGTCATCGGGTAATGATGATACAAATGTATCAAGATGTGCAAAATGTGTGTGAAAGACTAGATGTGAAGTGTAGAGTGAATCAAGTAGAAATGCAAGACATCTGATAATACTAGAAGGGGGAGAATAAGCATGATGCCCCCAAAGTGTATGATGATAAGTGTGATCAAGTAACATCATCTAAGAGGTCATCATTGTCATGGTCAAAACTGAATGGTGATGCATCTGAGACTTGGTAAGCTATAGTATGTGGTTGATCTCGTAGAGAGCCATTGCGATGTAGATTATACATGCCCATTGCATATTCCTTGTAATATTGAAAGGTGGTAATGGACATCCATGTGCATATACCATTTTGAGTAAGGTTTTGTGAATAACTGAGAAATGATTCATTGCAAATGAAAAATGTGCCAAAGGGCATAGGGAATGAAATGTCGATATGATTAGGATCTAATGTACCACCAATGTAATCGAGCCAAGATTGTCCAAGAGTAAGTGAAAAATGCTTAGATTGTGTGCAACAAAGACTGATAAATGAAATACTCGGAGGCCATAAGCAGTAGTAATGCAAACATATCCATGATATAGATGTGGTGAATGTAGTGGAGGTAAGATATCATCGAGTGTAAACCCAAGCCGAGTCAAGCCATCATGTGTGAAATAGTGTCAAAGATAAGTGGGATCGAATGGAATGTGTGGCCAGTAAGCATTATTCATGAAGAGAGTGCATGTGAAGGGAGGAAGTGCAAATATAATTACTCATGAGAAGAGACTGAAGGTGGTATGACATTGATGTATGGACAGACCTTTGATAAAGTACCATAGCATTAGTAGAAGGGGGGTTTAGTTGAGCATAGGATATCTTAGAAAAGTGGGATGGAACAATGTTCTAGTGTACAAATGGTTCCCTCAAGTGGAGGAAAGTTTTCTGGATAGTGCATGGGTCATGGATCAGCAACAAGATGTATAGTAACAGAAATCAGAATAGGTAATGCAGTAGTTGGGTCTAGGTTGCAATATTGGAATGGTGTACTATTCAACAAGAACTTCATATTCAAATCCTTCATGTAAGAATCTAACACATTGGTGAACTGTAGAAGACATTGCTTGCATTCTATGAAGCCATGGCCTACCAAGTAAGAAATTATATGAAACTGGGATATCAATGACAAAAAAATAGAAATGGAATAGTCTTTGGCCAAACTATGAGTGGTAAGGTGATCCATAGTGCCTATGCATGGACGCGTAGTGGAATTGTATGCTTAAACAAAGATAGATGTTGGGTTAAGAATAGATGCGGGAAGGCCTATAACTTGAATGAATGATAAAGGACAAAGATTGAGTTCAGATCCAGTATCAACTAAAGCACACTTGACTCCCAAGTTATTGATGCAGACTCGTATATATAGAGGAGGATCATTGTCATACATAGAAATATTGGTTAGCTATGGTAGATGGAAAAGTAATCTATTGAAAAATGCATCTATGAATGTATTATAAACAATGTCATCAGATGAGTAGTGGAAGGAATACGAGTAGTAGCCAAAAGAGTAATGATTTTAGCACAACACTCAGGATTGGCTAGCAAGAAATCATGAATAGAAATATTCATGATGAGAAGATCCTAAGAAATAAAATGAAAGCAATAAAAGTATGAGGACCCAAGAGTGTTCGAATGAGATGGGTTCACCAAATGATTATGCAAATATTGAAATATGTATAGATGCTAAATCTAATTATGTACCAACATTTATGATATAATACAATAAAATGTACATATTTGACACAAGAACTTAAGCTAGAAAATTTTGAAACCCTAGTTATGCAAGAGAGAGGGTAAGATACTTAGTTGATTTGCAATAATCCTGAAGTTATGCTGAGCTAAAAAACTGATGAACAGGAAAGAAAAGTGTCGCAACCAAGCCCATAAAATTGTGTGAATGTTGAAAATTGGGACTAGGGTGCCTAGACTAGGTCAAGGGCACCTGGGGCACTGCAAACCTCCTCTGGGTGCTTGTGACTACTCAGAACCTCAGAAAACTCAATTTCGCAGGGTCGTGAAAATGTTTTTTGGATGTCACCTTTGATCGCATGTATTTGTTGCTTGATCGCTGAATTCACCTGAAACCTGCAAAGAGAAAGATCACCTGTAAAACCCCAAAACACATCAAATCCTAAAAATAAAAAGATGCAAATGGGGAGTTAGACTGACCCCAACGTGGTCACCCGACTGAGTGAACTTATGATCCAGGCACTGCACTACATTTCAGACTCCATGTAGTTCTGTGTGTGTGTGTAGAATCATGTGCCCTAGGTGGCTCTTGTGTCAGTTGCACTTGAATAACGAGCAATAGCTAGATGTAGAAAATGTAGATAGATGTGTGCATGGAAAAATGAACTTCCCCTCCTATGAAGTGTATCCAGAAGAATGCAGTCCCTTGTCCCTTGATGTGGTGCTAGATGGATGCTTTGATGATCTTGTAATGCCTTTGGATGCAACCTTAGCTGATAGTAGTATATGTTTAGTGTTTGGTCCTTTATTATGATCACATAACTTTGTATTTATATGATTCCCTTATTTGTATTTTGTACCACTAAAAGGCGGACTAGTGAGAAATAAAGATGCCCAATAGCTAGAAAGGACCCAAAAGATGTGAGTAAGATACAAAGAGGTCGGGGGCGCCTAGAGGGGACGAGGGCACGTAGGCGTTGACATCCTGGATGGGCACTGGTGTCTAGACTTAGAAAAATTGAAGTGTCGAAGGTCATACTGGGAAAGAAGATGTGTAAGACTAAAAAGAAAACCAGAGAGCAACCAAGGAGGTAAAAAAAAGTGGTCAATTAGTATTTTTCTCATTTATGAATCATATGAATAGTGGTATGTGATCAGGACTAGAAGTATACCCGAAGTGTGTGATTTAGTGTCTACATATAGTATTTGGCACTTATTCTAACATGGATTCCATTTATACATAAATAAGAAACATAAGGCACTCTCCTACTCTATCATGTATCTTAATCCTACTACATGAAGATAGTTATTCTCTAGCGTAATTCCTCATAAATCACTACACATGCCACGTAACATATATATACAAACTCTCACTTATCTCCTAATTTATTCATTTTGTACCCTGGAGAGGTTTGTAGGTCTAAGATATGTTCAACCAAGGACCTATCCCACCTTCCATGGACATGTCCCTTGCAATTTTAATGGTCACTTTTTGAAATGGATAACTTAGCCTAGTCGGTCTAGGTGGTACTTTTGGATAGATTGAGCAGGAAATCATACAAATGGTCACATATCAATGCAAACACACCATAAGCTATTTGGGTGTCTATAGATCCTCTACTTTCTCACTCTTATAAGGTCAAGAGAAAGTATTGAATTATTTTGTTCCCTATATCACTGAACAATAGGAAGCTTGTAAACACTCAAAATTGGCAATTTACTCTTTGACATTACTAGTTTTGACAATGCACAATTGTTAATGTAAACACATTATTTCTATCCCCACTTAGTGTGTCCTAAGATCTCTTGTCTAACTTTTTAGTCATACACCCTAATATGTCAATATATTTTTAGAGTCCAATGTATAAAATCCATAGACAATTCCCAAATGACAAGATGCAAACTCTGATTTTCATGTTTTTCATCCCTGGGAAAAACCGTACAGTTTGGTCAAGAGTTCATATGCAGTATTGACCTTTTTTTATGGATTTGCACTAACATATCCTCCATATTTGCTTTATGTTTGGCTCATTACTCCCTCCGGGTCATCTATTCTTCAATAATTTTCCTTCGAAACCCTTTATAAGCAAGTATAGAATCTCTCATTCACACACTTAAAAATCATATGACGCTACATTGATACAATCACTTTCTAAATCTTGTAAAAGGCACCAAAGGCTCCCTAGATTTCACAAAATCACATGCTCGTTCATTAGGGAAATAATCACCAAGTGTTTCAAACATCATACCAGGTCAAGAAGTTAATTCATCACACTTGCAAGCACTCAAACATCCCTTCTGCAAGTATTTTAGCAATATTCAAAATCAACTTAAGAATTGTCAAAGAAATTGCCAAATCATAATTGTATACATTTAGATAACACATTCTAGGTGGAGAATGACATTCAGTTTGAGGTCTCTTCAAAGTATTACCAACGTCGATGGTGCACGAGGGTGTCCAAAACCTAACTAATGTTTGTTTCACAAAGTCTCTCACCCATGGCTAGGGTTTGAGATCTTATTCAGAATGTTCAAAAGACTTTGAAACATGATTGATAATCAGGGTTTGATAGTGATAAACATTTCCAAGAAAGTGACACTCCTAAAAAATTATAGATTCATAATCCAAGCAAGTCCTAGACCATACAATAGGGCCAAGACTGTACGAACGGTCCTGACAGAGTTGTATGGTCCTTCCCCGAGTCAATTTCCAATCACAGTTCCAGGAACAAATCATTATTAGGTTTAGATCTCCCAGTTCCATTAGTATGCACACCCAAAAACTTCCCAGAATAATATGTAATCAGCTAAGTACACTCATTGCCTTTGTGTTTTTCAAGTTTGTAGCATATCGTGTAAGCATCGAATGTGTTGTTATGATATAAGTATGATTAATCTTGGAAGTTAATTAATCAGAATAATCCTTGTATTTACTCTTGTATCTTATTGTACTTAATTCACTAAATAATTATATTACTCAATCTAAAAAAGGGTGTAAACAAAATCTACTAAAATTACTAAAGTCATTTATATCATAGTCATAGATTAAACCATGAGCCAAAAATTGAAGTATTGAGTGTGTGTTGTCAAGTGTGAGGGTCATACCAAGGGCTTCAACGTAAGTGTTATTTTATATCACATACATCTCATCATAACTTAGGGAACTATGTGGGCTTGATTCCATCTTCAAAGCAGTGGTATGTAGAGAGTAGTGCTCAACACATTATTGAAGGTGTGGTGAAGCGAGACAACACAAATTCTTTAACCCCTTTTCAAGTCTAAGGCACAATATTAGGGTTTTAAAGAAAGAAAAATCCATATCTCAGTATAACATAATCATTGTAGGGAAATGAGCCCAAAAATTAGACCTTCAGAGACAAATGAAGTATATTTCGACACTGTAGACACAAAATCACGCACTTTGGGTAATTATCTAGTCTTGATTACATATTACTATTCATGTGATTCCTAAGTAAGAAAAGTGTTAACCCATGTCTCTGGCCACCTTTCTTAGCTTCTCTTGGTCTTACACCCTTACTTGCTCAGTCTACCTTTTTATACCCCAAATTTTATCATCTAGGACACTAGTGCCCAACTAGGACGTTAGGACCAGGCGTCCTCATCCCCTCTGGGCGCCCCTGACCCCTTTGTACTTTACTCACACTTTTTGGGTCCTTTCTAGCCATTTGAGCATCTTAACGTTTTAGTAGTCGGCCTTTTCTGGGTTAATTACAAAATTCAAGCAAAGGAATCATATAAATATAAAGTTATGTGATCATAATAAAGGACCAAGCACTAAGCATTAGTTATCACCAACTAAGGTTGCATCCATCAAGGCATCTAAGAGCTCCATTGCATCCATCTAACACCATCACAAGAGACACAAGGGCTGGTTATTCTACATACACTTCATAGGAGGGAATTTCATTCTATTCCATGCACACATTTACTACATTTCTTTACATCTAGCTCTTTTCTCGCTATCTAGTGCGACACACACAAGAGCCACCTAGGGGAAGATTCTGCACACACACACACACATAAGAACTACATTAGGTCTGAGATGTAGTGCAACGCTTAATCATAATTTCACCATTGTGATAGCTTAGGACAATCTGACCCCTCATTTTGCATCTTTCTTTTTTAGGATTTGATGTCTATTTAAGGGTTTTGCAGGTTCATATTTCATTGTAGGTTTATGGTGACCTCAATGATCTTGGTGCGACCTCAAAGTGACCAAAGGAAACTAAAGGTGAACACCTTGTGACACCTTAGAGGAGGTTTTATGAGCTTTTCCACAGACCCAGGCGCCCAGAAACATGCCTAGGGTGCCCACAGGCGCCACTGTCCCTCTCTATGCACCCCAGTCTAACCAATCTCTCTGGATCTACATTTTTTTGGGTCTCTATGTGACACTCCTGCTGCTCTGTTCACCTGGTCATTACTTCAGTGCAATTTAAAATTAATTATGAATCAACTATGTACCTTCTTCTCTTCCTCCTTGCAATTAGGGTTTCATAATTTATTCCTTAGTTTTCTTGTGTATCGTTTATGTACTTTATTACATATTTAGTTACTGCTACAATAACATTAGATTAGGCATAAAATTCACATTTAGCTTAATCAGACATTCAAAAATGGGAGGAGATAGAAATGACATGATTCACATGATCGAGCCAAATAATAAAACCATATTGAAACAATGATATTGTTTATATCAATACACACTCAACAAACACACAAAGAGGTTAAACTATCAAATAATTCACTTAATATATTATTTCCGTATATAAGGGAGTACCTGGTAGTATATATCCATGTAATTTTGTTTCATAACAACCAATTAGGTTTGGTGAACAAATTATTTGTTAGGAGGAGTGACTAAACATATTACAGACACCCAAATTTGGTCATTTAATATTTGATAATGTTGGTTTTGGCTTATATCCCTTATATATGAATTGTCACATAAAGCAATCTTAAACACACTATCTCAATCTATCCTAAGGCTTATAATCCCTCATTCTACTACAAAGTCACCTATAATAACAGTCTTATTAAGAAAAAACACTTGTATCGACCTCTCTAGATCATTATTTAGGACTCAACCCTATAGGACAAAACCATGGACCAACTAGGACAAAATCAAATTCTGATCATGTCCCTTATTGATCGATTATATCCTTAATTCTCTAACAGTCAAATTTACAAATGAATATCTTTTTATGAGTTGATCCCTCTCCTATAGGTTGAATATAACGTGATATATTACCTTTGGATAAATATAAATGTGAATCAAACCCACTCATTTACTTAATACTTGGGTTCTTACACTTGGTCTTCACCATCTAAACATGAATCAAGTTTCCCTATTCTTCCATATTACAGTATCATACACTAGGAACAATCCCTGTGTTGGTCCGAAGAACTCTAAACTAGGTTAAGAATAAGTCTTATCAAGATAAACATACTCAAAGTCACGTCAAAGCAAACATTATCAAATGTCAAAGAGCCAAATTCTACTTGTATAAATGTAGATGAAAAGAGTACAATTACACTTCCAATAGGTGGATAACTACTCGGGTTTAATTCTTCTAAGTAGTGATACATAGGCATAGTGGGTTCCAATAAAACAAAAAAATGACCACTTTTTACAAGACATTCAAGGAAGCTAGGGTTTCAAGAGTATGAGACTAATTTTGGCAACTTATGTTCATCTTTCGGATACCAAATCGCACAAAAAGCTACACATTCAATAGTTGCAAGAGGTCATACAACCACATATTCATTTTTTAGAGAAAGAAAAGTATGTAGAACTCTATACAAGAGCAACTAACATTTTTGTCCATAATAGTCGATTTTATCCAAAAGAAGATAAAGATCTGCTTTGAGAGATGAATCATCTATATCAATTTTCTTATATGTTTCTCCCAATTTCAAGCCCATGTCGGTCATAAAACTATAGAGAAAGCTAAGTGCACTATCTTCTTGGATTTTTCTATATTTAGCATGTGCCCTAATTAATCATTTACTATATGTTCAGATGTATACTTGAATGTTTAATCTAGTAATATGAATATACATTCTTTCTATATTTAAATCCCAAAAAAGATTTTATCATCACATAAAATTCAAGTAGGGTTGAATCATTTAGTGAACTCATTTATTGATCTTATACACCTTTCCTTCTAGGGTTTGGCCCTCCATTTTGGTTATCGTTTGTATATCCTTTGTTGTTATATTCTTATTTTTTATGGGATCCAATTCCCTATTATGGCTCTAAAATATATCCAATCCAAAACTATGTCGCAAATAGACACCCCCATCATCAAACACCCTCTTAATGATGTTATCATAGTAGTCCTTTTCATACCTTCTCAAGATGAGGTTAGCCAAGAGGATACCATTCTTACCACTACCGCAGAAGAGTTTGATGCAATCGATGAAAAATTACAAAATATTTCAATCTTAGTCCTCGAAAAATTTATGCATTATTATTCATATCTAAAGAAAAAAAGAAAAACATGGTTGCATCCATTATACCTATATCTACAATTGGTATGGGGGTACCTAATGTTGCTCCACAAGTTTCAATTCCCATTTCAACTCATACTACAATTTCATAACCTCTTTTGCATATGCATGGTTCCTTACCCACCTCATCTTCTACACATTCCCTCAAATATACCATTTTGATATCTAGGATAAGGTGTTGTAGTTAGATTAGGGTGTGTTTTGAGCCTCTCATGTCCTGGATTCATATCTCTTAATTAACAATCCAATAACACCCAAGGTGGCATACTATCCTTTTCCCATAGGATTTTTTGCTTCCAAGCTTTTAATGTATAGTGGTAAAGAGGATTCCAAACAACATCTTTAATATTTCTACGCAACATGTCTAGACTATTCTTACAACAATAAGACTCTCACTATTTTGTTTCCAAGAATTCTTAAGGACTATGCATTACAATGGCTTTATGACCTTCCTCTTCAATCAATGAATGTATTTAATATTTTTTCCAATAAATTTCTAGAACATTTTTCATTCAACATCATTGAAAAAGTCTCATGTGCAAAAATGGCAAGGCTCTAACAAGGATCCAATAAGCCAATTAGTGACTATGTGTTAAGATACACAACTATGATTATTAGATGAATAATACACTTGTAAATAATTAGCTCAAAGATTTGTTTATACATATTTTGCTATACTCTTTGTAAGAATGTATCATGTTTGATAATTGATAATCTTTCCATGAGCTATGTCACATATGTTGTCATAAAAGTCTACACCCCCCAAAAAAATCATACTTTCAAAAAAAAAAAAATCCATATTTTAAGAGTTAAGCCATCTTTGTGGTAGGGGTCACTCTTGTTTATTTTGAAAAAAAATCTCATCATTTATATGTTTACATAATTAAGTTGATTTTTTAATACTTTTGATATGTTGATGATCACATGTTTTAATTTTGAATGGAACATGACAATTGTGTGTTGTATTTCACAAAAGGTAGTTTTTTTTTTTAATTTGAGTAGGACAATTATCTTCATAGGCTCTAGTGAGAATAGATGGTAATGATATTAATTCATTGAGAAGGTAAAGTTAAACGCATGCAAGTTTAAATGAGTTCATTGATGGTGGTATTATGCTTGAGTAACCACTTTCTCATGGATGAAACTCTTGAGGGTGTGTTAACCCAACAATGGAACTTGATATATGTTTGATTTTTTTAATGGTTTTTCCAACATATTAAGAATATATACCATGGACCATGATTTAATGTATGGTTTCTCCATTACTTGTTAAAGGGTCTAAGGTGTCTTAACTACTTTGGAGGACTAATGATATCACCTAGTCGTGGATTATGGCATTTCATGTTTAATTGATAAGATCAATATTCTTGAGTAGTGGTTGGTAGAGCAATTGGAAATGTGTTTAGTATTTTATAGTATATTTGGATAGTGAAAAAAACTCTAGCCAAATTTAGAATTTTGATTTAAGATGGGTTAGTGAATAGAAAGTAAAAATTTAGAGAAACCCTAATCTAATCTCACTAAATTTAGAATGAATTTTATTTATTTATATGAGTTTTCCTTGTTTATTAGTTCTCCATTCTAGTTTGAATCTCATGTTATTTGGAGTGATAGATATTTTATTCTCAAAAAAATTGTCTTTATAAAGAATATAGTGATGGTAGTATGGTGTTTTGGAAGATAAATATCTTGTAAATTTCTAATGGTTGTGCCCTAACCAAGTTAGGCATTCATGTATGCAAAGCTAATTCATTTTAAGATTGGGGATGTTTGTTGGCCTCCCTCTATCGTTGAGAGAATTCCTATGTCCATTCACATAAGTTTGTCCAAGGTATGGTTTCCCCTTACCATCGTTGTTTTGGGTTAATATGAATCTTACCATGAATGTATATTTTTTCATGTGTAAATGGGTGTTGGAAATATTTTGGTTTCATTTCAAATCACATTTTGAAACTGCTACCCATGGCATTTTTAGAAGTCATTTCGTTTTAAAATATATTGTTGCAAGCTCTCAATGGTATGAACTGGTATATCTAATTTTGAGAAATGAATTTTTGGGTGAATGGTAATAACTTTATCCCCTATGCTTGATATTTGGTGTTCTTTGGGTAACAAGTTGTGCATTCTTGTATATAATGGTGGCTATAGAGTGAAATGATTTCAATTTTTTTGTATAATAGAAAGATAAGAGGTTTACACATTTCTAGGTAATTTATATTTTTAATATTAAGTTTTGGCTTAAAATTAAAGTCTTAGAAAAGCCTTGTGGTGTTCTATTTAATCCTAAAAAATTGTACTTTTGCAATACATATAAATCATCAATGTGTTAAATTCAACAGTTGAATGATTGCAGACCAAAAAAGTGTAGATAGATGACCATTTGGGGGCTAACATTAAGCTCTCCCAAAAACTATCTAAAATGTCATTTTTTAGAAAGTGAATGTTTCTATACATTTTTAGGGTTTCATATTTCATATTGTTTAGTCTGGAAAAATTTAATGCCAAGGATTGAGGACGAATGGGAATAAGAAAATTTGGATATATTTAAGTGTTTGGATGTCTTTGCAAGACCATGCTTTTGTAGATTTCTTACATAGTCAAAATGAAAATACTTGAGCTCATTGATAATGTATGTGGCATCCAAACAAGTATATGACTGCACTATACTTTAAGAACGTGTAGACACCGATTTTTGGTAACTTCTCCTTGTGTAATGCCAAGTTTTATTATGCTCCATTGATAAGACAAATACTCACATTTAGAATCCAATGAGTTCATCTCTCTAGCTCTCATATGACTTGATTATCATTACATTTTTCTTTGTCATCTATGTTGGGAATATTATCTAATTAAATAAATAAACAACATTTGTGTTTCATGTCCAAAATTTATGTTTTAATTTTCTCCTTCTCTTTCTAAAACCATACAACTAGGTTAAGGTGTGGGGTTTGGTCTTGGCTAACTTGTATGGTATTTTCTCCTCAAGTTCACTAATTTTGTTTTCAATTTGAATATATTCTTTGGGTCACTTCATCTTCTTAAGGTCGGCCTTATTAGAATATTTCACCTACTAAAGGTTATATAAGAAATTCAATGTCACTTTATAACTCACTTGGCACTCTTACAAGATCATATTACAAATATTATTTAAAAATCACTTAAAGGGTTCTTAAATATTTCCAAATCAAATGCACATTAATTAGAGTAGTCCCTATTGTAGTTATGAAGCACTCAACCAGGTCAAATATTCTAGTTTCTTCCATTTTCTAACATGTAAAGGTCATAAAGCCATGTCTTGGCAAAAGTAAGGTAACTCCAATCATTTTTCAATGGTTTCAAAGAACAAAGGGTTAGGTCACGTAATTGAGGCATACCACGTCACATTACTACCATAATGGGTACATTCTACACTATGGGCATGTACACGGATTTAGGGGGGCAATAAGTGGCAAAAAATCATGAACAAAGCGGAATAACATTTTTGGTGGAGTTTGGTATTACCAAACCAAAATGTGTTCATGTTATAATGTGTACACGTTATAACGTGTATGTGCTATAATACGTATGCATTATACCACATACATGTTACTTAAAACTATATATTAAAAAATCCCATTTTCCATATCTATTCCGCCTCAAACACTTATTTTCATCCAAAGTCTCCATTCATGGTTCTAATTTAACCATTTTTCTCCAAAAAAAAATTACATATCACACTAAAGGTTGCATCAAGGTGTATTCGAAAATGCTGCACTAAAAAAGAGGTAGAAAATTTCTTTTTTCTCAATTGCAATTAAAATTGGTAAATTTTTGATATTAATAAAAACATGTTTTTATGATTCTTACAGTTCTTCCACAAGCAGAAAAAACCCTACAAATCCTCGTAGCCATCCTAACCCCATTAGCCCTCATATAATTGGTGTAGATCCTCCAGGTAGTCAAGAGGATTTGGCTGCCCATATAATGGAGAATAAACTCCAAATTGAGGAATTTATTCAATTAATGAGGGATGCCCATTCCATGAACCCCCACCATGCCTCCCTTATAAACATATTGGAGTCATTATTAGCTTAGGTTGACTTGGAAACAAGTCAAATTGATAGGTGGACATCCTATAAAGAGCCTTGCAGGGCTTATTATGCTAATAAATTATCAAATTCAATAGTAAAAGATAAACAAATTACAAAAGACCTCATATGTGCACTATTCACCGACCCTATAACCAATTTTCATGTTCCTTTATCATGTAAACGCTTTTCTAATCCACTTTTGCAACAATAATTTGATAAAAGATAATTTTTGGGACCGATGGTGGATGGTATTTGATATACCACCTTGCAATAACAATGAAGTTAAGTTATAATTTTTGAGGAAAATCTATTGTGAGTTTATCCTCAGTGAGATCCCCAACTATTTTGACTACTCCCAGTTTTAGGGCCAAGGAAAAGGCTATACACAAGATAGAATAGGTACACATCGTGCTCCTATTCAGCATGTTAACATCCCCATCAAAAATCCCCCTCATCCTGAGACAGTCTCTGTAGTAGTGAAGGAGACAATAGAGATTAACACACTACATGTGCTTCATTTGCACTCATTGATACCCTTGTTTAGCATATGAGAGAGATTTTCTTAAGTTGATGTTGGTGGAGGCTGACATAGGATTCCTCTAAGTATTACTAGCATGAGGCCACATATTTGTGAATCTTGTGGTGGCATATGTATTGGACCCGATTGAGGATGACAGTTTCATGCAAACTGGTGTTGGTGGAGTTTATGGTGGTGCACATGATGTGGCTATGTTTGAGCGTTTTTTTAGTGATACATTTGGATTGCAGACCTCGATGGTGACTTCATAGGTATTTTTATTTTTTATTACATGTTACAAAAAAATGAGTACAATATGTATATGTTAAAATCAAAATATTTGTATTTGAACTGGTCAAATTTATTAATTTACACACACACACATGTGCATTAATATTACAACACAAGGGAGGGATGTCATCATCCCAACCACATGTTTCAGTACCATGCCAATGTTTACATTCATAGAGGTAATTTAGAAATGTTTTGACTTTTTTTCACAAGTTATGTATTAATAATGTTATATATAGTTCAAATATATGTCTATATGTTTTTGTATGTGTGTGTATGTGTGCGTATGCTCAACTAACAACATGATATATTATTTGTAAAGTTGATGACCACACAAGACACTCCACCATCTCTGTGAGGAGTAGACAAAGGTGTTGTCGCTGCAATTTCATTTGTGCAACAACTCACTGAGGTATAAATTATGAATTGCTATGATTTTCATTAGTGTTATTCATATTATGGAATTATTTTAATAATTCCCTCATTGTAACATCATGTAGATAGTTGATGTGAATGCATTTGTATGCAGGAGTTTCCCATGACTAGTAACAACCCAATACAGATGATTAATAGGTGTGGTATGGTAAAAAATATTTTTATTGATAAACTTAATTAAAATATTGTCATTATATACTCAGTTGGTGTAAATGTTTAGATGCATTCAAAAATTTAATTGTTAATATAGTTCTACAAGCTAATTTGATGTTTCATTTTGTATTTTATATGTATGCAGGGTTCAACCCCTTCAATTTTCCATTCGAGGGCACATACTCCTTGTTATTATCAACTTTGACACCCTTGTTCGTGATCCAGTAGCTCCTGTTAGACCCTGTTAACTCGACAAGATGTAGATTGAGTGTGACCGAGAGATTGTGGTAAGTGTGCGTGCATGTAAATAGTTTCATTACCATGGTCCTATGCATATTGAAAACTTATGTAAAGTTTTGAGCAAACAATATTATATGCACAAGTTCAACTACAATCGAGCTTTGAGTATAAGAGGACTCATAGTCGAACCGTGGAGGATCCCAAGTCATCTCGTGGAGCTCCATCTACGTCTAAGGGAGAGCCTTCTTTGAGCAAGGCAAAGAGAGGGATATATTTTGATTTAGGATATAGTGTGAGTGAGTGTGTGTGTGTGTGTGTGTGTGTGTGTGTGTGTGTGTGTGTGTGTGTGTGTGTGTGTGTGTGTATGTATGTGTGTGTGTATTTGGATTAGGACATTTATTTTGTATGCCTATATGGCAATGTATGCATGTTCCACATTATACATGCCTATATGGCATTGACTTGGCATTCTATGTATTCACATATTTGTATTGCATTAATATTATGGAACTCAATATGTTTTTATGGTCTTACATTTTTAAGATTATAATTATATGGATTAATATGATGTGCACGTGACAATATGACATTATGGATATTCTACATTTATTGGTGTTGTATACTAGCATTTTGGTTGTCTTATGACCTTTCACATGTTAGTAATGCATGTAATGCATGAATCTTTGGAAATCAAGTCATATTAGTAAAAGCAATATCTATAACATATAAATATTCTCTAAGTAATTATTTAGTTAATATCAACGTGTACATGTATATTCATGTTCATATGTGTGCCAAAAACTTAACTCTCATATATGGAGGTGCAAAATATTTGTTTAGAGAACCTTTTAGAGGAGGTTCAAAATTTTAATAATTAATATATTATTGAATTTTAAGTATATATTTGGTTTCATTAGAGTGGTTTCATAATAATAATGACTAGCTATTCATATTCATTAAGTGGTTTCATCTCTTTCAATCAAAAATGATTTCTCATTAAAGTGATACATATAGTAACTAGTCCTTGTAATATAGTCATAAGAGGAGGAATTGTATATTGTCATACTCCTTGCAATATAGGCATAATAGGAGGGAAAGTGTATTTTCATACTCCTTACAATATAGGCATGTCAAAGGAGGGATTGTTCTTGGAACTCGTGATACCAAAGGGATAGTCCTTTAAGAGTCGTGAGAGCAAAAAAGGGTATAGCTTCGATAGGTGATTTCTTAGATTCCATGGCATGTGAATTGAAAGGTCTCATCTAGACCTACACATATGCATTGATACCCTCTACAAAATCCTATCACGGTTTTCCCCTAGGTCAATGTAGCTTTATCGTTGTCCTAGTGAATACAACAGTGTCGAAAACTTCAATTTGAGTTAGTATTAGGTCATCAAACGATATTTTGAAACTAGAAGATTGTGGCACCAAATAGAAATATCCCACACATCATGGTGGCCTTGTATCCTACACTAGGTGAGAGGTTTAATTTTGGTGCCCAATGATCCTTGTCCTTCTCGGCTACATTCGGTCGGGCGTAGCCCCTTAAGAACCCATGAGAGAAAAAAAGGTATAACTTCAATTGGTGAGTTCTATAACTACGTGGCACTTTGAAAGGTCTCATATAGACCTAAATGCCTCCATAGTGAGACCCTATATGAAATCCTATCATGCTTTTTCCTGGGTCTACATGGTTTTCCCTAGGTCAATATGGTTTTCTCGTTGTCCCAGTGAATGCAACGATGTCAAAAACTTCAATTTTAGTCAGTGTTAGGCTGCCAAATGTGATATTTTGTAACCGGAATCTTGTGGCACCAAAAAGATAGCTCCCACACGTCATATGGGGTGACTTGGTATACACTAGGTGAGGAATGTTTTTAGTACCCAATGATCCTGGTCCTTCCCAGCTACATCGATCGAGCGTAGTCCCTTAAGAGCCCTGAGAGTAAAAAAAGGTATAACTTTGACAAGTGATTTATCAGACTTTGTAACACTTTGAAAAGTCTCATCTGGAACCTAAAGATATGAGTTTAGACCCTCTACAAAACATTCTTGCAGTTTTCCCTAGGATAATGTGGTTTTATCACTATCCCAAGGAACACAATTGTGCCAAAAACTTCAATTTGAGTCAGTATTAGGCTTTCAAACACAATATTTTACAACAGAAGCTCGTGGCACTAAATGGAAAAATCTCAAATGTCAGGGTGGCCTGGTATAAACTAGGTGAGGCATCATTTTGGTGCCCAATGATCTGGGTCCTTCTTAGCTAAATTGGTCGGGTGTAGTCCCTTAAGAGCCTTGAGAGTAAAAAAGGGTATAACTTCGACATGTGATTTATTGAACGTTGTCACAACTTTAAAATGTATCATCTAGACTAAAATCTACATGTTGGGACCCACTACAAAATCCTATCATGGTTTTCACCAAGTCAATGCAATTTTATTTGTCTTAGGGAACACAACGGTGCATAAAACTTTAGTTTGAGTTAATATTAGGTTGCCAAAATGGGATATTTTACAACTGGAAGCTTGTGGCACCAAACAGAAAGCTCCCACATGTTGGGGTAGCCATGTACATGCTAGGTAAGGTATCATTTTGGTGCCCAATGATTCACGTCCTTCCTAGCTACATTGGTTGTGCATAGTCCTTTAAGAGTACTAAGAATAAAAAAGGGTATAACTTCGATGGCTGAATTCTTGTAATCCATGACACTTTGAAATGTCTCATTTAGACCTAAAGGTTTGCATTGGGACCCTCTACGATGTCCTATCATGGGTTTTCCCAAGTCAATGGGGTTTTCTCATTGTCTCGGTGATCGCAACGATGCCAAAAACTTCTATTTGAGTCAATATTAGGCTGTCAATTGTGATATTTTGAAATCAAAAGCTAATGGCACCAAAGGGATAGATCCCACACATCAGGATGACTTGGTATACACTAGGTGAGGCATCATTTTTAATGCTCAATGATCTTGATCCTTTCTGGCTACATTGGTCAAGTGTAGTCTCTTAAGAGCCCTAAAAACAAAAATGGTATAACTTTGATGGGTGAGTTTTTGGACTCCGTGGTACTTTGAAAGGTCTCGTCTAGACCTACACGTCTATGATGGGACCCTATATGAAATCCTATCACAATTTTTCCCAAGTCAATGTGGTTTTCTCTCTATCACAGGGAATGCAATAGTGCCAAAAGCTTCAATTTGAGTCAGTATTAGGCCACCAAATGTAATATTTTGTAACTAGAAGCTCATGCCACCAAACAGAAAAATCCCACATGTCAGAGTGGCCTAATTTATTCTAAGCGAGACATCATTTTTGTGCTTAATGATCTCTATCCTTCTCGACTACATGAGTCAAGCATAGTGATTAACTAAAATAGATTTATTCTACTATAATCTAATGTTATATGAGTAGTAAAATAACTAAATAAATGAAGTAATAAAATATTGAAATACACCCAAGTAAGCTAAGCAATTAGAATGTAAAACCCTAATGTGCAAAGAGGCTCAAGAAGGGTTTAACTGATTTGCAGATGTCATAAGATTGTGTCGCAGTGTAGACTAGGTGAACAGGAGGAGGAAACCTTCGCACAGGAGCCTGAAAAAGTTCAAATTTGGACTGTCTGGCTAGACTGGGGAACCTAGAGAGGGATAGGGACGCCTGTGGGCACCCTGGTATGAGATTTGTGTGCCATGGTCTGTGGAAATGGCCAAGAATCCTCCTCTGGAGTGTCGTTGGATGTTTGTTTGTGTTCACTTCCTATCACGTGAATGTCACTGAACTTTGCCAGTTGTCGTCGTAAACCTGTAATGAAGAATCACCTCCTATGAAGTGTGACGTAGATGAACCAACCTTTTTTGCCCTATGCTGGAGCTAGATGGATGCAAATGTAGCTAAAGATGCCTTTGATGAATGTAACCTTAGGTGGAGATAGCTAGTGCTTAGTGTTTGGTCCCTCATTATGGTCACATTTTTGATATTTAAACGCTTTTGACCGGAGCTATGAACCAGGGGGATGGACCCCAACATTACAAGAGGAAGGAGAGGAAGAAGGGAAGAAAGGGGGAGGACATGGAGAAAGAAGAAGAAGAAAAAGGTGAAGGGGGGGCAACAGCCAGTGACGTGGCGAGATAGCCAAGAACAGTAACCCATGAACGGAACCAAAACAATGCAAAAAGGAGGAGTGCGGGATCCTCTGCATCAACCAAAACTGGTACCAGCTCGGCAGTTGGACTCACATAGAAGGAGCCTGTATGCACTCCAAGCCCTATCCTTTAAAGCATTCCACTGATCGATTGTAGAGTATACAGGGAAGCCAACGGCCTCAATATCCACTTCAGGCAGAAGACGATGATCAAGCCTTCCCATCGTGAACAGAGTGCTGACGCTTTGGGCATGGTTGAGAAGGTCCCTATACTGGCCACAAATCCACTTGATGCCACACCCTGAGCTGATTGCAATATCATCAACCTCCTCAACCCAGAGGAGTGGATCCGGCAGGGAGAAGTCAGCCAGTTCATCACGGAGGCCCGCACGGTGAGCGGGAAAGATAACAGAATTGGCAATGAATTCCATGATGACCAAATCCTCCTCCAAAAGCAGGTAGAAGGAGATGAAGGCAGTAGTGATGTCTGTGTTTGTGTGTGCCTGGCGAGAACGAAAATGATAAGAGTCTCCCAAAATAGTTTCAATTGCTTCAGCTTCCTGGAGTGAAGAATATTGGAAGACTTCTGACAGACAGGAGCGATCAATCTCCAAAGTTGAGGTGACGTCTGCACCATGCTATGAAGGGTAACAAAAGGGAACCCAAGAAACACCATTGTAAGACGCTGGAGAACAAGCAATGCGTGGAAACTGAGACCGAGAGACACAGAACAAAGAGTTGGCAACCTTCTCCCTTAAATGGAGCGCTACACACGTGTGAGGCCTAATCCAAACTATTGAGTCGAGCTGGCCCACTCGTGGGAGATTAGGCTTGACAGACCATGCCAAACTTTATCGGTACCTGAAGTGACAATGGTGGCGGGGTAATCAATTGCATAGTTTGCCAAAAAATCAGCCGCTTGGTTTGTTTCTCTGTAATTATGTGTAATGTACCAGGAGCTGATTTTGTTCAACCAAAATAGAATTTGGGGGATAAAGGTATTGATTTTCCACGATGGGGATGTGCCTCTAGAAACTGCACATATAATAATTTGGGAGTCCCCTTCAATAAATAGATGTGAACAACCTAACTGGGCAGCCATCTTGACCCCTTCTAGTAGCGCTTGGGCTTCAAGCATTGTTACACGAGCCATCTCTGAGAGGGTAGGAACCAGCCTTGATGAGATTACCAAATTCATCCCTAAGAATACAACCTGCACCTGATTTACCTGGGTTCCCTCTAGAAGCGCCATCAAAATTGAGTTTCCATGAACCCTTCGGAGGGGGTCACCATCTTGCCCTTTTTCTATGAATTAATTTTTCAACTTGAGTGAGGCCTTTTTTAACAATAGAGTTGGGGCCAGGTTGCTTTATGAGGGGCCAGGAATTCATGATATTGAAATCCCTAGAGGAGAAAGTGGATTGTGACAAACAATTAACACTGACTTTCTTCGAGATGGCCACTTCCAGCTTGTTGAGAAAAGCGTGTAACTCGGCTATTTGTTCCCTGAAGAGAGAAGATTGCATGTTCCCACCAAATATGCCACAGGAGGAAGAAGGGGGCTATGTACCAAATAGAACTGAGGGAGCTATTGTTGTTATATCTCAGCAAGAGAGAAGGGTCTCTCCTATATTATTGCATGGGACCCAAGCTAGATTTAATTTGCTAAGGAGCCAACCCCAACAACTGGACGCGAATGGGAAAAATAGAAAGAGATGATCAAGGTCTTCCTCAGCAGCACCACAGAGCACACACTTGGATGGACCAGCATAACCCCATGATCTCCACCTAACTTGAGTCAGAACTTTCTTTTTCATAACCAACCAGCCGAAAATTGCCACCTTGGGAGAGATACTAGGATGCCAACAGCCGTAGGAATAGGGAAGACCCTGGCCAAACCGTGAGATGAGAATATTATAGCCAACTTTCATGGAGAAGGATCCTGTTGCATCCCCAAGCCAAATCATACGATCATCATTATTAAGAAAGTGTGCATTTCTGTCCTGTAAGGCACCCTTGAAGAGATTGGATTCCTGTGCATTAGCCCCAATATTGGAGATATCTTTCCAAAGCCAAGACGACGAGCCATCAAGATTCTGACTGCCATAATCAGCAACCATAGATCCCCAAGTAATCTTGGTCGTATTCATTACTCTGTTGAGTTCAGGCGTGAGATTAAGGGGTGGGGATCCGTTCCAACTTTCCTCCCAAAAGGTGGTGAGCTGACCGTTATTGATGTTCCAAGAGACCGACTCAACAATCAGGGGTTTGGACTTGCAGAAGAAATTCTAGATATGTGATCCTTTGGGGAGCTCAGTGTTGGATAACAGTAGCTCAGGGTGACCCCCCCGAGATACTTGTGGGAAAGAACTTGGAATGCAAGCCGTTTGGCGTCTGAGATGAAGTTCCAGACAAGTTTTGCTCCGAGGGCTGAATTCTGAAGAGAAAGATCCAGAATTCCCAACCCACCAAGGCGTTTAGGTAATTTGACCGTATCCCAGTTTACAAGGTGAAATTTGTGCTCTTCATTGTTTCCTTGCCATAAGAAGGATCTGACAATCTTTTCAATTTTGAGTAGAACAGATTTAGGGATCTGCATGACAGACATCATGTATATCGGAATGGCTAGGAGAACTGAATTTATCAATAGGGCTCGTCCCACCAGGGATAGCCATTTTCCTTTCCATGAGAGTAATCTAGAAGAAATGGAGTTTATAAGCCCGTCCCAAAGAAGCACTTTACCATTCCCATGAAAAAGTGGGATACCCAGATATTTGTGGGGGAGAACACCCACGGTGAAGCTGAGAATTGCTTTGATCCTACATTGCAATCTTGGGGCAACATTAAAGAAGAAAATAACAGATTTATGAAAGTTAATAACCTGTCCCGCCGCTGAAGAATAAGAATCTAGAATAGAAGAGAGGCACCTTGCTTCGGAATTGATCCTTGACCAAAAAGGAAAGTGTCATCCACAAATTGTTGGTGCGTGAGGGTAGGAAGATTGGAGGTAATTTGAATACCTTTTAGGGATCCATCCAATATTGCAGATTTGATGCTTCGACTAAGAGCCTCAACGACCAAAATAAAGAGAAAAGAAGAGAGGGGATCACCTTGTCTCAATCCCCTACTGCTGTAGAAGAAGCCTTCAGCCGAACCGTTTACCAGGACTGAGAATCGAGGGGTGGCAATGCAGTTGAAAATCCAATTACAAAATTACCAACAGAAACCCATGGCTTGAAGAGATTTAATGAGGAATCTCCAGTTGATGTGGTCATAGGCTTTGCTAAAGTCCAGTTTCAGCATCATGCCAGCTCGAGAAGAGGAGTGAAGAGTGTGAATCAGTTCGTGGGAGATGATGATCCTATCTGAAATAGACCTCCCAGGAATGAAACCGCTTTGTTCATGAGCCACCAATTTAGACAAGAGAGGACTCATTCTATTTGCAATAGCTTTCAAGATTATTTTATATGACGTATTACAGAGGGAAATTGGTCTGAAGTCATCCAAAGACTCGGCTGGGGATTTTTTGGGGAACATGCAGATGAGAGTGTGATTGAGAGCACCTAAAAGCTTGCCCGTGTGCCATGATTCCTCCACAGCATTCCAAACTGTATTCCCAATGACATCCCAGAAGTCCTGAAAGAAAGAGGTAGGGAAACCATCAGGGCCAGGTGCTTTGTCTCTCTTCATTGAGAAAACAATTTTTTGAACCTCCTCCTTGGTGAATGGGGAAAGAAGCATGTCGTTATCAGCAGTAGTTACCGAGGTGGGGATTTGATTAAAGAATGAAGACTGATCACCAAGAGGGGTGGCCGAGTCACCATTCAAAAGCTTATGGAAGAAAGACACTGCTTCAGATTTGATCTGGGGTTGAGTGGATGCCACAGAATTATCATCCAGCTGGAGGGATGAAATGTAATTGAAATTTCTTCTGGCTTTGACTGAAGCATGAAAGAACTTAGTATTTTTATCACCGTCGGCCAACCAGACTTCCCTGGATTTTTGTCGCCAATGAATTTCCTCTTTAAGAAGAAGATCGCCAAGTTCCCTGAGAAGCAATTTTTCTTTGAGGAAATCAACCTGAAGCATCCCTTGTGAGAGAATAGATTTGTTTAGAATTCGAAGCTCCTTCTCGACTCTCAGTTTTTCAAGAAAGATGTTTTTAAAGCAGGAGATATTCCAGCTACGTAAATTATCTTTCAGTAAAGATAATTTTTGGAGAGTTTGAACATCCAGGTCCCTTTGAATTTGAAGGAGTCCCACCAGGATTTAATCAGGGGCCTGAGTGAAGGATCCTGCAACCACATGTTTTCAAATTTGAAAGGCGAGCGGCGAGGGGGAAGATCAAAGGAAATGTTGAGAGAAATTGGGAAATGATCGGAGCCGGAAAGGGGAAGAACAGAGCATTTGAGAAGAAAATTGTTCTGCAGCCAGATTTCAGAGACAAGAAATCTATCTAGATGCACTGCCATTGAACTAAACCCTGGCCTCCGATTATTCCACGTAAACCATCCCAAACTCAGCTCCACGTCAACCAAATTGGTGGAAGACACAAAGGAGGTGAAGTCCACTTGAGAACGTGGCTGCCATTGAATACCTCCTCATTTATCAAGGTCTGAAAGAGTTGCATTGAAATCTCCTGCAACTACAATCTTGGAATTGACAGCTGAATCAAGGACCAAATGAAGTTTAGACCATAGATCTCTTTTTTTGAGTGGATTAGAAGGACCATAAACATTGCATAAGAAGAAGGACTCATCAGAATGTTTGATAAAAACCTTACACCAAATGAAATTTGAATCAACGAGGAGAGGTTCAAGATTGCAGCAGCTGGATTTCCACATAATACCTAGGCCTCCCGAGGCACCGAATGAATCTGAAAAGCATCCTTCCCAACCTTTCCATTTTCGAAACCATCCATTCTTGCAACCTTCCACAAGACATCTTAGTTTCTTGAATAAGGCATAGATCAGTGGTAGCATCGGTAGCATAACGTCTTAAAAGATGTTGTTTGTTAGGGGTGTTTAGGCCCCTAACATTCCATGAAAAGAGAATCATTTGGGCTTCAGAGAGGACTCGCCTCTCCTACTCATAGAGGGAAAAAAGGAACGGAGTTGCAGTTGCTTCCCTACTGCAATCTCTTTGAGGGAAATTTTACTCTTAGATGGACGACCCTGTATGCCTTTCGGCCCTAGATCCATGATTTAGAAGTGCTAGTGTCAGAAGAATCGGGCACATCTGCATGTTATCTAAAGATTGATCCTCAGGGACAATCTCCAGAGAACCACTGGAGTCACCATCGTTAGACTGGATTAGTTCATCCTTCTCATTCACCCATTTTTCCAAAGAAATGACGTTCCCTCCAGGCCAAGAGAAATACCTTCGTGAAATAGGGATAAAATCCTTGTTGAGTCCTTTACCACTATGGCCATTTCTTTAACCAAAGAAATGGTACTCGGATCCAAAGTCATGGACTCAAAAACAGGGGTGGAGTCATTAATATCCTCGCCTGAGGGTTGTGTCTTATTTAAAGGGGAAGGAACGGAGGGAGTGGAAGTAGGAAGGGGAGAGGATTTCTTCCTCCATTCCATTTTTCCCGAGCAGGGGGATTTTTGTAGGATTTTTGGAAATGGCTAGGTTGTTTGCATTTAAAGCAGTTGTTGGAGACGCCTTCATATTCAACCTTCTGCTCCCAGATCCCGGACTGGGTGGAAATGATTATAAGATCCTGAAGCTTCTGTTTATAATCGATAGAAATACAAATCCTGGCAAAAGATGAAAGGGTACCTTCCAAGGTGACAGGGTCGATGCGGACAACGTGTCCCAGACTGGAGAAAATTTTGTTGAGAATGGGGGCAGACCAAAACTCACTGGGCAGCGAATAGAGTCTTACCCAAACTTGAAGTCCTTCCATTTCCACTCTAGCCGGGTCGAAATGAGTCTCCCATTCATGAATCTCTAGGCCTGAGTCTACCAGAAGAAAGTCTTTTCTCACCATGGTATCATTCTTTTGAGCGGCACTGCGAAAGATAACCAGAAAAAAACCTCTTTCCAAGAAGCGGATACTCAGGCTGCTACCCCACTGCACCTCACACCAGTTTTGAATGCCCTCCACCGTCAGCCATCGTCCAACAAATTTTGCAAAGATTGCTCTATTTGCGAGAAGGTTTGTTTGGGTGGCTAGGTCTTCTGAATCCTCCAGAGACACGGAGACGAAGTCAGTCGAATCCGGGGGAAGGCATTTCTGACCAGGAATGTTTTTGCCTTTACCTTCAAGCGCACTGCCTGAAGCGGGTCATCTGGGACCCAGACGCTTCTGCAAGGCTTCCAACAGGCCCTAGCCCGCAAGGGGCACCATCACAGCATCACGGGGAGGTGAGGCCGTCCGACCGTTACAAAGGCTTAGTTTTGAAAAAAATGACCATTCTGGTCCACGGTGTTGCCGCTTCCCTTTTGCCACTATAGCACTTTGAAAGGTCTCATCTAGACCTACACAAATGAGTTTAGAACCTCTACAAAATTCTCTTGTGGTTTTCCCTAGGTTAATTTGGTCTTCTTGTTATCCAAGGGAACATAAATGTGTCAAAAACTTCAATTTGAGTCAGTATTAGGCTGTTAAATGTGATATTTTTCAATTGAAAGCTCATGGCATCAAATGGACAACTCCCACACATCAAGGTGAATTGGTATATGTTAGGTGAGGTGGCATTTTAGTTCCCAATGTTCCCCATCCTTCCTGACTACATCAGTCAGGTGTAGTACTTTAAGAGCTCTGAGATAAAAATCATATCCCCGCAGATAAAAATCATCCTCATCCATCTTCCAATCTCAAAGCAACCAAATTCAAACATCAAATCAGACCAAATCCGCAATTCTTTAAACATATAAACCCCAAACCATCACTCAATATCATATCTAACAAAAACATGGCTTCTTCTAGTAAATCCCCTCACTTATAGATAAATACCATTTGAATAACTTTTAACGAAACAAATGACTTATAACTAGCCGAGGACTTCTCATAAGGATTCTTCTAGATAGATATCATTCATATCTAACAAAAACAAGGCTTCTTCTAGTAAAGCCCCTCGCTTCTAGATAGATATTGTTCGTATAACTTTTAACAAAACAAAGTTCATATAACTAGCAAAGGACTTCTCCCCATAGATAAAAATCATCCTCGTCCATCTGCTAATATCAAAGCAACCAAATCCCAACATCAGATCAAGTCGAATCCACAAGTCTCTAAACATATAAACCCCAAATCGTCACTCAATATCATATCTAACAAAAGCAAGGCTTCTTCTAGCAAATCCTTGCACTTCTGGATGAATACCGTGTTACATGATTTTAACGAAACCATCTCCCCCACATTAGGCACAATCATTTTACCTATCAAAATAGGGTTTGAAATTATTCACAAGCTCTTCAATATTGTGGAAGGAGAGTTTCATTATAACATGTTGCTAGTTCGTCCTTGGATACACATTATGCTTTATATCCCATTAATACTACAAAAATGTATAAAATACTAACATGAGGGTAAAAACTTCACTGTCCCCATCGACCCTAATCCCCCCAAATAAAAGAGTTCTCTATGCGATAGTCTGAAGTCTCACTATTAAATGACTTCTCCCTGCAGATAAAAATCATCCCCATCCATCCGCCAATCTTAAAGCAACCACATCCCAACATCTAATCAAGCCAACTCCGCGAGTCTCTAAACATATAAAACCCAAACCATCATTCAATATCATATCTAACAAAAATAAGGATTCTTCTAGTAAATCCCCTCACTTCTAGATAGATATCTTTCATATAACCACAAGAGAACATGCACATGATTTGAAAAAATGACCTAAGTTCTCCATCTCCATCGCTCCTTCCGAATCACCCAACCCATCAACTTGTAAAGCCAAGGTATCCATCCTTGCGACACCTCAAACTCAATCCACTACATCCATATAAAACATTGTTATCAAATAATTACATCAAGATCCTATCAAGATGTATCTTTATGAGCTTGTTCAAAGCTCTCCACAACATCACCAAGCCATGATTGAAGCTCTTCAATCCATCTCAGTAGCATCAGATGACCCCTAACCATTTTCTAACCTAGTTGACACTCTTAAAATGTTTGTTGCTATCGCATTTTAAGACTAGGAAATTTCATCCTCACAACCTGAAGACCATGATATTCCTCTCTTTGTTACCGTCCAAATCAATGACACTCTTGTTAAAAGAGTCATGATTGATAATAGTGCAAATATCAACATGATATCATATCATGCCTTTAAGTAACTTTAGATACCCTACACCATATTTTCCCAATCACCTATCGTGCTATGTGATTTTAACAAAACCATCACCCCCACATTAGGCACGGTCATTTTACCTATCAAAATAGGGTTTAAGAGTCTTCACGAGATCTTCTATCTTGTCGAAGGAGAGTTCACGTATAACATGCTGCTAGGCCATCCTTGGATACACGATATGTGTTGTATCCCATCAACACTACATAGATGTATAAAATATGAACATGAGGTTAAAGCCTTAATTGTTGTAGACACTAAATCATGCACTTTGGGTATATTTCTAGGTCTTGATCACATACCACTATTCATATGATTCCTAAGATAGAAAAGTATTGATTGACCACTATCTTTGGCCTCTTTGCTTGTTTTTTGTTTTCCTCTTTGGTCTTACAAACCTTCATTCCTAGTCTGACTTTCGACACTTCAATTTTTCTGAGATTGGACACCAACACTCAACTAGGACGCTAACGCCTAGGCACCCTTATCCCCTCTACGTGTCCCCAAACTCTTTGTATCTTGCTCGCATCTTTTGCATCCTTTTTAGTTGTTGAGCATATTATTTTCTTGGTGGTTGACATTTTAGTGGTTAATTATGAAATTAAAGCAAGGGAATCATATAAATATAAAGCTATGTAACCATAATAAAGGACCAAACACTAAGCATCTACTATCATCACCTAAGGTTGTATCCAAGAGCATTTTAAGAACATCAAAGCATCCATATATCTACCATTCAAGGGACAAGGGAATTCATTCTTCTGCATACACTTCATAGGAGGGGAAGTTCATTTTTTCATGCACACATCTATCTACATTTTATACATCTAGTTATTACTCGCTATCAAGGGAAACTTGTACAAGAGCCACCTAGGGCATGATTCTACATACACACATACAGAACTACATGGACACTGAAATGTAGTGCAATGTCTGGATCGTAAGTTCACTCAACTAGGTGACTGTCGAGGCAAATCCGACTCCCCATTTGCATATTTTCATTTGTAGGATTTGATGTGTTTTGAGGTTTTACAGGTGTTTTTTCTCTTTGTAGGTTTCGAGAGAATTCAGTGATCAAGCAAAAAAGTACATGAGACTAAAGGCGAAACCCAAGGAACATCTCGTGACCTTGCAAAATTGAGTTTCTGAAGTTATGAGCAGTCACAGGTGCCCATAGGAGGTCTGTAGCACCCCAGGTGCCCCTAACATTGCACAAGCACCCTAATCCTAGAATTCCCAACAATTCTACATTTTTATGGGCTCGGTTGTGACACTCTGCTTTCCTGTTTCATAAGTTTTCCAGCTTGGCACAAATTCAAAATTATTTTGTGAATTAGACAAGTATTTTACCCTCTCCTTTACAACTAGGGTTTCATATTTTTCTAGCTTACTTGCTTGTGTCAAATCTATACTTTATTGAATATCTATATCTATGTTGTTGCTTATTTAGAATTTAAGATTTATATTTCTATATTTATTATATAATTTAGTGAACCCATCTCTCGATCCCACCTTTGCTTCTAGGATTCTTGTTTTGTTTTCATCATGGTTGTACCCTTCATTTATGATAATCTTTGTGACCTCAATGCTCATCTTGTTGAGCATATTTAGGATCTAGACTTTCTTTTTTCACTACTCGTGAGGAGGCCACAAATCTTGCGGAGCTTAATGTTTATGCATTCATCCCCGCTTCCATGCCTATTGTTACTCAGTCATCTGCTTCCACTCTTCTGCCCACTTCTACTATTCTCATTTTTGTTCCTACTCCCACTAACCACTTCACTCCACCTCTTATTTCTCACATGCGGCAAGTCTCTTCCGTTGGCACTCAAGACTTAGTCTCTCTGTATCAATATCTTCAATTTCAAATTCATCAATTGCAACAAGCTACTTTTCGTGCATCTCCATCTTTAGATTCCACTTTATTAATTCATACTCCTTTCACACCCGCCATTTCTACTTATTCACTTCCTCTTAATTTTGTCACCCAAATCTCCCCATTTTCAATGGTCATGGTGACCCCCAAGAGCATCTCCAAGCATTTCAGGTGGTATGTCTAGATTTTGTAGATGATCATATTCTATTAGCTAAGCTCTTTCCTAGAATTCTTCCCAATTATGAAATATGTTGGTTCTATGATCTACATGTCCACTCAGTAACATTTTTTACACATTTAGCTAATGCTTTCCTTGCTAATTTCTCTATTAATATCGACTCTAAGATATCATATGCTCAGCTTGCGTAACTCAACCAAGAATCTAACAAACATCTAGCAGATTATGTCTTGCGATATAAGAACAACTTAGCTAAGATGTCTAATGTGCTTGCGGACTCTGAACTTCAATATTTATTTGTCCAAAGTCTATTACTCGCCCTCCCCGGGAGAGTGTTATCTTTGAGACATCTCCATCATTGGATCATTTGTGTCACACTCTTAAGCTACATGAATCTAAACTCTTATGTATATGTAAGCTTCATCTTTGGCATGCTTTCAAAACAAATCAAATTTCAAGCCATCTACAAAACCTAATGAAGCTAAAGCTATTGTCAACGTTGTATCCAATACCAAAAAGCTTCAATGACAACCACCTAAGCATACATTTAAAAAAACTGCCTATTTCTTCACATCGTCTATTGCCACAACTCATTGAGAGAAATATTATTACACTTCCTACACCACTCAATCCGGGCCCATCTTATCTTGAAGGTCACAATTACAACAAAAAAATTGATGTGATTATCATCAATGTATTGGGTATTCTACAAATCAATGTTTCAAACTTTAAATTCTTATTCAAGATCTTATCGATAATAATGCAATTGAGTTTCTTGAGCCTACGACTTCTGTGTCAGTCAATGAAAAGAACAATCTCAAGATCTTCAATAATCCTTTTCCTAAACACGAAAAACAAGCGACTAACTCTTCAGCCAATCAAACATATCAAGCAGTGCCTCCTCCTGCATCGGGGGTCTCTTGATTTTCTAGTTGCTCATGTTGAGGCATCTCCACCAATCATTGCTTTCTCTGACCATAACTATCATGGTACATTCTCTTTTGACTTCTTGCACATTAATGATTCTATTGGATATACTTTTATCAATAACACGATGGTTGATCCATTATTTCGTGTAAGCACATGTTCTATTGCACTTCTTGTCACTATTGGTTACCCACTCTCGCAAATTTCATATCCAGTTCCTAAAAGATATGGTTATGTTGAGTTTTCAGTTACCACCGGTCTTCTTACCATTATTTTTCCTTACATGCTCTTAGGTATTCCCTGGCTCCATACAACTCATGTTATCATCTTCATGAACTAATTATGTCTAAAGTTAATTCTAGTTCATTCACAACATGCAATCCATCACTATCAATGGGGTTCCATCATTTACATCATTGCCACAAACCTCCTATTGTGGTTTTCATTGCACTCATTAGAAATTATAGGTCCCCGCAGCTTCTCGAATCAAAAGCAAATATACTCCTAGCTTACCTATTCATGCACGGCCTACTTGGTTTCATAGGTCTACTAGTCCATCTCATCAGTCTAGGTCTACCACTTAGGCATTTCCCTCACATAGGTACACATCACCTCCTCAATTTTCATCACATAGGTGCTCATTATCTCCATGGTCTACTTCACATAGGTTTTCATCACCTTTTTGCTCTCCTTCACATAGGATTCCATCACCTCCACGGTCTCCTTCACATAGGTGTTCATCACCTCCACGCTCTCCTTCACATAGGTGTCCATCACCATCCAAGTATCAAGTACATAAGTCTCATTCACTGACACATCATTTGTCTCATACACTGCTGATCTTAGAGCATGGTCACACACCTTTATCTCCACAAGCATTGGGTGGAGGACCCTCGTCTTTCTCTTTTATTAGATAACACATTCACCATTGCACACTTGGAGGCGTCATGCTTATTCTTTTTCCCCCCTTCTAGTATTTTTAGGTGTCTCGCACGTCTACCATTTCACTTATTACTTCATATCTAGTATTTCACGCACATATTTCACATCTTGATAAATTTGTATCACCATTACCCGATGATGCACTCTTATGTTATGATTCACACTTAGTTGTTGAGGAATCACTACATTCACAAACCACACATCATACACATGACAAATTTCACACTAGGCACATTTATGACACATCTTTCTAGTGCACAATCATCACACCGCACTTCCCTATGACACACTCTAGTTCCATGGTTCATTCTCGATTTCTGAGGGTATAAATCTTAAATGAAGCCCACCATGCTCACACACTTTCTACATTATACGCTTTATCGATCACATATTTCTAGTGCAAGTTTATACCATTTTCTTATGACGCACTCTTATTTTAATGGTTCATTCTTAACTATAGAGGGGTCTTTTTATACATGAACCTCATCTCATGCATACTCATCCATACTCACTCGGGGGGCATGTTTCTCTTATCACACTCACAATGCATTCCATTCCATTTCACACTCACAACATACTACATATCTTGGTTACGCATTGTTCTTGTTTACTTATACTCGCATAATACACATTGCTTACTATGTAAGCTCGATACATTGTATGTTATTATCTTTTCTAGATACACATGTGTGTTCACTTGCCTTCTAGTTGTGATAGTATATTTACACAGATCATTACATGCAACATGGATAATTGACACTATACCTCTTACCAATCCTATAGTAGGCTCCTAGGGGATTCCACTTTCATACACATCACAGGTGGTATTGTTTTGATTTATTCTACTTCCCATTCATACTAGCACACTGCTATATCGGATAATAAACGTTTTTGATATACTTTTTATCTTTCTAACATGCTAACGGGTGCTTCATGTGCAACATTTGACTCGCAGGAACTATATGCTACCATGGTTGTCTGTTACTTTGCTTTCTATTGTCTGTCATTATTTTCCATTGTTTGTGGGATATGCCCTTTGTCTTATGTGTGTACTATATGATTTTGGCCGCTTCAGCCTTGATTATCTTGTGACATTATGAGCGATGTCCCATGTTTGAAACCCAATTTTTGTGGTCTACATTGTCTTCTTTTGTATTATTTTCTTACTTGCTAGCTTACATATTATCTTCTGTATGCATGAATATCTTGTTTGCACTAATATTTGTTTTCCCAGCCACTTTGTTTACATGTGCCTTTGTTTCTACCAAGCACATTCCTTCCCCCCTATAGGGATTTAATTTCATCACAGCATCTGGTCCTCCTTTGGGCCACATCCTCCTTGCGATGTCGCATGTACCCCCAAAAAAAGGGGGGCATCATTGTGTGAATCAATCACCCCATACAACAGTTTATAGTCACAATGCAACATAGTTTAGTACCGGTACAACACAGTCTTTAGTCATATCAATGGCCCAAAATATGACTTGGGTCTTTATCACAACACAGACGCCAACCGCCCAAACATAGACAATAGCACCTAGGTGCCCCTGACCCTTCCTGGGAACCTATGACCAGGGGGAAATTACATATTTTTTATCAGTTTATCAGAGTTCACATTTTTTTACACAACAGATTTTATAGAACATGCACAGTCCTTCAACACTCGACATGCATGCATTCTACTATCTTTTGTATTTTCGTGTTGGATCGAAAATGGATTTGATTGAATACACCATCTGTAGTGGGTGTTTACACTTCAGGAGTATCAAAGATTGGAGAATAAAACTAGACCTTTCTCCCCTACACTTCTTCTTTCGTGGTGTGATATCACCTAAAAAACTCACACTTGGTGCAATTGGCATCAGATCGCCCGAAAAACTCGTTCTTGGTGTGATATCGCCCAAAAAACTCATTCGCTTTCGAAATTTCAAGATCCTTTCTACTCTTTCACTCATCATGGATTAGGTGCACATGTTCCTTTCACATTTTTATATACTCTTTATACACCTTTTTACGTGTTTTGATCAAATTTGTTCATATACACATATTTGACTACTCGTTTACTCTCTCTTTATAAGTCATCCTTATGGAAAGCAATAATCATGTCATTAAGATCAAGAGACATCAACAACAAGTATAACGTGCCACATACACATGACGCTTTCACCCCTAGGATCATTTCACTTCCTCTTTCTCTATCTTCCACCCTTCATTTTTATCACTGGACACTTTTTCTTGTCTCCTCAACATGTTTTTCACTATCGATCTACATGGTTTCAGGGTATGCACTCTTATCTACCTTATGTTATCAAGGAATTCGCTCAACACCATAAAGTGGGGAAACTGTCGGACACTCAATCATTGCACTTTGGGTACTTTTCTGGCCCTGATACATACCTATTCCCTGATTCCTCCGCAAGAACAGCCTATAACACTCTTTGGCCTCTTTGCTGCTTTTTTGTTTTCCTCTTTGGTCTTAACACACCTTCTGGCCAATTACTTTTTACAACTTATGTTTTTCTGGTTTGGAACCTAACTCAGCCAGGAGGCTGTCGCCGCAGAGGTTCACCCATCCCTGTGGGCACCCTGACCTCTTTGGATCTGCTTGTATATTTGGGTCCTTTTCAATAGCTGTTGGACATCTTTTTTTCTTGGTGTCATACTTTTAGTGGTTCTTACGAAATTTAACAAGGGAATCATATAGTACAAATCTATGTGCCCATAATAAGGACTCAAAACATAAGTTCATCTACTATCATCACCTAAGGTTACATCCATAGTATTCTAAAGCAGTAACACATCCCTCTACCTTTCATTCAGGGTCAAGGGACGACATTCTTATGCATACCGCTTCATAGGAGGAAATTGCATTTTTTCCATGCACCCATCTATCTATATTTCTACCATCTAGTTATTGGCTCGTTATCAAATCAACTTCTCAGAGCCACTTAGGGCACATTTTACCCACACCTGAAAACACGACCATGGAGTCTAAAATGTAGTGCACGCCCGGATCGTAGTTCACTCAGTCGGGTGACCTCCGGGGGCCATCTTGACTCCCATTTGCATATTTTTTCTTTTGGATTTGATTTGTGTTTGGGGTTTTGCAGGTTTCATGCAAATTCAGTGATCAAGCAGCGTGTACAGATGAGTCGGCCAACAAATATCACGACCTTACGAAATTGGTTTCTGAAGTTCTGGGCAGCATAGGATTCCTAGAGGAGGTCTGGGCACCCATGCCCTGCACAAGTGCACCTAGTTCTTGCATTCTCGAAAATTCCACTCTTCTGCCCACTTCTACTATTCTCATTTTTGTTCCTACTCCCACTAACCACTTCACTCCACCTCTTATTTCTCACATGCGGCAAGTCTCTTCCGTTGGCACTCAAGACTTAGTCTCTCTGTATCAATATCTTCAATTTCAAATTCATCAATTGCAACAAGCTACTTTTCGTGCATCTCCATCTTTAGATTCCACTTTATTAATTCATACTCCTTTCACACCCGCCATTTCTACTTATTCACTTCCTCTTAATTTTGTCACCCAAATCTCCCCATTTTCAATGGTCATGGTGACCCCCAAGAGCATCTCCAAGCATTTCAGGTGGTATGTCTAGATTTTGTAGATGATCATATTCTGTTAGCTAAGCTCTTTCCTAGAATTCTTCCCAATTATGAAATATGTTGGTTCTATGATCTACATGTCCACTCAGTAACATTTTTTACACATTTAGCTAATGCTTTCCTTGCTAATTTCTCTATTAATATCGACTCTAAGATATCATATGCTCAGCTTGCGTAACTCAACCAAGAATCTAACAAACATCTAGCAGATTATGTCTTGCGATATAAGAACAACTTAGCTAAGATGTCTAATGTGCTTGCGGACTCTGAACTTCAATATTTATTTGTCCAAAGTCTATTACTGCCTCCCCGGGAGAGTGTTATCTTTGAGACATCTCCATCATTGGATCATTTGTGTCACACTCTTAAGCTACATGAATCTAAACTCTTATGTATATGTAAGCTTCATCTTTGGCATGCTTTCAAAACAAATCAAATTTCAAGCCATCTACAAAACCTAATGAAGCTAAAGCTATTGTCAACGTTGTATCCAATACCAAAAAGCTTCAATGACAACCACCTAAGCATACATTTAAAAAACTGCCTATTTCTTCACATCGTCTATTGCCACAACTCATTGAGAGAAATATTATTACACTTCCTACACCACTCAATCCGGGCCCATCTTATCTTGAAGGTCACAATTACAACAAAAAAATTGATGTGATTATCATCAATGTATTGGGTATTCTACAAATCAATGTTTCAAACTTTAAATTCTTATTCAAGATCTTATCGATAATAATGCAATTGAGTTTCCTGAGCCTACGACTTCTGTGTCAGTCAATGAAAAGAACAATCTCAAGATCTTCAATAATCCTTTTCCTAAACACGAAAAACAAGCGACTAACTCTTCAGCCAATCAAACATATCAAGCAGTGCCTCCTCCTGCATCGGGGGTCTCTTGATTTTCTAGTTGCTCATGTTGAGGCATCTCCACCAATCATTGCTTTCTCTGACCATAACTATCATGGTACATTCTCTTTTGACTTCTTGCACATTAATGATTCTATTGGATATACTTTTATCAATAACACGATGGTTGATCCATTATTTCGTGTAAGCACATGTTCTATTGCACTTCTTGTCACTATTGGTTACCCACTCTCGCAAATTTTTCATATCCAGTTCCTAAAAGATATGGTTATGTTGAGTTTTCAGTTACCATCGGTCTTCTTACCATTATTTTTCCTTACATGCTCTTAGGTATTCCCTGGCTCCATACAACTCATGTTATCATCTTCATGAACTAATTATGTCTAAAGTTAATTCTAGTTCATTCACAACATGCAATCCATCACTATCAATGGGGTTCCATCATTTACATCATTGCCACAACCTCCTATTGTGGTTTTCATTGCACTCATTAGAAATTATAGGTCCCCGCAGCTTCTCGAATCAAAAGCAAATATACTCCTAGCTTACCTATTCATGCACGGCCTACTCGGTTTCATAGGTCTACTAGTCCATCTCATCAGTCTAGGTCTACCACTTAGGCAGTTCCCTCACATAGGTACACATCACCTCCTCAATTTTCATCACATAGGTGCTCATTATCTCCATGGTCTACTTCACATAGGTTTTCATCACCTTTTTGCTCTCCTTCACATAGGATTCCATCACCTCCACGGTCTCCTTCACATAGGTGTTCATCACCTCCACGCTCTCCTTCACATAGGTGTCCATCACCATCCAAGTATCAAGTACATAAGTCTCATTCACTGACACATCATTTGTCTCATACACTGCCGATCTTAGAGCATGGTCACACACCTTTATCTCCACAAGCATTGGGTGGAGGACCCTCGTCTTTCTCTTTTATTAGATAACACATTCACCATTGCACACTTGGAGGCGTCATGCTTATTCTTTTTCCCCCTTCTAGTATTTTTAGGTGTCTCGCACTTCTACCATTTCACTTATTACTTCACATCTAGTATTTCACGCACATATTTCACATCTTGATAAATTTGTATCACCATTACCCGATGATGCACTCTTATGTTATGATTCACACTTAGTTGTTGAGGAATCACTACATTCACAAACCACACATCATACACATGACAAATTTCACACTAGGCACATTTATGACACATCTTTCTAGTGCACAATCATCACACCGCACTTCCCTATGACGCACTCTAGTTCCATGGTTCATTCTCGATTTCTGAGGGTCTAAATCTTAAATGAAGCCCACCATGCTCACACACTTTCTACATTATACGCTTTATCGATCACATATTTCTAGTGCAAGTTTATACCATTTTCTTATGACGCACTCTTATTTTATGGTTCATTCTTAACGTATAGAGGGGTCTTTTTATACATGAACCTCATCTCATGCATGCTCATCCATACTCACTCGGGGGGCATGTTTCTCTTATCACACTCACAATGCATTCCATTCCATTTCACACTCACAACATACTACATATCTTGGTTACGCATTGTTCTTGTTTACTTATACTCGCATAATACACATTGCTTACTATGTAAGCTCGATACATTGTATGTTATTATCTTTTCTAGATACACATGCGTGTTCACTTGCCTTCTAGTTGTGATAGTATAATTTACACAGATCGTTACATGCAACATGGATAATTGACACTATACCTCTTACCAGTCCTATAGTAGGCTCCTGGGGGATTCCACTTTCATACACATCACAGGTGTTATTGTTTTGATTTATTCTACTTCCCATTCATACTAGCACACTGCTATATCGGATAATAAACGTTTTGATATACTTTTTATCTTTCTAACATGCTAACGGGTGCTTCATGTGCAACATTTGACTCGCAGGAACTATATGCTACCATGGTTGTCTGTTACTTTGCTTTCTATTGTCTGTCATTATTTTCCATTGTTTGTGGGATATGCCCTTTGTCTTATGTGTGTACTATATGATTTTGGCCGCTTCAGCCTTGATTATCTTGTGACATTATGAGCGATGTCCCATGTTTGAAACCCAATTTTTGTGGTCTACATTGTCTTCTTTTGTATTATTTTCTTACTTGCTAGCTTACATATTATCTTCTGTATGCATGAATATCTTGTTTGCACTAATATTTGTTTTCCAGCCACTTTGTTTACATGTGCCTTTGTTTCTACCAAGCACATTCCTTCCCCCCTATAGGGATTTAATTTCATCACAGCATCTGGTCCTCCTTTGGGCCACATCCTCCTTGCGATGTCGCATGTACCCCAAAAAAAGGGGGGCATCATTGTGTGAATCAATCACCCCATACAACAGTTTATAGTCACAATGCAACATAGTTTAGTACCGGTACAACACAGTCTTTAGTCATATCAATGGCCCAAAATATGACTTGGGTCTTTATCACAACACAGACGCCAACGCCCAAACATAGACAATAGCACCTAGGTGCCCCTGACCCTTCCTGGGAACCTATGACCAGGGGGAAATTACATATTTTTTATCAGTTTATCAGAGTTCACATTTTTTTACACAACAGATTTTATAGAACATGCACAGTCCTTCAACACTCGACATGCATGCATTCTACTATCTTTTGTATTTTCGTGTTGGATCGAAATGGATTTGATTTGAATACACCATCTGTAGTGGTGTTTACACTTCAGGAAGTAGTCAAAGATTGGAGAATAAAACTAGACCTTTCTCCCTACACTTCTTCTTTCGTGGTGTGATATCACCTAAAAAACTCACACTTGGTGCAATTGGCATCAGATCGCCCGAAAAACTCGTTCTTGGTGTGATATCGCCCAAAAAACTCATTCTCTTTCGAAATTTTCAAGATCCTTTCTACTCTTTTCACTCATCACGGATTAGGTGCACATGTTCCTTTTCACATTTTTATATACTCTTTATACACCTTTTTACGTGTTTTGATCAAATTTGTTCATATACACATATTTGACTACTCGTTTACTCTTCTCTTTTACAAGTTCATCATTATGGGAAGCAATAATCATGTCATTAAGAATCAAGAGACATCAACAACAAGTATAACGTGCCACATACACATGCGCTTTCACCCCTAGGATCGTTTTCACTTCCTCTTCTCTATCTTCCACGCTTCATTTTTATCACTGGACATTTTTTCTTGTCTCCTCAACATGTTTTTCACTATCGATCTACATGGTTATCAGGTATGCATCTCTTATCTACCTTATGTTATCAAGAATTCGCTCAACACCATAAAGTGGGGGAAAATGTAGACACTAAATCATGCACTTTGGGTATATTTCTAGGTCCTGATCACATACCACTATTCATATGATTCCTAAGCAAGAAAAGTACTAATTAACCACTTTCTTTGGCCTCTTTGCTTGATTTTTGTTTTCCTCTTTGGTCTTACAAACCTTCTTGCCCAATTTTACTTTTAAAACTTATGTTTTTCTGAGTCTGGACACCAACTCCTAGCCAGGATGTCAGCGCTCAGGTTCCCCCATCCCCTGTGGGCACCCCTGACCTCTTTGTATCTTGCTTGTATATTTTGGGTCCTTTATAGCTGTTGGACATCTTTTTTTCTTGGTGGTCAGACTTTTAGTGGTTAATTATGAAATTTAAGCAAGGGAATCATATAGATACAAATCTATGTGACCATAATAAAGGACCAAACACTAAGCATCTACTATCATCACCTAAGGTTGCATCCAATAGTATTCTAAGAGCAGTAAAACATCCATCTACCTGTCATTCAAGGGACAAGGGACTACATTCTTATGCATACACTTCATAGGAAGGAAAGTTCATTTTTCCATGCACCCATCTATCTATATTTTCTACATCTAGTTATTGCTCATTATCAAATGCAACTTGCTCAAGAGCCACTTAGGGCACAATTTTACACACACACATGAAAAACTACATGGAGTCTAAAATGTAGTGCAACGCCCGGATCGTAAGTTCACTCAGTCGGGTGACCTCCGGGGTCAATCTGACTCCCTATTTGCATATTTTTATTTTTAGGATTTGATTTGTGTTGGGGTTTTGCAGGTTTCATGCCAATTCAGTGATCAAGCAGCGATGTACAGATGAGTAAGGGCCAACAAACATATCACGACCTTACGAAATTGAGTTTCTGAAGTTCTGGGCAGTCATAGGTTCCCTAGAGGAGGTCTGTAGCACCCATGACCCTGCACAAGTGCCCTAGTTCTTGCATTCTCGACAATTCTACATTTTTTGGGCTCGGTTGCGACACTCTACTTTCCTATTTCATCAATTTTCTAGCTTCGCACAACTTCAGACTTATTGTGAATCATCCAAGTATTTTACCCTCTCTTTTACAACTAGGGATTCATATTTTTCTAGCTTACTTGCTTGTGTCAAATTTGTACTTTATTGAATATCTATATATGCATTATTGCTTGATTAGAATTAAACATTTATATTTCAATATTTGTAAAATCAATTGTTCTTTGCTAGTTGTATTTCACTGGTATTCTCCATCCAAAAATATTTTCTCGCTCTTATTTACCCCCAATCATTTTCTAAAGAAAACACTTTTGTAAAAGTGACTTATGTCACTTATGATTTCTATTTCTTTATTGGGGTTACACTTTATTAATTAAGTGACTCATATTCCTATTTTTGTAAAAGTACATTATTAATTAAGTTACTTATTTTGGCATGGAATATGTGGAGTCACTAGGGGCATATGAAAGGTCACATTTGTAAAAGCTATATATTGGGATGACATCTCCATTACCAAAGGATCAATTTTTGCTCCTCTAATAGTATATTGTTATTATTATACTCCCATCTAGTGTTTTCCTCCATTTTATTACCTTGTACTCGACTGAATGTATGTCGACTTTTGTAAGGTATGAAAGAATTTTATCTTTCTACAATGGAATGAGAATTATCAATTAAACATTTTGTTAATTATTGTTGTTATTTCATGATTCTTGCATGGTTGTGTATGTTTGCATGTTTATTCTAGTTGAACTGAATATCATTCTGAGTTATTGGTTAATAGAATTTGTTGTGTTACCATCAACATAACTCCCTCTCCCTTTCCCCATTATTTCCTCATATTTTTCTCCTCTTTGTCTCATACATTATGCCTTCTTTAACCTATAGATGTAGTCACAATAAGGGTGTTTCTACATTTTCTTTGGTCTTGGACCAACCCCAAAAGATAGAAATAATGTACATAATTTTTAGATTTCAAAAAATGGGAGCCACCCCATCTTGAAGCAGAGGGACTCAGTCCTACGAGCATTGGCAAAATCCCTATTTTTGTCCTTGAAAAAATATGTTCACCAAGATGGATTAAAGGAAAAAAAAAATGGTGCATGTTTTATGTGTAGGTAGATCACACCCACAAACACATCAAATTTATGAAAAGTTGGACGAAATGTCTTAGGAGACATACACAATAGGGGGGAAAGGTTGGAAAAGGTAGCGGAATCTTAGCTTTACACCTGCCAATCACATTTTCTTAGAAGATTCCAAGGCATTTTCAACAAACCCATTTTGCGCATAACTTACAACCATTGTTGTCCAAGACACACTTTTTTTGAAAAAAAAAATCAAACAGTCCACATGCCTTGTCTAGGTATCCACATTTGCATACATATCTACTAGGGCACTCATACTACAACATCTGACAAACATACCTTGTCCATTTTTCTTGGATGGGTGTCTATATGATGTATCAAATCTTCTCATTTTAACACAAGCTAGGTGGATGTTGGCAAGGTTGTGGGATTTAACTTTACACTTGTTAATCAAATTTGCTTGAAAATTTCTAAGGCATTTTTCAATGAACCTATTTTGTGAATAATTTATTATCATAGCTTTCCATGAAACCATGTCTTTTCCAATAATTTTATTAAATAGACCACAAGCCAAGTGCATGCTCTCACGTCCACATTCATATCTACTAGCACTTACAACTACAAAATGTGACATTTGTCCCTTGCTTTCCTCTTAATGGCCTTTCTTGGAACTGCAGTCTGACATGTCCCACATGGCCTCCAACCACCACATTTTAATATTACCTCCCCCCTTTTTTATTTTAATTATTTAAAAGCTATCACTATAGATATGTATATATTTTTTTAAACTCATTTTATTTGTATTAATATTTTAAATTTTAAATTTCAATATCATGTTTTATTTTTATTTTTATATTTATTTATTTTATTATTATTAACATAGTTACATTCACCTAACCTAGGTGAATGCATGGGTCCTAAGGTCTGAATCTTACACTTGCATCACCGTAACAATCTCGTATGCTCTACAAGGAAAGTATCAAATGACCTTTAATATGATGATAGCCTCGAGATTCTTACATTTCATAAAATTTGCACTTTATTATGCTCTATGCAAGTTATTTCTCACTAAAGGGGGTAATAAATAACGTTAATTGACAAGTTAAGTTTGTCACATCCCCAAGATATTACGATCTGTCGATTGACTCACAAAAGAGGGGATGACATTTTACCTTCCAAGGAGAACATTCAAACTAAAACACACACAACTCTACCACCCCCAAAAATCATTACTTGACCATCAACCAAGGCAATAATTTGATGAAACACAATGCAATAGAGAAACAAACTAGCATGGAGGTAGTTCATTACTAGGAGGGGCACTACAAAGGCGTTTATAACTTGCTTTCCCCAAAAAGACTTGTATCCTCACCGACTGGGCATAATGGAGTGGGGCACTACATTTCCCTCCATTTATAAGATCATAATCCTCAATGTGACACGATGTTAGGGTTAGTGTAACACCTTGGACAAACTGTTATATTTCTCTTTTGCATTACAAGCGTTGGCATGTGATTTTCTTGAATGAGGTGTGTTCCCTTGATTGTTGAAAATCATGCTTGTTATGGATAAATCATTTCTGCTCTTGGATTCATTAGATTGAAATGATATGGCTTGCTAGAATCCATTTTTCACTTCTTGTAGGTGAGTTACAATCTGGTTTTGAGAGTTGCAAAATTATCTCTTTTACTGACTCATCCTTGGATCAATTTCAGTGATCTAAGGAATGTTTTAAATCTCCTTAATGGACTGAATGATAAATTGACATTCATTAGTTTGAGAGACATAGCAGACTGAACTTTGTATGTTACAAATTCTTTGGTCTTGTATGAACGTGTCTTCATTCAGTTGTATGTTTATGCTTGGGTCTTTGGGATTGATCTCTTCAGGACATTAATGGCATAAACTAAATGCATAGTCTGCTTCATGACTAAGAAGGGAATCATAATCCTAAAACTAAAGGATTATCCTAACGTTATCCTAAACTAGGTAAAAGCACCTACTTCCTAGCTATGTCTACTTATTTGGATTTCATTCTAACCTAAGCTTCTTATTCTATTTTGTTGGGATGGCATCCTAACCTAAGCTGCTTGTGCTAAATGAATAAGGGAGAAAATTATTAAAGTAATGTTAGGCTATTTAACCTAATACCTAATACTATATGCTTATGAATTTGATCTAACCTAAGGTGGAAATTACCTATGGAAATGTTTTAAGACCTAAGGTAATTTATTGTTAGACTAACCTAAGTTTTGGGAAATCTATCCTAAACTATTAAAAGGGAACCTAAGGGTCGCATGGCATTAAGGCGACAGTTCTAATGGCATTTAATTAATTTGATTGGGTTAAATGAATGGAGGTACAACCAGTTTTGGAAAAGGCTAGTTAAATTTAGTGGAGGCATACATGGAGGCTTCACTAAAGATGGAAATGCATGTTAAATTAGAAATGGCATTCACTAGTTTTGGGAGGCGGTGGCAAGGAGAGATAAGCGGGAGATTTGGGAGTAATTACATTTATGGATCTCAGTTTTTGTGTGCAAACAGTCTTGGAAACAAGGGAGGTAGATTTGCGAGAGGTTGTTTGGTCTTGCATGTCTCGCGAATTTTTCTCTGTATGGAGCTATCTGGTTCTTTGAACCTGCAGTTCAACTTCTACTTTGTGGCTATTTTTGGTTTCTCTGGTCTATTTTCGATCATAGGAATGTATATGAGGCATTGGAAGGAAATATGTTTGGTTGTTGATCTTTCGTGGAGAAGAAAAAGAGTTGGAAGCTCGGTTGGAAGTCTCCTTCAAATTGGCAGAAGCACTATCAGGCATTGATAGGCTCTATCCATTAAGATTTCTTGTTTTCTTCTAAATGTTTCATTAAAACAATTCTTCTCTCATGAGATAAATGTTTGCATGATTTGTCTGGTTAATTACTTTCACGCTTTTATGAATCTATGTGGATTTTGGGATGTAAATCCATTGCAAAGTAATGTTAGCTTTTAGAAACTTTCTCTGTGCAAGTTTAGTGGTGACATGTATGCGAAACTTGTATTTGAAGCTCTATATTTCATTCTAAACATGTCTTCGAGGCTAGTGTTGTTCTGAACTAGCATTCGTTGCCTTGTGTTTTGTTCTGAACTATTCTTTGGAGCCTTGTGTTTCATTTGAACTTGTATTAGAGCTTCGTGTTCTATTCTGAGCTAGGATTGGAGCCTTGTGTTACTCTGAACTTGTGTTTGAAGCTTCATGCTTAACACTGTACTCGTATTCAATACTTGTGTGTTATGAACTTGTAGTCGAGTCGATGTGTTGGTTTTGCACTTGTATTCTGAGCTTGAGTTTTACTCGTATTCAAGAATTTGAAATGCTTTGAACTCATTTATGGACTGTCTGCTCGAAAGAGACTTGAGAGATTAGTTTTAGTTTGAGTTGGTTGGGTAATCTCTTTTGAGATCTTCTCCTTGTAGCTTCTTAAGTTGGAATGGTTGTGGTACTTCTATTTTTGAGGTTGTACCATGTTCTTGAATTGGTAAGGGTGTGTAATTATGGAAGATATTCTTCCCTGCTCTGCTCTGAACAAACCCGTGTCTTGTGGAAAGCTTGATTGTTTTGTCTGAAGGATTATTAGACTGAAACTGTATCTTGTTATGGGTTTGGTTTGATATAGAGTTCGTTGGAACAGTCGTTAATAGTTTTGAGGTTTATGGAAATGCAGTATGTGTTCTCCTTTTTGTGATCAATGTCTGAAACGAATACCTTTCCTTGTCACAATATTTTTAGATGGAACTTGAGAGTCTTTTGCTGTGAATTTTGTTTCGATCAAGTTTGTGGTAACGTTGGGACCTTGCTTGACTTTTTGTTTTTTGGATCTTCTTACTCTCTTTGGATCCTTTAATTGATATTTGGGTTTTTAAGGAAAGAAGAATTGGACACTCTCGAGCACAAAATCTTGTATGAGAGGTTATATAACCTCTGGTTCAGGGTTGGTCCTTTAAATTGTTCTTAATTGGATCATGAACTACTTGTTGTTTTGTATTGAGCTGTTGAAGCCTTGTAATGGGATTTCAGTTCTTTTGAGTTCGTGAGTTTTATTGAATCTTGTTTATCTTTTACTGTTTTGGGTTTTCTATTCCTAGTTGGATTCATTGAATGAATTTATGGGTCTTTAAAAGAGAAAGGAATATGTTCTCTTGTGGACAATATACTATTTTGGGACCGTACTAGGTATTCCTTTCTGGGAAATGAATTCAAACTTGTGTTTAATGAGTTGGTATAGATAAACCTAGTGGTAATGATTTGTAAGGGAAACTAGAAGTGTGCTTTCATCTAACTGTGAGTTGGGTTTTGTGTTCTCCCTTGGGAACTAGAAAAATAACTTCTGGTTTTGGAAATAAAAAAGGAATTCATTTGATATTGGAAATGAAATGAATTCTTTATTGGACCTTTTCCTTTTAAGATCCTTTAGCTTTTGAAAAGATAATTTCATTTGATAGAACTTCTCTAAATCTATATTTTCTTCTTGGTTGTAGAATGATTGTTCTCTGAGGTCTGCTCAACTTCTTGGGTTCAGCTTTTTGTCCTTCTGTCTTGTAGGAAATAGTGGGAAACCACTCTTCTGAGATGGAAATTTCTTTGTGGATTGTTTAGTCTACTTGTACTAATCATTTGTTGTAATGATGTGGAAAGAGAATAGCTGAGTCGATCTATTGAAAAGAAAATAATAACATGCTTAGATCGACTGTTTTGTTTGACCGAGTCATACTTCATTTGGATTTGATATTGGAAGGTTATCTCTTTTTGCACCTTGTCTTATTATGAACCCTTCTTGGATGGACTCGAGAAGAGACTAATCTGGGGCGTATCTAGCTTGGAATTGTGGAACGTTTGGTTTTAGGTCTTTGGATGATATCTTCTAGCATGTAGAAGTTAGCAATACTTGAAGTTAGACTGTCTGGATTTTCTATCCCTTCTTGGATTGATTTGGGATTCTTGTTTGAATGATTGTCTCTTTAATGTTGAATCCTTATATTGTTATCCTTGAATTAAAGCAGTTAGGTTTGTTCTGAACCTATTTCTGTCTTTCAGATGATTAGTGTATGGGGAACAAAATGTATTGATTCTTCTTCTTTTGCTTATATGCAAGGATGAATCATCCTAATATGAACTATGCTGTAATTAACTTATTTTGCTACTTAGTAAAGATAAATGTGTATTTCTATTCTTATAGAATTACGAAACAATTGGATGACAAGACCTATTGTTTGTTTAAAGGTAATTGATAGGATCAATTAAACTATATGTTATAATGCAGATATTGCGGATCATATTATGCTCATTTCTTAAAAGTGAATTCAGAATCTTTAATTGTACTTCTTTTCTGGTTGATATTACTTATGCTTATTTGTATGATATATTAATTGTTTCATTAAAGCAGAGTTGTTTTAATGGAACAATTACTGGAATGCACTTCGTTTTAATGCTTAGTACTTATCATGCTCGGTTCATTGAACTGACCCGTGCTAGCAATTTTTACAGATGGACATCGTAAGTGATAAAAGAAGGCAAAATTTTTTATGATGCATTGGCTTATTTAATTCTAGATATTATGTAAAGAATTTCGATTCATTCTTGAGTTGTATTCGGAAAAGAGAAGTGATATTATTTTATGATCTTAATGATGATTGACATGCAGTATGTTTGAAATGCATAGTCTTGTAAATGTATATTTTATCATGATGATTGAAAGGTTTGGAGAAGGACTCCAATTTGTTATGTAAATTCTCTTGTACTTTATATGACAGAAATAGTAGTGATATCTTGTCGATACTCCTTATATATGTTTGTATACTATTGTTGTTATCAATTAATAAGTTGGATTAAGGGGATAGTATAATCTCCCTTATTATAATGAAACTTGTTAAATTGCAAAAGATGTCATTCTCTAACTACAAAACTATAGTTTAATAGTAAAATATGCTTTTGACATACAATTAAAATATATGAGTAAAGAATGATAAAAGGTTATGTTAATCCTAACATCTAACCATGTAGAGGAAAACTCTTCCTCTCTCAAAGAATGAAAGATAAAAAGGAATAGTGGTTATGATCTTTAATATTTATACTTCGTTTATAAGAAGTAAACACTAGTTGAATCTAGGTGGATGACACACCTTCTTTGGACAACTAGGTTACATTATGAATTAAACGTTTGATGTTTGTTGTCCTGTTTTTGGGATAATTACTTGTATGCCATGATAATGAACATTAATGCAAACATGAATTAATGAAGTTCTCCATATCTAATTAGGCTAGTTATGGATAAAGAACTTAATGAATGTTGGAATTAGGGTTAGGCATGATTGCTGCAATCTGGATCTTAATCCAATATTAGTTATGAATTAATGACCACTAAGGGGGTATGTACATCTTGATGAATCAGTTCTAACAGATGTTGGCACACACCAATTATAGGACTGTACCCTCGAGAAGTCCTGGGAATTCTCGAGGATACAATGTTACAGTTGACATGTGTCAACACCCTTCCGTATTTGTTCATCTATATCTACGCACATTTGGACTTGAACTTAGTTTCCCTCTAGGTTAAGTTAGTAGCATGATTAGGATAGGGAGTAGCTTACTCTGACTCATGGTACCTTGGCACATTCGGTTGACTTAGGTCGATTGAGTATGCCCATATACACTAAGTCATCGTGAGCGTCTTCCTATATCAAATTATGTTGCTAACCTAGACTAGGGTCAAACCTTGGGCAAGTACACTGACAATAGTCAGTAAAGACCATTCTAGATAACAATAGAGTGAGGTGAAGGACGTATTCTGAAATGACGAGTATGTCATCTAGGAATAGTAACATGAACAGTATGTTGAAAATCTTTGGCCAAAGTATCGCAAGCTACTGGTTGTGTTGCCTATGTCACCTAGTTTAAAGCAACGTGATGTCAGATGAATATTGGTAACAAATATTCAGATAGGTTCTTTAAACAGATCACTCAGTACTTGGAATCGGGTAGGAAACCAAGTATATGTAGTATACATAAAGTATTCTATACTTTAAGTCAACATGAGAGATCGGTTGGTAATTGAGTCATGGAATGAGAGATCGGTAGCATACCGAGTCATTACAACTGCATATGGTTATCTATTATGAGATTGATTGGCATGGAATGTGTGTTCTAAATGACATTTTATTTCGAATAGAGAACATTATGTTTCAAAAAAAAAGTTCCCTTGTTTCTAAAGTCTTAAAATGGGAATGTTACAGTTAGCTAAAGGGACACGTGAGCAAAAATGAAATTAACAGAGACTCGTGTTGCTAGGGAAAATAGATCTTGTCATTGAAACACAACCACGTGGGAAATAACCAAAATAATTAATTTTCTCAAATTTTTAATGTTCTATGAAGATTAAAAGTTCTCTTAATTTATTACTTAGGTAGTATTTCCTTTTATACCATTTCTTTATTTTAATGTTCACAATATTTCATTGTTTAACAATTTAATTCCATAGTTTTCGTACGGTACATGTTGGTGTGAGTTATCATATGTGTCCTCCTCACATATGGAGGGTCATCTCATATGGGTTAGGTTTAGGGTTGGGTTTAGGGTTTGCTATTGAGTCATGAACTAGGGTTACTCAGCACCCTATATGTACCCTTTCACTATTCATTTATGAGCATGCCAAGACACTCTGCTGTCTTTTTCTTATGAACAAGCTTTATTTTGTTATGCAATTTATTTAGTTGTTGATCAATTCTTCCTTGTGATTACATTGGAGCCATTGCGAGTCAACTTGAGTGCAACTTCATTGTGGAGCACAATTTCTGATACGACTCATCAACTCTTTCAGTACTAAACAATGCATAGCACCATAACATCATGTCAAGCCTAAAACCTAAAGAGGCCAACTTCACAAGCTACCCTCTAACACATTTTCATGGTTATCACAAACAAGACCACCAACCCAGCCATGGGAAATAAAAAATACAATCCCCATATCATAGTACCCAATACACATGCCCCTGATATAAAGAAGATATGTAACGCATGCCTAACATAACAATACAACATCATAGCAATATATATGCAATAGGTTTTCATATGACTCAAAAACATGATTGTATCCACAAGATAAGATCAAATATCACTGATATATCATAAATACAAACACCACATGCCTCCTAAAAATCCATATACCTTCTAAAATAGAGAACTAAATCATAGTATCAAAACCAGGCTGGGTCACTCAATGGACAAGAACCCATAGATTCCAATCACTTGAAAAACCAAAGACTTAGTGACATGTAGCCCTAAACAATACAATCCTACAACCTCTAGGTGTACCCCATACTCCGCACATGGACTATACCAGGTCGATGAAAAACATATAAACACATACAACATGGTAGAATCAGCTCATTCAAACATTTAAGAAGGTCTACACTAGACAACGAATAGCCAAGTGGCATCAAAATCTATAAAGCTTCAAGTTTTGAAACATAACCAAAACAAGGAAATCTCAATAGATCAAGAAAAATGGCTAAGCAACCATATTCAAACAACAACAAAAAATATCATAAAATAATTAACGAGCCTTAAATCTTAGAAACAAATCAATTAAATTTTTTGGTTCCAAGCGTAACCGAATTTACAAATAAAACACATGAAATAATTCACATCACAAGACACTATAGTAGCCTCCAAATAGGCCGCTCACAGGGGTACTATCTCATCAAGTGCTTATCTACGCATTAAGAATCCTATCAAAATATAATATCATAACTGATCAAATGATGCAACTACCATAGTATCTATCTGAATTATCATCTCCAAACTCCCATAAGAATCAACATAGTCATAACCACAGAAAGGTTATTAATAAAAAAACCAATTAAGGTGAGATAAAATTACAGGTTTCCATCCACCAAGCCTAAGGTATCCACACAACAGAATATGCATGATACCCATTGAGAAACTGTCATACATACCAAACGAACAAAATCATGTTTTCAGTCTATGCCAGACTCTACTTCTTATCTCATACTCATACCGAGTTAAATAGACAATGGTCTGGCTTTCCTCACTCCACACATACACCTTTGATGCTGCCCTTAGGGATTTCCATCATATGGTACACAAAATAACACATAACTGAATTACCAACACAATGATTAATTACACACAACAAGCATAGTGTCATACACATGGTATACATAGTACCTAATATACATCATGTTATTGCCACAAATTTCAACATGTCATGTTTCCATATAATGCACCAAAAGTGAAAGTACAATACAATAGGGGTTATGAGATCACTATATGCCCCTCAATACACGAGGATGTGAATTTATCAAATAACATACAAATACGTATGTGCAACAAATATAGTGATTTAATATACAATATATACAAAAATATGATACGACATGGTGTCAACATCCCGATATGAAATGATTCACTAGGAAGCACATTTTAAAATGCCACACATTGGTGCACATGTACAAAATCACATAATAATGGAACCTCACAACACATTAACATTTCACAATAACATTACTTTCACATAATGAGATGGTAACATAAGTGCAATACACATTGAATTCACAAGAGAGTAGCCTCATCATGAAACATGTCAACATCTTAACAAATCCACACTAAGTGGTAAACACAAAAGGTACATTCATATGATCACAAGTACATGTTTGTCAACATCACAACATAATATAACATTAATATTCCATCTCCTCCACTGTCATGAATAGTCATCACAACATTGAGAAGTCCCAAAGGTTCGAGAGTATGAATATTCTCTTTGATACCAAAAGTAACTCCCACACATGTAGAACCAAAACACAAACCAAAATAAACCAGGATATTTTTATTTCTTTGTTTTTTATATTACAATGCCACTTGGGATAACTTAGAATAAATCAACATCACATTGCATGCTTCCACAAACATGGACCCACACATATAATAAGATGGGAATGTGATTGGAACCACAACTAGAGACAAATCACGCTACCATGCCTACCTATGAGGCTTGCAATGAGAGAGATATCATCATTACAACTATAACTTATATATCCACTAAGAAATCCTGACTAGCCTTTGGTTCCTCCAAGATGAAACACACCACATCAAAATTGATAAACCTCATATCCCTCCATTCTAACATATTCTTATGCCTCCACTAAGACTAGCCATGAAGTCTTTTGGTTCCTCTAAATTAAAAAAAAAAGCAATACTCTTTATTCCTCCCTTCACTGACAACACCTTATTCCTCTAATAACAATGATGCAAAATCACCCCAATGTGATGAACATACATACAATCATGACAATGAAATATTCACATTAATGCCACATTTTCTCAAACAAATGAAACACAATACAATGACCTAACCACAAACGAGAACTTAAAGATAGACATTTTCCACAACGTACATCGTTTTCATGGTTTACATCTTTATTACAATTGAATTCCTTGTTTCTACCTTATATATTTGGAGAGCATTTCACGTATAAAGACATATATTATCATTCTCAAAATTACATTTTATTTACTTCATTTAAAGCTTATCTTACAAGGAGTACACTTTATTTGGTTTCATTCTCTACTACAATTAATTTCCATAATTCAACAATTACTTAGAATTGTTTTAAACACATACGAGTCTCATACCACTCATTCTCAAGCTAAGGATTCATGTTCCCGAAAATTATGTGGCATGCCATTTTGTTTTACTTGCATTACATAAGGAGGAATTAACATGAAGTTAAAAGGGAAAATCTTAAGTTTAAGAGGGACGAATTTGAAGTTTCCCTTTTCATTTAAACCTCCACTCACTAGATTACACTTCATTTATTTTCCTTTTTGTAGTTAGCTTCTATATTTTAATAATTGGTTGGAAATATTTTTTTAAGATTCTCACGACGTGTTCAAGTCAGGATTTCATGTTTCTGACTTACATGTTCCATCATGGAACAATACATCTTATCATTAATAACATGAAAAGGCTTAACATTGAGTTAGAGGGTCATAGGAAGTTATTGTCTACCATTTTAATATGGTATCATTGATTTTCTTGATTCATTGCATTCTTAGGGTGAAGGTTTCGATAAGAGCTTGACAATTTTACATTACAAAATAACATACACAAATAGTAACCACACCCTTCATTTCTAATTATATACAAGCCCTATTTAGTTTTCTTCTGATTCTTAAAAGGATTTCCCTTTAGTACTAATGTGAGGGTTTTAAATCACCTTATTGTTTACTCATGCTTGTTTGATAACCTTGCAATTATCATGTTCCCTAATTTCTTCCATAATTCCATGTGTTTATATTATTTTAGTCACCTCCATTATAACTTCGTTGTTTTAAAAACAACCATACAAGTAAGTTTTATAGATACTTCAACTCCACATGTTTTCTAAAGAATGAATATACCATTTGATATTTACTTTAAACATACACGCATACCAACACCTACTACTAGGTTCCTAGGAAATACCCAAGATGAAAGCAATCATGTACATATTTCAAGGTAAATCGAAGGTCATTTAGTTGGGTTGCTCAATATCATGTACTCCTCATACTCATGTTATTATTGAATAACCATCTTCTCTTTACTTCTAACTTTGGAAAAAAAACATACATTTAACACATGGTCTAGTAATATCTTTCACTAAGGTCACTAAGATGGGGTCCTCATTTTGTCGTTTAGACTATCCTCTTATTAGTGCTTAACCATTCATAATCCCTACAAGGTGGTTTTGTGTCATCTTTCCATTTTGCATCCATGTTCAAAGACATATCCTAAACTTGAAAAATTGTTTTTCTCTTACGTTAATTGCTACTAATATGCACATCTACAACTAATATCATCATTACAATTTACGCCATCTATATAAGAGGCGGTTACTCAAATGGGCAACCCACACCAGAAAGGACTCTTTGCTTGTTCTTTTTTTGTTAATATCTTTCCTTCCTATTTCTCTCAAGAATAATAAATTACACAATGAGAACCTTCCTCAATTCCACACAGGAGCACGCTATAAAATGTCATTTCATTTTAAGATAATAGATACATCCACACCCGTTAGCAACATATAACCTATAATCAAAATTACACCCATGACAAAGTGCCCCTTTTCCTGACATCCCGATTTGATAACATTTTCATACTCATCACAAAAAATCAATAATTAACATTTCCATTTATAACAATAATTTTTATTTATCCTTTCCAATTACATTGCCTTCAAATATAATATGTTATTACAAAACTGCAAGTATCACTGACGAATTATTTTTTTCCTAGGGTACCTACAACCAAAAGCATGGTTAACCACAGAATCTAGCATGGTAATTTTCTACAGGCTAACATATTTCACATGTGCATAATTTTCCATTAAAAATGAAATCAAACACTTTACATGTAGTATAGTGAGGGTAAGGAATACATTTGCGGTTTCATTTCATTCACAATCTAGAGAGAGATAAAGAGAGGAGAGAGAAAAGACAACATTTCCCAAACGTAAAATTCTTAATGCAAGTGAAAAATAAAGGTTCCATGTAGCCATGTGAAGGTTTCCTTAGGTCTCTAAATATTTATTAAGCCATAAGAGGGTCCCATGCCAATTTTCCAGTTATTATTGTGAATTTACACAAGTGACCAATTCAGCCAAAGTTGCTACAAAAATTAGTTCTAAAAACCAATGTGAAAGACTCAAACACACCTTATATCAATTCCCATCTACTCCCATATATATAGGGAAACCTTAGAAGTCAACGCAACTCATTTCTGACAACCAGGGTTCAACCTACAACTACCTTTCGGGAGTTGATTATCATAATTATGTCAATTCATCCTTGCTACAGAATGACATGTGGCCTACAAAACCCCTTACAAAACTAGTTCCAAAAGTGGTCTCAAAACGAAAGGCTGGTTACAATGTTCATGGTGAAACTTTATAGGTATGTCATGGTAGATCTTTATTTCCCCTCACAAATCCCTAAACCATGGGTTGAAACCAAAACAAATTTCTAACTTTTAGCAGGTATCCCAAATAGTGGAATAGTCATCTCAGTTCCTAAAATCGTGATGTTAAATGATCAAACAATCATATGAAGTTTTCCTAAAGGTTTATATGACAATCTATGTCACCATAGAACACAATTAAACATTGAATTATTCGCTAAAGGAGTTATGTGTTTTACACGTTGTTATAAAGAAAAATGTATTAACTTTTACAAGGTGTTTAAGTGACATGTTTAAACAAAAATTCGAGTTCAAATCACTATTATGGAGGTTTCCTTTATTGAATTTTGTTCATTTAAGTTTCTCATTGTCGCATGACAAGATCCGTGAACAAGGTTATATTGGCGTAGCAACTTTTTAACATGATGAGATCCCTCTCCACCATCAGTTTGAGCTTTTGGTGTGACGGTAAGCTGTGTAGCTCTAATACCAGGTAGTTAAGTGTGCTAGCCCCAGATATTGGCGTAGCAACTGATTAAACACGATGAGATCCCTCTCCACCATTAGTTTGAGCTTTTGGTGTGATGGAAAATCATGCAGCTCTAATACCAAATGAATTTCTGTCACACCAAAAGCTCGAACTAATGGTGGAGAGGGATCTCATCGTGTTAATCAGTTGCTACGCCAATAAGTTAACACTTAAAAAGGTCATTTCGATTGTGCAAAATTAAGGTAACTTTTAACATTTTAGTAGAAAGCATCATTTTAATTAACAAAAATGTACTCATCATTTGGTTTTAATTTCAATGTAATTAAAAAGGTAAAAACTATCAACACGACAAATAAACGAGAATAGAGATAAACCTAGTGGAAGCAAGGGAAGATTTAAAAGGTATTTTGGCAACAAAAGAAATAGGTTTTAAGAAATTTGTATTCAAAGGGGATTCAATGCTAATCATATAGGTGTTAAAGAAAGGCAAGGTGACAAGCTAGAGATTAAATAATTTCATTAGGAAGGTGAAGTTAATAATAGAATGGTTCAAATCAATATCACTCTTAGATTGTTATAGGGGAAGGAGTAAAGAGGCTAATTGCATGGAAAATCTTGCGGACATCTTTGACATCCTTTTCTCTCTTGGCAAGCAGTGAAGTTGCGGATCAAGAGGGGTTTCCAAAAAAATTTCAGGAGGTGGTGGGGGTGTGAGTATTCCTTTATGTCATGTCTACTACTTGGAATGGAGGTCTCGATGTTGTTAATCATCTTTGGTCAGGAAAGGGGGGTAACAAAGGGGAGTTACAAAGAGTATGAAAGGGAGAAGGAAATCGCTTACAACTGTGAAACATAGAAGTTTGTAGGGATGATTTGTTGCAAGGAGAAGTGTGAGCTATTTTACAGATGTTGAAGATAGGAAATATATTATAGTTGTGAATCATAAAGAGGTTTATGATTTATATGTTTTGATATAAAGGACGACATTTTCGCTACTACAAACTGTGTTTCAGCTATACAAGATGGTTAGAAGTTGTGGTTTTTAAGAGGAGGGATGGGAATGTATTTCTGCTACAGTGTATGGAGTGTTTGGTGGCCATTTTTAACATATGGAGTTTGGGTTCTTTGAGGATAAAGATGTGTAATTCAGTTGCGGAAGACTACTTCAATTACGGAAGGTATTTGACAGTGGAAGAAGTATTAATTTAATAAAATAGATAGGAAATATATTATAGTTTGAGAATCATAAAAAGGGGTAGTAGTAGTAGTCCTGGTCCTATGAGCCTTGTGTACAAGAAATTGTGTAGAGAACGAACATAGTTTTGCTACTACAATATTGTGTTTCAGGCTATGGAAGAATGGTTAGAGGTTGATGGTTTTCTAAGTTCTTACATCAATTTATTTCTGTCAGGAGGGATGGGAATGTCTATATCTGCTACAGTGTGTGGAAGACTGTTTTGGTAGAGATTCAAATGTAATTAATTTAATAAAATAGAATTTGGTATTATTATTTGTAACTAGAATATAAGATAATAATTTCAGTTGCGGAAGACTACTTCAATTACGGAAGGTTTCAATTTGACAGTGGAAGAAGTATGGGGTAGTAGTAGGGAAGTCACATACCAATCTCCCTAAATACGTGATTGCCTTGTGTAACCACCACTATTCAGTGTAGAGATAACTAAATAAATAGTTGTGTGCTAGTTGCTAATATATTTAGGTACTATGGACAGATAGGTTCACGAAGTAGATGGTTTTCTGTGGATGTGGATTAGTCCTAACATCTCCCCCCATTAGCGGAAGACTGAAAGTAGAAAGATTACACTCACATGTAACCTTAATTTAATAAAATCTAGATCACTCTGATGTATCTGAGTCTATTCTGATAATCTTAGAATGTTCTTGATCATAAATTTAATCCAATTGTCACTCTCCTATGTTTTTCAGCTTTCCATCAGGGAAGATCTCATGCTCATTGCTTACAATCTCCCTAAGTATACACGTGATTGGTTTTAACCACCACTAAATTCAGGTATGTGCTTTTAAATAAAAACATGTGTAGTTTTAACCACCACTATTCAGGAGTTGATATTTATTTACTACTACACAATATTCACGCTAAATACATTATTCCTAACATTCCCCCCTTTAGCATAAACACAAAGGAGAAATATTACACTCACACACCTTAATATAAAAAATCTTCATCACTCTGATTGTCTGAGTCTTTCTGATAATCTTCCTCTTCATAAATTTCTCCAATTGTCATTGTTATGTTTTTCAGCTTTCCATCAAGGAGATCTCATGCTCATTGCTTACAATTAAGAAGTATACACCCTTGCTTTTTACAATAAAAGCATGTGCTTTTAGTCTTTACATGTTTAGATTTCTTACAAGAAGTAATGGGCTTAGTCATCGCAGACAATAGTTTCTTTGTATATGAGCCTAAATATTTGTTCTTGTTTCCCTCTTCAAGTAATGTAGATATGATATTTTCCATATTTGGATTTAGCTTGCTTAAAGTGAACTCTATGTTTGACATATTGTTTGGCATGTTGTTTAAGAGTATTATTTTTTCATCATTGTTTTTAATGGATTCACTTATTTCTGCCAGTCATGTTATGAGAGAGCGGAACTTGCTGAAGTGAGCAACTATATCTCCTCCTTCCATTTTTAAACTGATTTTTTTTTTTGCTTCATTGATATCTCTGCATTACCAGTTTGTGAACTAAAGAGTGTGTTCAACGTGTCCCAAATCTCTTTATAAGATTTCTTTAAGTCGATATGATGTGGATATGGCTTAGAAATTCCCAAGCCAATGGTGGCTAAATCCTTTTTTTCCTTGATCTTTCACTTGTTAAGGTCGTCACCACCAGTCGGGTAGCGGTGTCATCAACAACACCCCAAAGATCTATTTCAATTAAAATCAATTGTGTCTACCATGTGTGAAAGTTTTTTCCTTCAAAATTTTCAATGAAAGTTGATCTTTCCATATTTCCCCCCCCCCCCCCACGATTTTTAACTAATTTGTTGGACATCAATTTCAATTGAGAATGCCCTTACAAAGTTTGACACAAAATTGTTACTTTTATTGGAATGACTTACACAGAGACTTAATAATGTGATCAACACAATAAAATGATAATATTGAAAGTAAATATTTAATTACTTTCATAAAAAATACAAATATAGAAAAACATAAGCTATACTCGATATAAAAATTATGTAAAGACAAAAGTCGACTAACAATAGAATATAACCCTAAATAAAGGGTGATAACAATATGAGGAAATTTGCAGGAAGCAACGACAGTTATGGAGGAAGTTGAATCATCACTGGTAGAGCGTTGGGAAGAGGTCATGGTTGGGGCATGATTAGAAGCTTCAACCTCAATGACGTATTTCAAATTTTAGTTGACAAGTTGACAGTCAAGGAGAAGTAAAGAGTAAGGAAGGAAAAATGCTCTGCAACTCTGGTGAAAAATTGGAGTTGGTTTTTTCTAGGGTCTTACACTTGGTACTCGCCATATTGCGGCCTTTTTGGGCACTATGGGAATTTATTGCTATAGTTTCTCCTAGGGTTTCTCGCCCTCTATGCGTCCCCTATATAATGACCTCGCTATCTTCAAAACTGATTGTTTCAACTATGGCTAGAGATAGTGGAGCTTTGAGCAATGGCACCTCTGGCGAAGTGACCCAAGAAGTTCATCCCAAAAGTATTCCATGAGGTAATATTTCTCCTCCTGATGTGGTTCTGCCCATTCCTGAATTTAATGTTGTATTTCAATGGTTAGAGTAATTTTTTCTCATTGGGTATTTTGTGGGTCACATCCCCTCTGAAAGCATGCTCAAATCTTGTGTGAACATTGTTGGACTCCTCATGGAGTCTGACTAGAAAGTGTTCAAAACATGAATAAGGGTTTTGTCCTCTTTCCCTTCTCTGATCCCGCCAACGTGCCCAATATTTTGGCTAAGAAATCCACTTGGTATGTACGCAACTCAATGCTTGTGTTAACCCCATGGCACAAGGACTTCATGGTATATGAATATACCACCCTTAAAGTGCTTGTTTGGGTTGAATTACCTGGCCTCCCCTTGCCATGTTTGCCTTTTTTGTTACAAATTTCTTCTCTTGGCTGGGTAGTTTACCTTGAAGTTGAGAGGTTTTACCATGCTCGTCTGTAGAAACGAGTATGCTTTGAGATTGATCTATCTTAGGATCTAAAAGAGTTTGTGGAGATACATATGGGAGATAAAATCTACTCTCAATGGGTCATGTATATCAATTTACTTAACACATGATTTCATTTTCAGGCTTCTGATCACAAGATCAAATATTTTCCTCTTTATGTACCCTGCAACCGCCTTATGGCCAAAGCAGCTCCCGAACCAGTCAAACCCCCACAAGAGGAAGGTTGGCAAGTTGTCAGGGGCCAGAGAAACAAGAAAAAAGCCTAGAATTCCAAGGCCTTTGGCTCTAATGGCCACCGCGAACCAGCTGTTAAGGAACAACCACATACTATGCATGCTAAAGAGCCAACTACTACTACTAAAGAACCAACTATTGTTGCCAACTCGGTTACCCCACTGCCAAAGTACTCTAGCACACCCCTTGCGGCTTCGGTTCTCATGGACTAGACAAATTATGTTTACAATGTTCCCATCCAACATTCATTTTTGTTACTCTTACCAAGAAATTCACAAGGGCCCTCCAAAAGGCCCCGAAGCCCATCTCACATCTCTCTCGGGACCATAGTCCGGCTCATAGCGTGGACTCAACCGAAGTGGAGTATAACATTGAGTATGCCGAACGGAAAAAAAATTATTTGTAGGATTTTTTGCAACACAATACTACTCGATTCATGCAAAATCAATATGATGCCCTTGATGACTTGGGGGATGGGGATATGGTTCTTGACAATTATTTCCCATGAATTGTTTATCCTGGAATGTTCAAGGTCTTAAAGACTCCTGTCACAAATATATTGTGTGTGAAACTCGACAACGTTGTGTAAGTTTAGACATTTTATTTTTACAGGAAGTGAAAATTACAGGTTTTTAGTTGTAGATGGTTTGCAAGTCCATCTGGCCTGATAGATTGGCTCTTTATAACAATCACAAAGCATGGCGTGGGGGATTAATTTCACTTTTTGCTTCCAAATGGTGGCCTCTATTAATTGACCATGGCATTGACCCCACCAATCGTACCATATGGGTTTTATTTAATGTTAATGGCCATCCTTTCGGCCTCATTAATATTTACGCCTCTACGATGCAGTTGAAAGGGCCGATTTATGGCGGTGGATCGCCAACTCCATTCCTGATGCCTTTTGGGTCAGAAGAGGAGACTTTAATATGGTGGAGTCACCTAATGATAAATGTGGCCACCTCCCAATGAGGTGGACACCTAGTGAAAGGGAAGCATTATACTTTATGCGTAATAAGTTTGGATTCTTTGATCCTAACGCATCTCGCTTTCCCACCTTTGTCGCTTGGTATACGTGGACTAATCTACGCAGAGGGACAAATCGCGTACTTAAACAACTCAACAGATCCATGCTGTCAGCTCAAGATTATTTTGAGTTTGATAGCCTTTGTTCCCTGCTAGTGGAGGCCATGTTTGATTTTTTCCTTTCGGATCATTCTCCAATATGATTTTGTATCACTTGGCAGGATTCACGCCCCTTACACCATAAAGGAAAATTATTTCTTAATATTGTCTTGATGTAACATGGCCCCACCATCAATCATATCAAGCGTGTTTGGAATTTAATTCCACGTACTAGTCACTGTCAGCGATATCATCCACCTATAGATGCACTGACTCAGACAACTAGATTCCTTAGAATCTATGACAGACAACTGGCCACTATTCGTCATCGCTCATACTCCACTAACACATCAGCACTTAGCCGAGCAGTAGCAGCGCTTCAAAGTAATCCCTTCTCTGAAATATTATAACTTCATGTTGCAACACTTCGCCAACAAATCCAAATTATGGACAACTACAATGCCAGGAGAGCGCAAATCTGAGCTCGTATGCACTGGCTCAAAATTGGAGATTGGGTCTCGAAAGAATTTTTTCTTTGTCTCAAAGCCAAGAAACCTTCCCAGAAAATTTGGGCTATCATGGAGGGTAGTGCTCAGATTACAGACCCACAAATTATGTTGCAAGCTTTTGTGTGCCACTACAAGCTTGTGTTACAAGCTCAATAACCTTCTGCAGCTCACCAAGCTACTCTTGATCAATGTTTGAGTGTTGTGCCATGTAAATTTTTTGAGGTGCATAAGGTGATCTATGATAGAATGCTCACCATCAAGGACCTCCATGAAGCCACCATGTAGATAGCCAATGATAAAGCACCGAGATTCGATGGCTTCCCCTATGAATTCTATAAAGACCTTTGGGATTCGGTTGGGAACGACCTGTTCCAAGTTTACCTCAAAGGGTTTCAGAATCAATCCTTAGGGCCTCGAATCAATAAGGGAAACATAAAATTCATCCCTAAACAAGGAGACCCTGAACAAATCACTTGTTGATAGCTGATCACTCTACTGAATGTCTCATATAAAATCATCACCAAAGCTTTGGCTCTACGGCTACGCACTATCCTTCCGGATGTTATTCAACCAGAACAAATAGGATTTATACATGGTAGATATATCCTGGATAACATCATTGTTGTGTGGGAAGTCATGGAATAGACCTGTAGATCTAATCAAGCCTCCATGGTCATAAAAATTGATTTTGAGAAAGCCTATGAACAAATCGAATGGCCTTTTATTCTTGTCATGCTTAAAGACCTTGGTTTTGTCCCCATTTTTATTCAGGTCGTCAATATGATTTTTGCGGATGCCTCTGCTCAGATTTCTATCAATGGAATTAGCTTGGAACCATTTAGGATTTTTTTCTCTATTCGGCAAGTCTGCCCTCTAACCCCTGCATTGTATGTGCTCATGACCGAAGAATTTAGGTATTTATTAGCCCATGCTAAATCCCAGGGTCTTGTTACGGGAATCTTGCTTCCTGTTGCGCCCAGTTCTCAAATCCTCAGTGGGCATTTATTAGATGACTCTTTCCTTACACACATTGAAGATGAAGCCAACATTTGTAATGTCATGCAATGTTTGGATACTTTCTACTTGGATTCTAGCTCATCCATTTAATGGCAAAAAACTCAGTGTTATCAACAATCCTTCCTTCTTGCACCTGATTGGCTAGCCACTTTTGAATCGAAGCTATTAGCACGTGGCAAGATATTTAAGTTTTTAGGTATTCTTTTTTCCTTTCAAGCCTCCCCTGTTGAGCTCTGGCAATATATTATTCAAAGGGTGGAATTTTTTTTTGGAATATTGGCTAACTAAACCCTTATCTTTGGTTGGAAAATTCCAAATATGTTCCAAAGTTCTTCCGGCCACACACGTTTACTATTCGTCGTGTTGGGTTCCTTCCAAAGCTTCCATTTAGAAGCTAGAAAAGTTTCTCAAAGCGTTTCTATGGGTTAATGCTTCTACAGGAAAAGGATTTCATCGGATGACATGGGATATTTGTTGCCTTCCCCATAGCTCTAGAGGACTTGGCCTTATTGACATTCAATGTCAAGGGCATGCACTTTGCGCAAAGTGGATAATCAGAAGCATTACTAGATAAGAAGCTTGGAAAAGTTCTCATACGACACTGTATTGCTTAAGGTTCTCCTTATGGCTACCTTGCGTGGGAAGGATTGGGGTTTGTCAATCTTCTCATCACCCTCATACATGTCAAAATTGTCGGCACTTTTATACTTAAGAGCATTTAGAAATCTTGGGAATGCATTAAGCCCTAGATTTTGTGGAAAGGGGATGGCTTTCGGAATGGGCTCTCTTTTAATCATTAATCTCTTTGGTGGTCACCAATTTTTCAAGCGCAAGGTAAGTGCTTAGCAGAAGTCTCAAGAATCTCTGCGCTTAAATTCTTCAAACGTGGAATTCACACCATTGAGGACTTATTCTGTAAAAAATGTTCAATCCTGGTTCTCTTGGCCGACATTTAAAACTCATTTTTGGCTCTCTAATCAGGACCAAGATACTTATACCACAATGATCGGCTTGGTTCCTGACCACATGTTACACAAGATTGTTGTGCATTCCTCTCACCCATGGTAGACAGACTGGAAATGGTATATAGTCACCCCCATTTCATAATTACAAAGCCAATAAAGACTACTGTTGGCTTTCACCTCATTTTCCCATGGTGGATAAACTCAACTTGTGATGGGGGCTTCACTCAACTCCATCTACCTGGAGTAGGTGATTTGTCACTGTGTGGAACCCAAAATTTCCCACTTCCTCTGGTGTATTTTGCATCAAGGGCTTCCTATCAGGCTTCGTATTGTTCAAATTGGGATTCTAGCTCCCAAGTGCTGATTTTGCAGCCACCTAGAAACTATCTTGCATAGCTTTTGGTTTTATCCCAAAGCTCAAATTGCCTGGAATTGGATTCATTCATTTTTTTCCTTTAAGGCCACATTGCTTTACTTGGCATCACATCCTTTTGGGAGACAATCCCAAGATTTTTCCTATGTTCATCCACATTTGATATGTTTTCAGAGGGGAGATTCTGTTTTGGATTTGGAAAGAAAGAAATGTTTTTTTCTGTGTTAATTCTGTAGTTGATCAATCTTTCTCAGTTTATAATAAGTCTATGGTGATCTCCAATGTGCTTCTATAGATTCAAGTCCAGGCCAACAAGGTAGCGCTAGAGGCGGACAACCTCTATACCTTGTTGTGACACTAGGGGGAAGCCCCATGCAATGTTGCTCATGTGCCTCCGTCTCCTACTAGACACTCCCTGCCTCTGGCCTATGGTGGGTGGCACAGCCGCTCACAACGGCATGCATTCAACCATGCTCGCCAATTCCCGGGCCCTCTGCACAAACAAAGCTACTCGTCAGGTTGTTGATGTGGCCAAGGTTCACTAGCTCATCATTGTAGGAGTCCTTAACCAGCTCGCCAACCAAGCTGGGGATCACCACCTCGCCACCATGGATGGGGCTCTCCTCTTACCACCGCGCCTCATACTCCTAATGGTTGGAACCTACCCCCACCATCACCATCATCTGACAAGTTTTTCACCTCAGCCTCGCCATTCCGACTTGTGAGGAGGTGGACTAGGAGGAAGAAATTGTTGTTGGATGGGAGATCCCAGATGTTGGCAAAGATTTCCCTGGCTTGGGTTGGCCGAATGATCATGATCCACCCACCTTGGGCATGTTTGTTGCTGCTCGCGTGATTTGGTTGCTCTTCTTTTTTTAGGTGATGCCTACTTTTTGTAATCTCCTAGGCTTGACCTAGTTTTTCAGATTTCTTGCTTTGTTCGTGGTTTTGGGGCGTGCTCTCATACCACCCACTTTTTTGTTGAAATCTATCTTGTATCATATTGAATTAATATAATATAAGATCTTTTTCATCAAAAATTTTAGTTGGTAGTTGCGAAGATATATTTGTTCTAGGCAGAGAAGTCAAATGATAACCAAGAAAGAAGGTTTGTGTGTTATAGAAAAAAAATTTACCATAAAAAAACACCACAACATCTTGGTTGTCCTTGTTTCACAAGAGGAAGAAGCTCCCACACGTTTTCTTCTGTATGATAAATGTCACCTCCCTTTCATGAAATGACTCTATGAGTCATTATTTGAAGCCATGCATCAAGGGGAAGCTAGGATAGAGTGCCCACACCACTTCTATTGTGCTAACCAAATGTAAATGGATCCCACGACGCTTCTCTATTGCAGGATTCACAGCTAATATTTCACACGAAGAAATAATTTCAAACCTTTACCAATTTATACGGCCCAAAACATTATATATGTATATATATACTTTTTGAAAACTTATATTTCTTGCTGCACCAAATGAAAATATAGATCTGATACAAATAAATGACATCATGATTGCTCGTGTTCTGCACAAATCCTCCGCTTTTCAAGAAACAAATGGTATGTCGAATTTGAGCTTCAGCACATGGTCTTCATTGCTTGGCTCTGAAAATGATGAACAAGACCATAAAAAAAAATCAGACTGGTAACCCACTTTAATACCAAAAGAAGGTGAAGCTTCAAATGTAATTAATTTAATAAAACAAAAGTTATATTATTATTTGCAACCAATATATAAATAAGACTTTCAATCTCCTAAATAATAGGGAAGCTGCAAATCAATATCTTTAAATACGTGAGTGGTTTTAACCATCACTATTCACATATAACTAAATAATAATTTACGTGAGTTGTTATTTATTTATTACTACATAATATTCACGCTAAAAACATTAATCCTAACAAATATAAATTTCCTACTTGGAAGACATTTTGTCCACTGGGTTATTTTTCTTGAATTTCTCTTTTGTGGATACATTGATATTATACTTTATTATTGTTATGATTTTTATGATTAATATATCCGATTCATAACTCCGGCCAAAAGTGTTTATCAATTAAAAAACCTTTACTGTTGGTTTTTTTGGAGTTAATATAATGTATTTATTATCTATTTTGGCTCAAAAATTAGGCATTAATTAGAACAACAAACTTGTTATATTTATGGATTTTGTTAGTTGCATGAGAAATTATATTATAAGATCGAATTGGCCACTTTTGAGATACACGTGACTCCATGAATTTTCTTGTTTATTTCTCTTCATATCAATTATTTTTTATGGGTTTTAGATTTCTTATGCTATGCAAGAATTCAAGTCTTTCTCACCAAAAGATTAGTAATTAAAGTTTCATGATTTTTTTTCAAAATAATAATTCATTTGCATAATTAATAAATATACTTATGATAATAATTCAAAAAAAGTTAATACATATCAATTCAAAAGTTAATATATCTATTACAATAATTTAGAAAAATGTTAGTACATATTACTTTTAAGGTTAGTATATCAATTTCAAAAAACAAATTACATTTCAACACCAAAGGTTTGTCTACAAAGAGAAGTATCTCCAATGATGACATAGTGAAAAGTATATATTCCTATCATCATAGTACCAGTCCAGTGACCCGAAATACTGCAACTCTTTTAGAAGGTTTCACCACTTTAGGTCCGAACGGGTGGTTTGTTACATTTTTTTTTGTTCAACTACAAGCATAATCACGAAAATTGTAGTGTTCTTTTATACTCATGATGAAAATGCCACTTTAGCAAGTGAAAATGGAAGTAAACAGAGTAATTGATGTATGTTCTAACAACTCATTGAATACCATGTAGAACGTGTCATAAACAGGTGGTTGTTGGACGGTGGGAAAGCGCAACAGGTGAAGGTGGCAATAGATGGCTCAAAACAATGAGGAAATTTATATGTCGGCCAAAAAAAATATAAAACATTTCAACATCATTGTCATGTACATGACAAGAAGGAGAGTATCATCATTTGGGGTTTGTCTCATAATTGATTATTGCATGAGTGTATTTACATAATCAACCTTTTTTTACCTCTAACTACATGCCTTACTAACCCAATTTGAATGCCATTGTGAAGTTTAGTTACAAAAAGCAAATAATAAAAAATACACATTGCTAGGAAAGTAGTGATATATGGTGGGAAAAGAACCAATGGGAGTATGGATGGTCTACTTATCACTTCCCATATAACTATGACATCTACAACAATAGCAAAAATTACCAGCATATGCTTTCAATTTTAATTTTATATCAGGGTCCTATACTAAGCAAAAAAAGCTAGATTAGTGCAAACAAATATCAAAGAAAGTAATTGTTAGGGTGTTCCCTCAAAATAATATCATCCTTATTATTTGTTTGTAATAATATGAAAATTTCAACTTTATTAAGCTCTTATTGTATAAAACATTCAAGAATATTAAAATTTAAATCGGTACATGCACACAATTTATATAATCTAAATGGATAGCACTAATAAGGATGTACTAGCCCTAACATACAAAACGAGTGCCACCTGACTACACATACAATTTTATTACATAGAGCTCTAGGAATGACATTCCCAACATAGGATTACTACAAATAAAGGAATGGGAACTCTTATCGTGGTCACCCCCAACATAAGCCCTTGAAATAAGCGACCTCGATATGTTTCGTGCACAAAAAATTGATCAAAACCGTAATTAGGCCCAAACTAAGATTGGATAAAATTTATAAGATACAACTACTATTTTCATAGAATCATCCCACACCTATCATGCAACATTACACATCATAAATGTCACTATAGACACAGTATATAACTTATTTACTAAGAAAAGGGTGCATTGCAAATAATTACACAAAATGCATAAGCAAGAAACAACATACCTCTACTACAAATGATAATCCAAGGCACAACAAAAAAGGAAAATCCTAATTAATACACATAATCAATTATGAACTACATGTAATGTCATATCCACATGTCTCATGTTTGTTCATTCTAGATCCCATAAGTATAAAAAAATTCAATACCAATACAACTATTATCCACTCAACCCTTCATATTATAGAAATAAAATGGCATTCAATGGAATATATGAATATGTAAGCAAAATAATGGGTTAGCATGTAAATTTCAAAATAGGAAATAAACACATTTAAATCCTAGACTAACACCACTCATTCCCTTACCTTAGATTGAGCAATGATGGAAACGAGAGAGAAGAGTATATACCTACACTTACCCACAAGTAGAATCCTCCTTTGATGGATTGATTTGCTCCCTTGGATGAACTTAGAATGCTTCAGATTTGTGGATTAATTTTGGCAACACTTCCCCTTGATGAAATGATGATTTTGGCTCACTTGGATGCTATGGAGATTGATAGATTACTTGGAGATTTTGGCAGCATAAGTTTGCAGTTTTTCTAAGGTGGTGTGCATGGGAGGTGGCATCACTATTTATAGATAAATGAGAGGGTTGAGATTAATCCATGTAGGATTAGATCAATGGTTGAAATTCCATGAGAATGGAGAATTCTCTAGAATTAGACGAAATCTATATTTTAGGAGAACTCTCTATTGAATTAAAAAATTCAATGGAATAGTGCACATTTATTTGAATATTTGAAAATGAGAGGGAAGAATGGAGAGGCTTCTAGAAATAGAAGCCTCTAGATTTAGAGGGTCATTTATCTTGTAGTTAGGTGAGATTAATTATGTTTAGTGGAGTGATTAGATGGAGAAACTAGGCATAGATTAGGAGTAGAGTAGGTGGTAGGTGGGTGAGTATTTTTAAATTGCTAGAAAATAGTTAATGAGGATTAGTTAATATGGTAAATAAAATATTAATGATGTATTAATATTCTAAGGATATGTAATGGGATTATGGAATAGATGAAAGGAAATAATTGAAGTATTACATATAACTAATTAATTAATTAATTATTATATGGTTGATAATGGGAATGGATTATCATAGTATGACGAACATATTATTTGCTAAATGACTATGTTGACATTTTGCATGTCTACATTTTTCCCCTCTTTGAAGTGTTATTGGGGAGTAATGACAGTTCAAAGAAAAGAAGAGGAGATAGGATAGATGGTGAGGTGATTCCCCCTCGAGGGGTTAGGCGAGGGAGGAACGAGTTGAGTAACCACTCGAAAAGAGGAGAGACCCAAGTCGATGGAGCGATTTAGGAGTGAAAATATGAGAAGATGTTGGAAGATTCATAAGATAAAGAATATGATAAGAATGTTAGAGGAGTAAGATAGAGAGGGAGGAGAGTAGAAGATTAATGAGTATGGAAGAGAGGATAGAAGGGGACAGAGGAGAGGAGAAGAATAGAGGAGATTGAGAAGAGTAGAGGATGAGAAGATTAGATGAATAAGGGATATAGAAGCTTTAGGAGATGAGGAGATATTGGATTTTGGAAGAGTCAAGGATGTATGAGATATTAGGAGTGAAGTTTGGATTTTGGATTTGGATGCCCCAATTAAGGGGATAGGATGACAAAGGATGAAGTATTAGTTGTTGGATTCATTTGGATGGTAGGTTATGATATGGATGTTAAATTCTGAGAAGATGTTAGGATGTTTGGATTAGAGGATGCCCCCTAGAGAAGGGGTGAAGATTATGGGATTGAGATATGAGGATGCCCCAGTCAAGGGGGAGGATTTGAGGATTAATAGGATGTGAGGATTGGATAGGATGTTGAGGATGAAGATGGTTAGTTTTTGGATCAAATTTGAAAGGGGAGAGGATGTTGGAGTTGGATGCAAGATGATATGTGGAGATTGATTGATTGATTAACAGATTATTAGATTAGATAAGAGGAGGTTATATGGATTAGATGATAATTAAGTATGATGATGATAGAAGGGGGTGTGCTACCATAAAGTATCCACTAATATCATCATTAGCAATTATGATTAATGTGGCATTGAGAAAAATGTGACCAAGGTATAAAGATCATTGATGACTAATATTGCCAAAATTCCCTTGTCCTCATATCATTGGACTAATTTTAAAAAAGTGGCCTCATATCATCGACCGAAAAATAAAATTAAAAAAGGGCCCTCGTATCATTAGACCGTGCAAAAAAGAAAGACAAAGAGTGGCCTCATATCAAATGGCCAAAACATAAATGCAGCAAGCAAAACATCATAAACAAACACACAATTTGCATTATTATTATTATTATTTCTACATTTTTTTTTGAATTATTTTTACGATTTTTTGAATTTTTACGATTTTTTTAATGTTTAAGAGTTTTTGAATTTTTACGATTTTTTGAATTTTTAATGATTTTTTGAAATTTTTTGATTTTTTACTATTTTTTTATTTTTTATGATTTGTTTGAATTTTTATGATTTTTTTATTTTTTACGATTTTTGTCATTTTTTACAATTTTTTTTTTTAATTTTTTAAGTTTTTTTATAAATGTTTTAATGTGGGGTGATAGATGGGGAAACTTAATGATGGTAGGAAGTAAGCAGGAAGAAAAAACTAGATACACGTGAAGAGAGAATGGCCTCTCAGATGGTTTTAAGGAAGTGCGGCGAGTATAAAAAGGCATTCGAGGTCCATGGGAGGTTTCATTTTCATTGCTTATAGTTTGAAAAAGAGAGATCTCTGAGGATAACGGTGATGACATATGAGAGGATTTTTTACCACCAAGCGGACCTCGTGACAGAGTATTAGCAGGCCGGCAACAGAGGCGGTGACAACCGATGAGTATTTTTAGATTTTAGTTTGTGGATTATTTTTGGGATTTTTCAAGCTTTTTAGGGTTTTCTTAGACGTCTCGGTTGCTAAATTGTACTAGACAACACGGACTTTGCCTAAAACATAGCATACACGTTATAGGTAGTAGTAGCTCATACAATGACAGGGGTGAATGGGGCCCATATTAGCAACGTGTTTGTGGGTGTGAAGTGAAGGGTCTATTCAGAGTAGCATGTTTGATGGATGTTTCAATGCATACATGTATATAAAGTAGTGTGTTTGTGGTAAGATGTAATAGCACTTCTATGGACACATGTAGGATGGTATATGAAGTATCACATTTAATATGTTATAGTGCATTTAGGGGTGGGAGGCATAGGGTTTAGCACTTTTTATTCATATTTTAGTGCTTTTGATATGGGTTTTTAGCGTGTTTACTCAATAGTATAGTAGCACGCATGTGATGGATGATGGAAAAAGGTGGGTAGTAGCAGCACATATGTATATATATATTACCACATATGTGTATATATTAGTTGCATTTTTAGTCATAGAATTAGCACTTATGTGAGTAGGGGAAATGAATAGATAAGGATGGAAAAAGGGAAGTAGGAAAATGCAGTCTTTGGTGTTGGTGATTAGATGTAGGGATTGACACGAGTTTATGTGGATTTGTGAAGGATGTATTTTCTTCCAGTATCTAGGTGAGGCATCAGTGAGTTGGTGGCCTTGCAATACTTGTTAGGAGGTGAGTCGATGTGGAGGAAAAGGATGATGAAGGCATCATTATTACATGTATTAGGGTTACTTTATGTAACGAGTATGTTTTTTATACGCATGTGGATTAGCGTTTGCTGACAGCACTGGCAGAGAGATGACACGTCAGGTGATAAGTACATTTCTGGTTGCCAACAGGGGAGATGATAGTGCCATTTAGAAGATTTATACAGGATTTACCGTATGTCAATGGAGGGAGAGCCTATAGTGTGGCGTAGATCGAGGCTGAGGGACAGACTGAGGTTGTTAATGGATGTGGCGGATGCACCTCGTGATGGGATGTAGATTGATTTGGGGGTATACTTTAGAGAGGGGTATATAGAGGGAGTACCATTGTTATTATGTTCATTGATCTACTGTGTGTTATTCCCATATGGTGGAGGCCACTATTTTAGTATTGAATTTGTAGATGTGGTGCATGATATGTGGCTGGAGGAGACAATATTTGCATGCGCCCTAGTAGTATGGGCTTGATTTTATCATGATCTCCACAGAGTGGCATACCAAGAGGGTGGGAGTATTGAAGCAGGGATATTGCTACAGATATGGAGTTATGATCATATCGTTGTAGGCAGACCTATTGGGATTAGAGAGTAGTGTTAGGTGGGGGATCCTTCAATATATGGTTTACGAATGACAAGAGGGAGGTGGGAGAATTTGGGTGAGGTGGATTGGTATCGACGTCATGTAGATGACTTGCAGGAAGGAGATATTACTTGGCAACCTTATCGTCAGTATGAGGTGTGGGAGGATCCAGACTCCATATTATTTGGTTGGGGGTCAACCTTGCATAGTAGAATGATACCGGCCAAATTGGGTTCTACAGAAGTTTGGGATAGTGTAGGGTATTCGTGCAGGTCACCACTTATTTTCTTGGACTACACAGGTGACAGAGACCTGGGGTACAATGATTCTAGTGGCAGTAGCTAGATCCATCTTAGATGATGTACTTGTGATTCCATGGTCTACACTTCCAGCAGTAGATGATCCAGGGAAGGTGCAGGGTTATGAGGAGTGGTGAGTAGAGATTAGACCAATGTGGTTGACACGACCACTAGGTGGTATGAGGTTTTTACATGCTCATCGTCAGGTGTGTAGAGGGATGCCGCGAGGACATGTATTGGTGGTACACAGACCCTAGAGATAGATTGAGGAGGTATAGAGGGTGCCATGTGTTATTATATTGGGAGGAGTGCCAAGTTAGTAGCCAGCAGTATAGTCACCAGTACATAGCCCAGAGAGGCATGACATAGATGTGATGGAGATAGATGATGTTACAAGGCATTTTACAGATGATTTTTCCATCACATAAAGGCATAACATGACCTTATGGTACATGAGGATCAACATCAAGGAGAGCTGATGTAGGAGATGTGGGAGTAGGGAGAAGAGGTGATGGTGGAGAGGGGGGATTAGGTGATGGGGATATCGATCTGTAGGCACAGATAGATATGTTGGAGAGGGAGGCTCGTGTGCGAACAATAGAGATAACAAGATTGTATGCCAGAGATATATCTTTTATGAGAGATATACATGTGCTGACAGTGGTAGTGAGGCAGAGGGAGGCAAAGATTACACGACTATAGGAAGAGTTATCCCAGATAAAGCAGGAGCAGTACTATGATATATGCCTCCGAGACAAATATTATGTGGATCAGGACGCTTATAGGGCAAGATATGGTATTTTGGAGATGATAGTACAAGGTAGTGAGATATATGGTGGTTCACAAGGATTCAGAGTAGAAAAAACCCCTAACACCTCTCGAAGGTTGGATCAGATGGGTCTGACAGTGATAGTATCATTACAGCAATAACAAATGGTGATGGATGAACTGTGTTATTATGAGGTTGTTGTGGCACAAGATTGGTCAGATGCAATGTGGTATGTAAAGTATGTAGCACGTCAGAGAGTAGGGGAGTTAGTAGGATAAATATTGGGATAGTGACTGGGATGCTCCACAGCTTCTGGAAGTATTGGGAGCATGGCACAACCTCCACCAGTGGGAGATGATATTGGGAGTTCAACACCTTGATGAATGCTAATGTATTTTATTATATGTATTTTGGTGATTATTTTGATGGTCAGGATGGACACACATTTTTGATGTATATATAAATGATCGATTATTTTGATGACCATGATGGTCACATTTGTGATGTATATGAGTACCAGTTGTGGATGTACATGATATGGACATTAGCATAGATTTTTTTTATTTTGTTAGTTGTTGAGATATGGGTGATGTTTCAGATGATATAGTTTATTGTGATGGGTCTTGATTATTGTGACATTTATGTTGTGATATTGATGATATTTGATGATAGTGATGGATTAGATGATGTAGATTGATTAGTTTTTGGAGTATAGATATGGATGAGATGATGTTTTTTTTTGTTTAGATGAAGCTTGTAGAGTAGAGTATGTTTTTTTTTTTTTTTGGATTAGATGATTTTTATATATGGTTTCGATATATATTGGTGTATGTTGATGAGTGTGTTAGATTACTATGGTTATGTGAGTATTTAAAGATAATAGATATGAGAAAAGATGATAATGATATATATATGATGTTAGATTTTAGCTATGATGTTGCTTAGTCGTGATGTAAATATAGTAATGATAGTTATGATAATCTTATGTGATGTAATGGTAACATAGTGTGTGGATAATTGGTGGATGATGATATAATGTGGATGATGAGTAAAATGTGTTTGTCAATTATGGTTAGATGTTTTTATTTCATTACTGATGATAGCATGTGATAGGATCATGATTATTGTATATTTTGGGTGTGACGAGGGTGACATAGTGTAGAGTTAGATTCATCATGACGATTTATTTATGGTGTGATGTTTTGGATGTTATCTAATGTTAGTGATGGATATGATTATGTAGTGAGTCAAGTATGGTTGTGATAGGTAGTACTAGTTATTGATGAGTTGATTTTGTTAGATGGTTTTTAGTTATTGATTATGGATTATGTATGAGATGATGATTATTTGTGAGATGATGTAGGTGGTGGATTTTTGATGTATGAGTAAATGGATGTATAACGATAGTTTGGATAGTAGTTCATTTGTTTATGTTATTGATGTAATATATGGTATTTACAAATGAGATGGATGTCAAAAGTTCTTGAATTTGTACAAATACTTACAATATAATCATGGTGGTAATTTTGATAGGACAACAAAGAGATAGCATAGTGGTAGGGAACAAGTAACAATGAGATGTAAATGGGGGTTGGAGAGAAATGAAGGCCTCAACATCTTACAAGGGTTGCATTTCTCAGCATTTGACTTAAACTTATGGAAATTTGTTTTCTAGAAGAGGATGGGTGTGGAAAATGTGTCACTAGTTGGGATCAGGATAGATATTCCTAATCATGACTAATCCTTTGCTTTGTAAGAAGGATCAAAAGAAGTTTGGGTTTAGAGAATGGATAAGGTGGAGTGGGATGAAAATTGGGAATAGTGATAAAATGGATGTGGGGATGAATGGGTGTTTTTTCCCCCAGTGTGTTTATCTGTGTGTCATAAAGTGCTAATATATGAAGGATCTGATTTACCATAGTGTCAGAAACTAGTTTTCACGATGGTACTTTCCCAAGGTGCCACCAGATTGGTTTTTACCATTGGATGAAAATATATATTTTTGTTTTTTTTATGTTGAGCGTTAGGCACTTAAGCATAGAAGCGATGAAGATATATGATATTCATGGAATCTTCTATCTCGTATCCATCTGGATTAGCAACCTTATAAGTAACTAAGCAAAATTTAGCTATGAAAACATAGGGTCTGAGCCAGTTAGGTTCAAGCTTACCCTTCTTTTCTCGATTGACGTTAGTGTTGCGATGATTTTCTTTGAGGACTAGGTCACCAACATTCAAACTTGCAGTCCTTTGATACACTTGTTATAATGATCGATGAAAGTGATTTTGGTAGGATTTAAGATGGTCTAGGGATTTAAGGAATTTCTCATCAAGAAGTTTTAGTTCTTGAAGGCAATGGACACGATAGTCTTCATCATCGATGAGGTGTTGGAGGGAAATGCATAGGGGTGGGTGTTCAATATCAACATGGAAAAATGAATTCAATACCAAAAATAAGGGAGTATGGAGTGGCACCAATGGGAGTGTGGATGGAGGTGCGATAAGGCCACAAGGTGGGATATATTTGTGTATGTCATTCATGTCTTGCTTGATTCACGATTTTTCCAAGGATGCGCTTTAGTGTCTTATTAGATGCTTCCGATTGGCCATTGCCTTGTGGATAATAAGGAGTGGAAAACTTGAGCTTGATATGGAATTGGTCACAAATTTCAAGGATGTATTGATTTTTAAATGATTTTCCATTGTCCATGATGAAAGCAGATAGAATACTATAGTGGCAGATGATGTGGTTAAGGATAAATTTGGATTTTTTTTTTCTAGTGACATAGGTGAGTGACATGTTTTTGACCCACTTAGTGAAGTATTATGTGGCAGTGATAATGAAATTGTGACCATCAGATGATGTGAGATTTAATTTTCCCATGAGATCGAGACCCCAAGTAGAAAAGGGTCATGGGGTAGTGATGGGTTGTAAAGATTCGGATGGCGCATGGATGAGGTCAGCATGTTTTTGGCATGGGACACATTTCTGGACATATGAACATGCATATTTTTCCATGCTTGGCCAATAAGAACCGGTACGCATAAGTTTTTTGGATAGGGCCATACCACTGGTGTGAGCACTGCAAATTCATGTGTGAACTTCTTAAAGTGCTGATTTGACCTCTTGGGAATTTAGGCATCGTAACAATGTTGTGTCAAAGCTTCTACGATATAAGGTGTCACCAAGGTTATTGAAACAATAGGCATGTTATATGAATGATTTGTGATGGCTGGAAGGGATATTTGGTGGGAGGGTATGATCATGGAGACATGTATAAATGTCATGGTACTAAGGGGAATTGAGACCAACAATCTCATAAACCATCTTGGACTCAGGGATATCATAAGGTTGGGACCATTAGTTTACCGACCAAAAACTACAAATTAGATGCATTAGAGGGCATGTCTAGAAGGGAGGCAATGGTAGCCATATCATCTGCATATTTGTTGCTTATACGAGGGAATTGTTCGAACTGAATATATTGGAAATACGCCATGAAACATTCAACCATTATTTTATAAGGAATTAATCTATCATCATTGGTGGAATAATCATCATTAACCTACTTAATGATTAATTGTGAATCACCAAAGAAATTGATATGCTTTGATATTATATTAAATGACCATATTTAAATTGGAAATAAGTGCTTCATATTCAGCTATATTATTGGTACAAGGGAAAGAAAGCCAGAAAGATTTATGAATTAAGCCACCTTGAGGAGCAGATAAACAAAATGCCTACTCTTGAGCCATGATGTGTGAAAGAGCCATCAACGTATAATGTCCATGTATCTGACTCTATGCAACAGTATATATGGATTCGTCTGGGAACCAAGTGGTGATTGGTGTAGAATCAGAGACTAGAGTTTCTACTAACTGGTCAACTAGAACTTATCCTTTGATAGCTTTTTTATTAACATATTTAATGTCAAACTCACTGAGAAGCATGATCAATTTAGCCATTCGTCCTGTGAGATATGATTTAGAAAGTATATATTTGAGTGGATCAACTTTAGATATGAGCTTAACAATATTATTGAGTATGTAATGTCGTAGATTTTGAGAGGCAAAGACTATGGAAAGACACACTTTTTCCATAGGAGTGTAGTTGAGCTCATACATAATTAATGTTTAACTTAAATAATAGATGACTTGTTCCTTTCCATGGATATCATGTTGCACTAAGAGAGCTGCCAAGGTGTTTTGTGTAGCTGATATGTAGAGAAGAAGAGGCATTCCTGGAGTAAGAGGTGCCAAGATAGGAGGATGCATCAAATATTCCTTTATTTTATCAAAATACGTCTGAAATTCCTCATTCTAATGAAATTGTGTTCCCTTTTAAAGAAAATGGTGGAATGAATGGCATTTGTTTGCTAGAACTGTAATATAAATCTTCTAATGGCTTGAATCTTTCCCTATAGGCTTCGTAGTTGCTTGAGATTTTTAGGTGGAGGAATTTCATATACAACTTTGACTTTATCTGGATCAATTTCAATTCTGCACTTAGAGACAATAAATCCTAGGAGCTTGCTAGATGTGACACTGAAAACACATTTCTTGGGATTAAGACAGATTTTATATTCTCAGAGTCATTCAAAGATTCGACGAAGGACCATAGGATGTTCCTCGCGAGTTTTAGATTTTCCCATAATATCGTCGATGCAGTCTTCAACTATATCATACATCATATCATGAAAAATGATATTCCATGGCACATTGGTAGGTGGCTCCAGCGTTCTTGAGTCCAAAGGGCATGACTTGATAGTAAAACATGCCCCAAGGTGTAGTAAAAGTTGTTTTATGTTGATCTTCTTCGGTAATTTTGATCTGATTATAGCTAGAGAAACTATCCATGAGAGACAACATTTCATGACTGGCTGTAGAGTCAACGATCATATCAATATTTAGTAGTGGGAAATCATCTTTAGGGAAAGCTTTATTGATGTCACGAAAGTCGGTACAGATGTAAATGCCCCCTAGTTTTCTTTCCTACTGGGATGATATTGGAGATCCAATCAGAATAATCAATGGGTTAGATGAAACTGACATCAATTATCTTATGTAATTCTTCTTTGATAAGCAACACGAATTTCAAATGCATAATTCAGAACTTTTGTTTGACTGGTTTTGCATCTTTACGCACTACAAGATTGTGGACCACGAGAGAAGGATCCAAACCAGGCATATCCACATAGGACCATGGGAATACATCTGAAAATTATTTTAGGAGTGCAGTAAAGGTGGTCATGTTCCTCTATAGACAAATATGCCCCAGTTTGAGAATCTTGGGTTCTTCTTCTATGTCGATGTTGATGTCAATGGTTTCCTCAATTAATGATGTTGATCCATCTTACAGTGTTTCAGGAGCTGGGAGAATTTGATCCATAACTAGATCATGTTTGGGATTTGGGGATTCTTGGAAGAATTCAACGAGGGGATCTTCCTCATCAAGGTGACAAGAGAAATTGGGATGAGGGATATTGGATTGGGATTAAAGGGAAAGGGGAGGCTCTTGTGCGCCAAAGTAGGCATCACATTTAGCATATTTGGAAACCTTTTTTATGATCCCCAACATGTATATCGTTGCGAGTTCCCATGAACTCAAGAATTGCTTCATCATTTTGAAATGAGTCAAGAGGGGCATGCTCTGATTTTGGTCCCATTGAATGAGTTGTGGATAGGTGAGGGAAATATTGATGGTGAGAATAGTGGTATCATGGAAAATATTAGTGGCGGAGAGGTCTTTGTATTGGCTACAGATGGAACTTGTGTCAATATTATCGATGACCTCCTTATAGCTGTGTTGGAAGTATCACTAAGGTCAGCATAGATACTTTCACCAGGTGGTTGGTACCCAAGTCCGTGGCCATCAAGGTTGGGGATAATGTCTGGAGGTTCAGGGATGCCTTTGTTATTGCAACCTAGTCCTCGTCCAGAATAACCCATATGGGCCATCATCCTTTTGGGAATTGGATAGTCATTGTTGGAGAACAGAAATACGATATAGAATCATCAATAAGCCATGTAGTATCAGATGGTTCAAGGTACTCATCAGCAAGGTACCTGAAGTGAATAAAATTGACATGAGCCTAATAAATATGTTTTCCTTTTACTTTGACATACACCGGGCCTTCCGCGCTATTTGGGTGATAATGGCAAGTTAGTCGATGCTAAAATTTTGGTATTCTCCACACCCTATCAATTTTAGCTTAAGTGGTGGAGTGGGTAAAAGGGGAGTGGATATGGACAAAGTGGGTAAAAGAGGAGTGGATGATGAACAAGGTGTTATGTGATGTGGATGGAAGACTATCCAGCGAGACATATGAAGAGGTGGATGATGATGGTGGTGATGATCGTGCGGGTTTGGTAATAGGATAATAGGATTCCTGATAACTTTCTGCTTCAAGAACTTGACAATATTGAAAAGGTTGAGGATCGTCGTAGATGATGATTTCTATACCAGCATGCTTGAATTTGAGACATTGATGTAGTATAGATGGTACAACATGCATTTCATGAATCCATGGTTGCCAAGAGCAATATATTATGTGGGAACTGGATGTCTATAATGTGGATGAGAGGGGGGAACATGACATGCCTGACATTGATGGGAAAATATATAGTGCCAACTGATTTATGCTCGGTATTATCATAAGCTTTGATAGTAATAATATATTGTTGGAGATCTAATTCATTGTACCCTAATCGTTGGATAAGATTTAAGGTACAAAGATTAAGAGTAGACCCATTGTCTATTAGCACATGTTTAACATGGATATGTTTGATATGAACTTCAATATAGAGAGGAAGATTATGTGTGGGACCGTGTGGTGGAAGGTCCTACTGAGTGAAGGTGAGTGGAAGTGTTAGGAAGGGATAGAGATGAGCAATGAGGGCTTGGAATTGTGTGGGGTCTATGTCATTTGGAACGTGTGTTTCTTGAAGGGCACGATAAAGGATATCTTTATGGATGGAGGATGTTTTAAGAAAGTCCATGATAGATATTTGTGTGGGAGTTTTCTCGAGTTGTTCAATGATGTTATATTGAGGTTGTGGTGTGGGATTAGAAGATTATGGAGCGGCTCCTTGGACCACCACATGGCTCCTTCAAGTAGTTACAACACACTGAGGGTTTTGGGATGGTGCTTTAACTTTAATGGTGGCTACTTGGTGTGGGAAGTGGTGAATGTGGCCAACAAGTGACTCGTATTGGAATGGTACATGATGGTAATTGATGTGGTTGGAACGATGACTGGATGATTCAGGTTTACTTCCAGACTTCTGTTGACCCTGGTTAGAAGCATTGGTCTGACCATGATTAGGAAGGGGATTTTGATAGATCCCAAGTTTTTGATTTTGAGAAGAAGTGGAAGCATTGTCCTCAATTTCGATTTCACCTCGGTCAATAAGATCTTGAATATAATTCTTTAATTTCATACACCTATGGTGGTAACGTGACCCTTGATTTTATGGAATTTGCAATACTCGTTCTCCTTAAACCATGAAGGTTTAGGTGAGACTCATTAATTGGTTGAGTTTGAGGGAAAACAACCATATTGGCAACAATTAGTTTATCAAGGATTGCTTCCATAGATTTGCCAAGGGCAGCGTAGGTTCTTCGTTTAGAATATTCAGGTAGACCAAGGTTGTCCTTTAGGGATGGAGATGGTGGCTATTGTATGGACATGCTAGACATTTTTGGTTTATATTACTCCGACGCTGAAATTTTTTTATTCTTATTAAAATATTTGTTAGAGTAGGTATTTACCTTAGACTCATGTTCACCTAGGTACATTATTTACCTTTATTGTATTTATTCTCACCCACTTATGTGTGTGGATCTTTCTTTTTATTTATTTAGATATTAGGAGATATTATCTAGTTGTTTATAGTTATTTCCTTGATCTATGGTAATGAAAAGTTCTTTCCTAGATTGATGGTTAGAATAGATCCTTGATGGTAAATCTATGGACTTGACTAGTTATTTCCATGATTTATGGCTTATACGACCTTGATTGGTTCTTAGATTGTTATTCCTTGCCTGTATAAGCAAGGTCCATTCTCATTGTATTTCATTGAGTTCCATTCTAATATATGATATTGATGCTCATTTGTTTGCAAAGGTTTATGTAAAGTTATTCTGGCAAATTTCTTTCATCTTATGGATCGTTGTTTGATTAGCATCTATGTTCTTGGCTTGGCATGATCTGGTTAACGTTCCCTAATATTTGGGGTTTTTCGATGTAGAAGGTTGAAATTGGTTCCTGACTATCACGTGAATATATCTTAATAAGGCCTTTTGTAAAAAGGCCCTTTTTCAATTTACATTCCCTTATCAATGATTGCATCAAACGTATTTGCACAATGGACTTGTAAATAGAAGGTAATTCTTGATTGACATTAGAGACAAAATGGTAACTAGTTATCTTTCAGGTACGGGCCATGGGATCCAACTAGCGAGAGCTCGCCATCGTTGTAAGAAAGGATGAAAAACTTCTCCATTGCGTTGTTTTTATATTACATAAATCAATCATTGTGATGTCATGTTATACATTATATGAGAAAGTGTTTTACCAATTTTTTTTGAAAAATTGGCGAACATTGTGACAAATCCTTTGGGTAATCGGAGGAACCATTCTAAAGCAGGACCACCTAGACTTCTAGAGAAGAGTCTTAGAATATAAGAGTCATCGTAGGCTACTTATTGACACAACATATAGAACTCCTTAACGTGTTCACGGGGATCACCTTTTCCCTTGTATTTTTTGAAATTTGGTGGTTTAAAATATGGTGGAAAAGGGACCTGTAAAATGTCATGGTCAAAAGGATAGGGACAAAGTTCCTTGAATTTATATCATCACTATGTGTCGAGTTGCAACCCTTGAAGCGTTTCCTTCATAGATTTCACTTCTTGCTCCAAGGTTGGTTCTTGAGGATTGGGAGGTGGTGGATTAAAGTTTGGTTGAGAATGTTGGGATCTGTGATCATTGGATGGTTGCGGGCCGATTTGAGAAGCTAACTGAGCAATTTGGTTACTCATTTTTGTAATTGGGATAATACAACTTCTTTGGATATGTTAGGGTTGTTCTCTCTACCATCCCTTCATATACAACGTGACGGTTGTTCAGATTATGGCGGTGTGTGGATGGTGGTCATTGGCCAATGTTATCATTTTCATCTTGGAGGAGACTTTGGAGTTGGTCACGGGTGTAATCAGGAGGAAGATTTTCCCCCATGTGATATAGTTGGAGCAAGAGGGCATCTTTATTTTTCTTGATAAAATGGTTAAGCATTTCTCATCTTCTTCCTCCCATGAAGTATGTACTTGAGTCATCGTCACTACTAGTATTGACCATGGTCTCCTCATCTTCTCCTCTATAACGGTTTTTTTCGGCATTGGTATCATAATAATTGTGGTTGAATATATTGTGTTCCATGTTGTGGTGACTATTTTCTTCATCGTTTCTAGATTGGGATCAGGTTACTATTCTCCTGGGTGCCATTAGACTCTGATGTTAGTAAGATGTATTGATGAGATGAAGATGTTTTGAATAAATGAAGGATGTTGGATGAAAGTTACGATTCCTTGGTTAATCAACGTATAATCTCAATAATCTACTCTTACTTATAGGATAAAAAAAATTGAGGGGGAGGATAGAAGAAGGATTTTCCTCATTAGTAGAGGGCTTAGGATGTGCCTTGTTATAAGGGCTTAGAAGAATAAGATAGATGATAAGGTTTTTTTTTCTATTAGCAAGATGTTGATTAATAAGATTAGGTTAGTTGTATCAAAAGGAATCGTAAATGGGATGTTTAAGATTGAAAGTGTTTGTATAAATGTGAATAAAGATATAAGGTTATGATGAATTTTATGATGAAAGAGGTATGTAATTGGGATATGTTTTTAGAGTCTTATAGGCCTAGGTTAGTTTTTGAGATACCAATAGGAAACGTCAAGTAATTAAGATGGTACGAATTATGTGGTTTAAGATGAAGGATAATATTTTTGTTTGGAAGATGGAAGAGGGTGTTTATGTCATATTATTAATGAGATGGATTATTATTTATGTGCCTTTTCTAGGTAAGTGAAGGGTAAATAGTGTGGGATCAATATTATAAAATTTATTTAATAGATTGGGAATTTTGGTTTTCTATTTAAATTTTTGGATCTTTGTGGCAATGTGGAAAGTGTAGATAAAAGTATGTACACGATGGTAGTGTATGTTTAAAGTTTATGGTGGAAAAAATTTAGTTTATTATTTACAAAGAATGTGTATAATGGCAAGGGGATAATGTATGGTAAAAATTTATGTATTAGGTGAAAAAAAGGAGTGTTATTGGATACTTACAGTATGTGTGATTAATGGTACGTGATGTGGAAGATAAAGGTTGATAATATGTATTTGGAAATTGAGGTTGAAAGGTTATGGTAAAAAATGAGTGAATAGTATGTATATAATTTAACTGTGAGGATTAGTGTGAGGGTTATTCACTGGTTTCGACAAGACACTCAAACAAATACAACCATGCAAGCACAACCCTAACTAGTCAAGTGGGATTGCAACTGAACTATAGCTCACTTTCAATACCACACACTGACGGTGGTGCCACAATTGGATCTCCACCTATGTGCCAATGTGTGATTGGCTAGCGAGTGATCTTGGTAAGTGTGTCCTCCTTGCACTATAGTTCGATATGCGGCCAAAATAGCTACCTAGTATAGGCTGACGAGCTCTCTAGGGGAGTCCTTGATATACCTTGCAGTATGTGGGGCCCAAGTTCATGTTGTAAGGATGTTGTCTAATGCCTGGGGTTTGAGACGTGGAAGCCTCTCACTTCACACCACTCTTAAAACAAACAAACGCTTAGCCAATAATGACAACTCTCCAAGAATTTATATATCCTACTAAAACACGGGGTGTGTCTACGTGTGTGGAGGTGAATCCCATGGTCATAAGCCCCTAGGACTATGGTAAGTGCGTGGATGTCACTTCCACATCACGTTACCCCCTAAAAAAGGAAAAAGGGAGGGAAGACTAACCACTTTTGATCCTCAAGATCATCCTAGGACGCAAGAGGAGAGCATACACTGTATCACCTTCGGGATTTAAAACAAGCAAGCACATGAATTTACAAAAAGATAACACACAAAATAATGAAAATTAAAAATTATATGATGGGGGCCTTTGACAAGGGGACCTGTAAAATAAAGGAGTCATAGTTTATTTGAAACCCTGATGTTCCTAGACCGCTCGGGCTGCAAAAAAAAGGTTAGTAGTTTTGATTTAATCAATACCGTGCAACCACAAATATTTGTAAAATATTGTTTGAATATTAAATCCATCAGAGTTTCCCCTTTTTTATGCAATATCCCTACAAAAACAAAATGTTAGACTCTAGAAAATATTGCTAAAAATCAAAACATGTTAGCTATTGTTTAATACAAAGGTAAAAAATATTACTAAAACAAAAGTGCTATTACAGGCTAAACTTGTTGTTTCACGAAATGAATGTGTTGTTTTAGGTTAAAGGCGCCAAAGCTTAGCCAAACGTGCTAAACCTGCAAACGCAATGGTTAGTATACATAGAGGCGCTATTACAGGAACCAAAAATGCTGAAAGAGTGACAAATGCTCTGCTATGTGAACAAAAGCGCTAAACCTGCATAGACAACAATCAATATACAAAAACGCTATTACAGGAGACAAACGCATTGAAATAGTGACAAACGTGCTGATATGTGAACAAAAGTGTTGACCTTGCACAAACAGAATATCAAAGGAGTAAAATTGCTAATATGTAAATAAACGCAATAAAATGTTGATAACCACACCATGGGTTTCATATAAGCGCTGAAAGGTGTCCCCGCAAGCACAAATTTAGGAATGTGAATAGAAGTGTTGTTCTAAGTTAAAAGTGCAGTTTCAAGTCACGAAAGCATTGTTTCAGGTATAAACGCACAAAAATGGAATAGAGTGACGAAAATTTGGAAATTTCCAGGTTAAATCTTACGAAAAATTATAAAATTTGGATAGTTTGTTTTTAGTGCCAAATCATACTAAATTCTATTAAAATTTACGTGGGGTAAGCCCCACAGTGGCCACAAAAATGTAAGCAAAATAATGGGTTAGCATGTAACTTTAAAAATAGGAAATAAGCACATTTAAATCCTAGACTAACAACACTAATTCCCTTACCTCAGATTGAGCAATGATGGAAAGAGGGATGAGAGTATATACCTACACTTACCCACAAGTAGAATCCTCCTTTGATGGATTGATTTGCTCCTTGGATGAACTTTGAATGCTTCAGATTTGTGGACTAATTTTGGCAGCACTTCTCCTTGATGAAATGATGATTTTGGCTCACTTGGATGCTATGGAGATTGATATATTGCTTGGAGATTTTGGCAGCATAAGTTTGCTATTATTATAAGGTTGTTTGCATGGAGGGTGACACCACTATTTATAGCTAAACAGAGGATTGAAATTGATCCATGTAGGATTAGATCAATGGTTGAAATTGCATGAGAATGGAGAATTCTCTAGAATTAGAGAATTCTAGATTTTAGGAGAACTCTCCGTTGAATTAAAAATTCAATTGAATAGTGCACATTTATTTGAATATTTGAAAATGAGAGAGAAGAATGGAGAGGCTTCTAGGAATAGAATCCTCTAGATTTAGAGGGTCGTTTAGCTTGTAGTTAGGTTAGATTAATTTTGTTTAGTGGAGTGATTAGATGGAGAAGTTAGGCATAGAGTAGGTGTAGGGTAGGTGGTAGGTGGGTGAGTATTTTTAAATTGCTAGAAAATAGTTAATGAGGATTAATTAGTATGGTAAACAAAATATTAATGATGTATTAATATTTCTAAGGATATAATGAGATTATGGAATAGATGAAAGAAAATAATTGAAGATTACATATAATAATCAATTAATTATTATATGGTTGATAATGGGAATGAATTATTATTTCATATTATTTGCTAAATGACTATGTTGACATTTTGCATGTCTACAAACTAATTCTCCTTTAGGTTCTTGTTGGTGTGTAAAATGTCTAAGCAATTTTCTTGATAACCCCAAAGAAAAATTTACTTCTTTAAGGACCTTTGGTCAAAATTTCCAATTTGCACCTTTATAAGTATCAACTTGCATGGAAGGTTTCGGGAGCTTCATGTGGTTTCAGGAATCCAGATTGCATTCAATGGAAAGGTATCAAAGTCTATTGCATGCTGGTATACTCAAAGTAAGATTTTAGAATCATTAGTAATAAAACCTTTCAAGCATTAAGATGTCTTTCCGTTAATGAAGAAACAAACTTGTACGACAGGTTTCAGAAGCTCCATCTGGATCTAGAAACCCAGTCAGTAATCAAATGAAATCTTATGAAGTTATTGATATGATCCCAACATTGGTTTTGGTCTTGGTCATTGTAATTTTACTCAATAACCAAAAATTGCTTGTTGCCTCAATATGGCTACTTTAGTCATTTTTGGGCTTTTGATAAAAAAATCAAGATGTAAACACTTTAAACTCTTGGAATTGGTTGAAATATATATTTTGAGTGGTTTAAAGACAAAATCGTACATTATACCACCTCAAAAGTCCTACTTTTTCTCTGGGAATGAAGGTTGCATTGTTCAAGTTTCTGTTAAGGCCTCTGAATATGCTTTTGGAACTTTTAGTTCCTCCTCTTAATCAAAAGTGCAATTTTGGGAACTCACTTGGTTTCCTAAGTTTTAAATTTCATATTGACAAGCACTTTTTGCACCTCAAGTTCCTTATGAACTCCACAAGTGCACTTTTGGGAACTTGCTTGGTTTTCCATGTTCTAATTTCATATTGAGTTGCATTTTTTACACCTTGAGTTTCTTATGAACCTCAAAAGTGCATTTTTGGGAACCTCTTGTTCCTTTTTCCATTCAAAAGTGCACTTTTGGGAAACCTCCTGCTCCTTCATCTAAAAATGCACTTTTGGGAACCTCCTGCTCCTTCATCTAAAAATGCACTTTTGGGAACCTCTTGTTCCTCCTCTCAACAAAGAAATGCACTTTTGGGAACCCTAAGTCATAACAACGTATCCCCCCAAAAGTTTTTTTGAAATCCCTTAAATTCATCCCCAAGCTTCTCAAATTCACTTTAGAACAAAATTTTACTCCCTCTTTCTCCTCGAAATCCATGGAAGCCATGAAAACCGAATCCATGACCTTACTCCAAGAACACTTTTTTATTCATTGTCAATGACTCCATAAATGAAAAACCTTGAGATTTTGCTATGATACTCTATTTAAAAACACCTTCAAGCTGATATACCATGAATAGGCTATAGTGAATTGATTTGTTTCTTATTTCCATAATAATTTTCTATTAGAAATGCCCACTTTGCCCAAGCTTTTCTCAAAACATTTTTGTTCATTGTCGAGATTCCATGGAGTATTTAACCCTTGAAAATTTAACTATAACTTATCCTTGGGAATGCCCTTATTTTAATTCATTTATTGAGTGATGAATTTGAGGATTCCATTTTCTATTATTGAACTCATTTTTCAGCACAAACTCCATTAAAACAAGCAAGTTGTTCCCAAAATCTATTAAACACTTTCCCATTGATTCCAACACAGAAATTGTCTCAAATTTGGATAATGTATTATCTTTCTCCATATCTTTCATTCGAATCCATCCTTGCTTGGTTCAAATAAGTATTACTCCCGTGGTGATGAAATTCATGTTGTAGCCAAGAACCCATTGAAAGCACAAACAAACATCTAAAAAGAAAAAAAGGAACCATTTGCTAACCTGAGGTAGAGAGCATAAGAGAATTGTGGAATGTGAAACATATACGTGAATTAGTTGAAGACTTCCATGATTGGTGCTACGCCCTTAACCTATTGTTTGTATTAGGATATGAGTAGCCGACTTGTGGCTTACCATATCATTTTATTATATCATTTATACTTTCTCTTGCTTAATAGGTCAGCCTTGGTGATGGCCATAGCATATGAATAGTATATATAGGGGATTATTGGTAGTATTTCATTATCATTTGAGTCTTGTTATATGATTTGGAGGGTGCCCCCTCGAAGTGGCGAAGCTATTCTAATTGCATATTGAGATCATTATTCTGAAATATTGTGTTATTTTGTGCTCTAATGTTTCTCTTAATCTAAATAATACAAGTAATTTCATTACAAGTGGTATCAGAGCTGTGATCTGGGCCAAAATTAGGGCAAAAACCATAATTTTTTTGTTTCTGCCACCATATTGTGAACCAAAGTGAATTGGTGGAAGATATTTTTACCAGAGTTGCAAAGCATTTTAAGTAAGGTTCCCTGAAAATTTCATACTTTTTTTTTATTTACTTTGCAAAATTTATTACAAATTTAGGGTTTTTCATAAAAATCTCTCCCTAGGGTGCAAATTGTGGAAAATTTTTAAGTTCTTTACATTTTCGGAAAGCTCTAAAAAAATAGTATTAGTATCTTCTCTGTGTCTTTTCCTGTTCGGCCCGAAATTGTATCGAAACCCTAAACCCTAATATTTGACATCATGGCGGGGCCCTTCCACAAGAGCAAAAAAGAATCTGGTTACTCCGGGTAAAACCCCAGATAAAGATGGAGTGGTGATTGAAGAGATGGAGTCAGAAGGGGTAAATACAGATTCCTCAGCACTAGGGTTTACCTCAGTTGATCATAAGGTTTGCCAACTTGAGTATGAGTTGTGAATTGTATAATCTGAGATGGCCTCTAAAGGAGACATAGCCCAAATCAATCATCGGTTGGATGATATCGTGCAACATGTAAAGGGTAACCAGTATGGTCCAAATCCAGCCCATATCAACCAAGGAGGACCTTCAGTTCAAAATCATGGACAAACTAACCATATGGGATCACTTTTCCAGTCCCATCAGAATCAAACTTATCCGCAACCCACGGAACATGATGCCGAAAGTGGATATGCGCAAATTTGATGGTAAGGATCCCCTGAATTGGATAAATCAAATGGATAAATTATTTGAGTTTCATCAAACACCATTAGGACAAAAGGTGACATTGGCATCCCTATAATCTTGAACCTGACCAATTTGTTTTGTATCATTGGTTATGTGCTCAGAGGTAGAAAAATGGTCTAGGTGTCCACTTGGACAATTTTTATCGAGGAGTTGCAATTGCACTATAGTTCCAGTGTTTCAGACAACTACTTTAGTCAATTAGCAAAGTTACGGAAAACAGGATCAGTTAAAGATTATGTGCATCAATTCCAAAACCTATCCTTAAGGGTGAAGAATATTCCAGAAGAGAATCTGAATGACTTGTTTCTTGTGGGGTCTTAAGGACCACATCAGGCATGAGGGTATGGATGTTTAATCCAATCAAGTTGTCTAATTCTATTATCATGGCACGTCATGCAGAGGGAAAAAATTCTTTGTAGTAGGAGGGCCACCTTTCATTAACACCAGAGACCGTAGTATCTCTTCCCCTTCATTTGCTAGGCCAATTAGATTGACTCCCTCAACAAATGGAAGAAAAGAGAGTAAGAGGATTATGTTTTAACTGTGATAAGCAAATATGGATCTGGACATAAATGTGCTGAGAAGAAGTTGTTCTATATTGACAGAGGTAATGAGGATGATGAGGAAGCTGAAATTATAGGAGAGGTTGAGGAACCAGTAGAAGATGAAGTAGAGGATCACCAACCTACAATTTCTTGCCATGCATTATCAGGTATTAGTACTCCTCAAACACTCAAGGTTATTGGCTATCTCAAAAAAACAGAAGGTGACGATGTTGATTGACTCGGGGAGTACTCATAACTTCATAAATAGTAAGTTAGCTACCCACCTCAATTGTTTTATTTACCCAGCTCCAGAAATGCAAGTTATGATTACGGATGGTGGGACAGTCAAGTGCATAGGAAAGTGCCATAGTATCAAGCTTTCCATGGGAGACTACATGTTAGACTCACCTATGTTTGCTATTTCTATGGGAGGGGCAGATATTGTTTTGGGGGTCCAATGGCTCACAACCTTAGGTACTATTGAGATGAATTTCCAAGAATTGTTCATTGCGATTTCATTCATATGGAAGGACAATACAATTGAATGGGATAGTAGCTAAGTCTCCACAGATTATTAGCTCTCATCAGATGCAGAAGGTTCTCAGAAAAGGAGTGGATGGCTTTATAGCAAAGCTATTTTCCATAGAAGTACAAAATATAGAAGTCTTCAATGCCACCCGATCTTCAGAAGATTGTGGATGCTCACTCGTCTGTTTTTGATGTAATTCCAAAGGGACTGCAACCAGTTAGGGGTCATGATCATGCCATTCAGTTGATTCCAGGGAGCCAAACACCTAACATCAAACCATACAGATACCCATATTCCCAGAAAAGTGAGATCGAGAAAATGGTGGAGGAAATGTTGAAGGCAGGTATCATCAGGCATAGCCAGAGTGCACATTCGTCACCAGTGTTCATGGTACATAAAAAGGATGAAACATGGAGGCTGTGTCCAGATTACCGAGAACTCAACAAGTACACCATCAAAGATAAGTTTCCTATTCCAGTAAATGTTGATTTACTTGATGAATTACATGGTGCTGTTTATTTCACAAAATTAGATCTTCGTTTGGGGTACCATCAAATTAGGATAAAAGAGGAAGATGTTCATAAAATGGCTTTTAGGACTCATGAGGGACATTATGAGTTTTTGGTAATGCCTTTTGATCTTATAAATGCGCCCTCAATCTTTCAAAGCTTGATGAACACTATTTTTAGGCCTTTTAAAAGGAAATTTGTATTAGTTTTCTTTGATGACATATTGATTTACAGTAAGACATGGGAAGAACACTTACAACATGTAAATAACGTGTTGGAAGTTTTCGAGAAACATACTCTGTATGCAAAGCCATCCAAATGTTCTTTTGGTGTACAAGAGGTAGAGTATTTGGGTCATATTGTATCCCATGAAGGTGTCAAAGTTGATCCTCATAAGATCAAAGCCTATGGTGGAATGGCCAAGACCCAAAAATCTAAAAAATCTGCATGGGTTCCTAGTACTAACAGGGTACTGTAGAAGATTTGTGAGGGGATATGGTAGAATAGCAACCCCACTCACTGCATTGCTAAAGAAGGATGTCTTTCATTGGACAGACGTAGCCACTAAATCCTTTAAGCAGCTGAAGGAAGCCATGTGCAGCACCCCAGTTTTGGCTACTCCCAACTTCTCAAAAACCTTCATTGTTCAATGTGACGCTTCAGGATCAGAATTGGGAGCAGTTCTAATGCAGGAAGGAAGACCAATTGCATTTGAGAGTCATCAATTCAAAGGAAAAGATCTGCTCAAACCTGTCTATGAGAAAGAAATGATGGCTATTCATCATGCAGTCAAGCAGTGGAGGCCATGTCTCATGGGTAGACACTTCAAGGTAAAAACTGATCACGATAGTCTCAAATACTTTTTGGAGAAAAGGTTATCATCTGAGGAACAACAAAAGTGGGTAACAAAAAATGTTGGGTTATGATTTTGAAATCATATACAAAAATGGTAAAGAAAATGTAGTAGCTGATGCGTTGTCTAGAAGGGATACATCCGTAGATGCCTTACTATGTGGAATGTCCATGTTGATGGCCGATTGGGTGGAGGAAGCAAGATTGGAATGGAATCAAGATAAGGATACACAATCTCTAATACAAAATATCAAGCAAGGATCTATGACATCTAACAAATTTGAGTGGAAAGGTAATGCCCTATGGTACAAGGATAGGTTATACTTGAGTAAAGATTCTAACTTGAAGCATAAGATTCTTACAAAGCTACATGCCTCACTTGTTGGAGGACACTCTGGGTTTTTGAAGACATATCGTAGAATAAAAAGAGAATTATTTTGGGAAGGACTCAAGGGGGATGTACAAAAGTTTGTATCAGAGTGTTTAGTGTGCCAACAGAACAAAGGGGAAACAATTAAGACACCAGGTCTGTTGCAACCCTTACCAATTCCTAGCCAGAGAAGGGAGGAGGTCTCCATGGATTTCATCACCGGATTGCCTTGTTCAGAGGGTAAGAATGTTATTTTTGTGATAGTGGATAGGCCTCACAAAATATGCCCATTTTTTTTCCCTATCACATCCATTTGCAGCCAATACAATCACAGCTATTTTTTCGGAGATAGTTCAAAGGCTACATGGAACCCCAAAGATAATTGTGAGTGATCATGATCCTATTTTCACAAGTAATTTTTGGATGGAATTATTTTCATGTTTGGGTACTCAGCTAGCTCACAGTTCATCTTATCATCCTCAAACTGATGGGCAAATAGAAGTGGTCAACAAATGCTTAGAGGGTTATTTACGTTGTTTTGTGTTAGATAAGCAAGAAAGGTGGATTAAATGGCTACCATTGGCAGAATGGTGGTATAACACATCTTTTCATACCTCTTCTCAAATGACCCCATTTTTAGCATTATATGGTTACCATCCACCTTCTATCACTTCCTCCTTGAGGGTGCAAAACTAAGGTCAGAGATGTTGAGGAAACACATTCAACATCAACAACAGGTTTTGGCTAGTTTGAAGAAGAATTTAGCATTAGCACAAAACAGGATGAAACAACAAGCAGATCAACACCGTAGTGAAAGACATTTTGAAATTGGTGACTGGGTTTTTATAGGTCTCCATCCTCACAAATAGATGTCCCTAAAGCAACAGAAAAAGGAAAACAAACTTTCTCCTAAATATTATGGCCCTTATCAGGTTCTATAGAAAATTGGTAGTGTTGCTTATAAACTAGAGTTGCCTCCATCTTCACACATACACCCAGTATTCCATGTTTCATGCCTGAAGAAGGTTATTGGACAAAAATTTGAAGCCCAGACAAAGTTACCAGAACTTGATGAGGAAGGAAGAATCATTTTGGAGCCAGAGAAGATTCTGTAAACACGTACTAAGAGGATGAGAACTAGAGACATTAAGGAATATCTGATCAAGTGGAAGAATATGAGCATAGAAGATCGCCACCTGGGAGGATGAAGGTTTTCTGCAGCAACATCTAGGATTATTCAATGTTGAGGACAACATTGGTTTGAAGGGGAAGGGCATGCTACGCCCTTTACCCTATTGCTTGTATTAGGATATGAGTAGCTGACTTGTGGCTTACCATATCATTTTATTGTATCATTTATACTTGCTCATGCTTAATAGGTCGGCCTTGGTGATGGCCATAGCATATGAATAGTATATATAGGGGGATTATAGGTAGTATTTCATTATCATTTGAGCATTTGAGTCTTGTTATATGGTTTTGAGGTTGCCCCCCTCAAAGTGGCGAAGCTATTCTAATTGCATATTGAGATCATTATTCTGAAATATTGTGTTATTTGGTGCTCTACTGTTGCTGTTAATCTGAATTATACAAGTAATTTCATTACAATTGGAGACCATCGTTCTTGATTCTCTTACCATCCTCCATTTCAGTTGTTTTACCCATCCTCTATTCAGGTGACATAGTCACATGTCCTTCCATTCAATAATAGAGGAAGAACACTCGATCACTACTAAAGGAGGTGCCTTTGAGAAGAGGACTACTATATTCATGTCAGTGAGAATTCTCAAAAGTTCTTGATACTGTCAAATATGAGAGATCTCATTGTGAAAGTCTTCTTCTCAAGTTTAGGGCATGTGTGATATGGGTATATACTTCTTGAGATTAACAAGACAAGTAGTTGCTCATGCAAGAGACAAGGGATCATGTTTATGATAAGGAGTTGATTCATGAAGTTTGAGATATTCATCATTGTTTATAGAGATGAAGAGTTAAAATAGAACTTGTGAGGCATGACCAAATAATTACATCCCAAATATTCTTCACTTGATAACACCTTCTCTCTCTTCCTTTCTCTCTCAAGCATTCTATTTATCTAATGCAAAATCACTTTTGTAAAAATAACTTAAGTCACTTAGAGTTTCCATTTGTTCGTAGGATTGCACTTTAAGTTGAAAAGTCATTCAAAATATGAAGAGTCATTTCTAAATTCATATTAAAGGCTTGAGATCAATTGTAAAAACTATTCTCTCTTTCTGTCTCTTAGCTATGAAGAGAGTTGCTGTAACTTTGGGTGTATGATGTATTTTCTTACTTCAAGAATATAGGATATGAGTATTGGAAGAAGAATTCATCTTATGGTGTGTATGTTTCCCAATCATTAAATCATGCTTAACTATTTGTGATTGAATGCAGTATGCCTTTCCATTCATTTGTATTACAAGTGATGCCAATATTTGCAGGGTTTGCATTGCATATATGTGTAGGTGTACTTTGTGACATACATTAGTAATCTATGAATGACGCGTACTTTGTGCGTTTGGGTGTTTCTTGTTCTCTTTGCAGCTGCTACCCATTTTATTTTCCTCATGTGAGAAAGAGGGTTTCCCCTATTTTGTGATTATCCTTGAGTTGTCCCAACATACCTATGTGTTTAACATATTGTGAACTTATCCCTTCCATCTTATCGCCTCTTTATTTTCTCCATTCTTCTCTTTTCCCGCCCTTTCAGGTGCTTTTTGGTTAAAAGTATCCCAAAACCCAGAAAATAATCACATCATACAAGGGATATGTCCCTCTAAAATGTAGAGGAAGATCACAAAGTCAATAAGTGATAGATGATCTCTCCATGGTTAGGGAATTTTATGCCACTTTCACGGGCCAGGTCAGTGAAATCAATAAAATAACCAAAGTGGCATAAAATATCACTAACATTAATTTTATTCCTATTCTAAATTGGATTCACCGAACCATGAAAAAAAGCAAGGGAGGGATACGTCAAGGGAACCTTTCAAATCACATTTTAATAACAACATTTATAAAGCCCATACAAACAACATTCCATATGCAATTACATTTACAACTACATCAACCATTTCATTAAATAACAAAATTATTCCAGTACCCATTATTATTTGTCCCATACATATTAAACACTCATAAACCAAAACTTACCAAGGAATGAACGTATAAACATCTATCGATATAGACTTGCATTAAGAGGAGCAACTACTAGTAAGGCACCCAAAAGAAAAGAATATACATACCACCATACATCCCATGTCATGAAAAAAAATCTTGACTTCTGCAACATACACAACCCCTACGAACGACTGGTAATAAACTAATTCTCCTCACCATTAGGTTAGTTCCTCGACAATAATATCTGAAGTTAAAAACTATAACTAGCAATCATACATGAAATGTATGATTTGAACCGCGAAAGGGATATAGTGAAGAAGTGAAACTAGACGAGGATGAACAATGGGAAAGGAAGAGGGGTGTATAGAAAAGGGCGTTTGAAGGTGGAGAAGTGCATGTGAAAGGAGAGAGGAATCAAGAAGCCAATGTGAAAATCTACCTTCTACGAAGAGCACAAAATGTTTGTTAATCGTAAGGAGAAAACTCGTGTTGTGAAAGCCGTTAGCAAAATTGTAGAGGGAGATATCTCAAAATGTAAGTAGTGGATGGAAAATGTTTCTGAGGTGAATATTTGTTTGAATATGCAGCTCTTGACTTTATTGGGTAGTTAAGAAAAATGCAAATGTAAAGGGAATTTAAATGCATGTTCCATGGGACACGTTAAGGACAAGAAGATGCAGAGTGTACTTAGAATGCTTAGGTAGTGATATCATGGGACATTTAGATTGATGTTTTTGTCTAACTTTTAGGTTGACGATTAGGGTAGTGCAATATTCACGTGAGTGCAATTTGCATTTTAAGGGGAAAAATAAAGAAGGAAAAATCCAACATGTTCCAACTTTGGAATCTGACCATAATGACTACTTGTTGTAGAACTTTCTAGCCTCTATATCCAGTTGTAAGGTCAAGTAATTGCAGGGAGTAGATGCATGGCCATGTATCGATAATTGACACCTTCTAATGATTGGTAATACAATTTAAAGGTAGATTAAGGATTTGGATTGCATGCCCCACATGTTTTTGATGGATCATATTGTTTGTACCCAAATAATATCTGATATTTGTGCTCTACTTAAGAATTTCAATCTCACAAAGAGGACATAATAAAATTTATGGAATCTCAAAAATTTTAAGGGTTCAAAACCCATGCTAAATGGATGCATCGTGTCATAATTTTTAGTTTCCCTTTCAAGTTGTAAGCTCAAGTAATTGTAGGAAACTAGATGATGCATAAACAAACATCGCTAATTGAGTCCCAGGGGCAATAAAAAATATCCGTGAAAGGTGTCTTTTATCTATTAATCAAGCTTGTTGTTTTTTATTTAATGACATCAAAGTTTTCGATTTGATGAAATTTAATTGGATAGGAAATATGTAAACATGAATGGATCATTGTAAATTAAAAGGTGGGAAATTATATACATGCATGCCCCACACATATTCCATGAAGCAGATTGTTCCTTCCCAAATAATATCTACTATATGTGCTCCACTTAATCGTCATAATCTCATGCAATTTATTCACACAAGTGTAATGTGATCTTAAAGGGGCCAAAATAAAAATGTATGAGACTTCACAAGGGTCCCAATTCGAAACCCAACCAAACTGCTTGCTTCTTGTAACACTTTGCAGGCATTTTTTTTGCAGTTTTAAGCTTGATAAATTATAGTGAAGAAGGGCAATGCGGAAACAATCATTGATAATTGATGTCGCATGGGGAATGTACGTATGGGGTAGAATAATATGTCATTATAAAACAATAATTGATAATTGAGCCACTCTTGCGGTTGTTCATACAAGTGACATGTGTATTTTATTTGTCATTTGAAATATGGATTTTTAAATAAAAAACATCGGAATTAAATACCTACATGTTCCACACCTATTCCAAGACTTAGTAAAAATGTGGAAATTAAATCCTTTCATGCCTCACATGTATTTATCGGTTTAGATTATCCCTACCCAAATAATATATGTTATGTGTTCTACCTTATAAACAAATGCGAAAAAGGGTTCTATACATAATTGCGATTAGGGGTTTTATACGAAATTGGGACCATGGTTTCTATGTAGCTATAAGGGAAAATAATAGGGTTTGTCTCTAGTCATGAGGCACATAGTTTTTACACATGTGGACAATGTAGGTGAAGTACACCCTAGAATTAAATACCTCTACATTCCATACCTACTCCATGAATTAGTAAAAACATGGGAATTAAACCCTTGCTTGTCCCACACCTATTTCCCAAATTAGATTATTCCTACCCAAATAATATCTGTTATTTTCTCCACTTTATACACTATTGTGAATAAGGTTTCATACACAAATGAGATTAGGGGTTTCATACATAATTGTGAATAGGGTTTCTCTGTAGCCATCAAGGAAAAGAATAGGGTTTGTCTCAAGTCGTGAGGTACATAGTGTTTATAGGTGTAGAAGGTGTAGGTGAAACCTTGGAAGTGTGAAAGACGATGCAATGTGATTTAGGTGAGAAAGATGTTTGGGAGGGAGGTTTGTTGCGATGACAACTTGACAACTGAAATCACTCCCAGGGGATTAGGTAACAAAGACGCATAAAAGGAATGTTCAAGGAAGACAAAGACACAAATTAGAGACTAGAAATAAAAAAGTGAGAATGCATGCTTAAGGAATGTAAGCATAAAAGGAATGTATAAATCGAAGGTTAGAAACAAAAAAGTCATAATGTATGCTTAAGGAATGTCACATGCTCTACTTTTTTGTCTCAATCTCGTTCGCATTATTCAAATGAATGCAATTTGAGTGAAAGATATGTTTCATTTACCATTCAAAAGAGGGATTTTATATAAAAAAGTGGGAATTAAATACCTGCATATCCCACTTATTCCACGAATTATTTTGTAGAAATTTACTCTTGCATCACCTATTCCCCTATAAGGTACTCAAGCTTGAAACTGAGAACAAATATTTATTGGATTTTCCATATTTTCTTTTTTGTCCATTTTAAACTTATATTGCATTCATGTGCATAATGCAAGTGAGATTGCGATGAAAAATTGGAGCACATATCATATATTCTTTAGGTGGGAACAATCCAAGTCATGGTGCCCCACTTCCCTTTTCAGTTTCAAGCTCAAGAAAACACACGAGATTAAAGGACATAAAAAAGATCATCAATAATTAGGTTCTTCAAGAGATTGACCAAATGAGAGAAAGGTGGCTTTTATTTTCCATTCAAAAGAGGGTTTTGAACTAATAAAACCATAAAAGTGTACTGTGCAATGTATAGGTGGAAATAGGTTGTTTGTTTTCTTTATTTAAGATATGATGTGTTTTGTTTACATTTAAGCAGTTTATGTCTTGCAAATTATAAGAATGAAATTTTTGGTTACTAAAAATATACAATCTATTAATAATATTCAAATTCAAATTAGAGGTCAAATATGTAAAAAAATGTTACTTACGGTGTGCAAGGGATTGACGGAACACATTTTGGTGATATTTAAGAATGCAAAGAGTGGTTGATCAAAATTGCAGATGGCGATAGTTGTTTACGTTTTTCAACTCTTGCGTTATACATGGGTACTTGTAGTTTACAAATTTCCTCAATCTTTTTTAGCTACTTCACTTGGTTTGCAGCTAAAAAAGCACCGCATTATATGGTTAGTTAAACAAACCAATAAATAAATATTCCCGAAATTCCACTTGTACCATTAATAAATTGAAAAGTGTTAAAAAGTTGACATAAGGAGGAGAAGATATAATTTGATTTTTTAGATAATACAGTGCAAGAAGGGATGATTGTGCCCCTTTGATTTGGTTTGGTTTGCCTCCACACACGCCCGAGGCTTGAAGGGTTTCAAAGCAATATTGTGCAGTTTTAGCTGCCTTTCTGCGAGCAATTGTAGATGAAAATCAGAGCTTCTTGTAGAATTTCCATGGAAGGGGGCGAGAACTAGGGGCTAAATTGGAATAAAGCTTATGATCACAAGACTCTACATGTGAGTGTTATTTATTTATTTCTTTTGATTCGTTTCTTTTAGGTCTAAATGGTCTTGGTTCTTTTATCGAACGTAAAAAAATGGAAGCAAAAAAACAGACAAAACATCTGCTCCACCGCTGATGACTAGCACGTCCGATCCCACGGTGTCCTTTGACCAACTGATCTCGTACATGGCAACCCCAGGTGGATAGAAAGAATATCAATGAACGACTCAGATCATTGTCGGGATTGTTGATATTGTCTATCATATGGATGGTGGCAATTACAATATGTTGCAAGTGCCCCTAGACTCTCCCTGTAAACACACATTTCAACGTAAATATCTAAAAATTATTCCACTAGAAACTTATATTGTTTGTATAAAGAGTTTTGTAATTGCCCTTCCTGTGGATATTTTGTCGTCGACCAAGTTTTAAAACTCTGCATATATTGTTCTTGCATTGACTGTGATACCTTATTTAATGCCTACGAACAACTCCCTGCCCTGGTATTAGCTACACAACACATGCACACTATCTAAACTCACACGGCTTGTGAAGGCTTGGATGCCACTTAATTGGATAAGATGAACAACCAACGAAGGAGATAGTGATGACAGTTCAACGGTGGCAAAAAAGTGCCATCAGACTGTACCATGGGCAGTGATCACCAACATATATTTCATCAATGCTTCAATGTATTGACATGATAGTAGCCATGAATGTTTGCAGATAGGTCGAACCGGAAAAAGTAGACTAAAAGTTTAAAAAGTCTCTCAAACCTGGTACGCGTTTTTTCAAGAGTAACTTGCATGAGCATTGCCCCACTTCAATGTATAAAAATCCCCGTAAACAACTCAAATTACTGTTAGGATCGTTGAAAAGGTCTTTCATATGAACAGTTGTGATTAGAATATGTTGTCAGAGCCCCCCGGGTTTTCTACCTGTAAACATGCCTTTCGGCATAATAAAAATTGAAGTTAACAGAAAAAGGCGGTCAAAATTAAATATTATAAGACAAAAAAGACGCTGTTCCTACAATCCCACGAATATCCAATAAAATACAAATAGTATGTTGCCAAGTATAGGTCTTATTCATAAGACAAATGTCTTATTCTCGTGATTTCTTTCCAATTTCTCGTTATGCACGCCACTATAAGATAAATCATTCACAACAATCTCCTAAGTTTTCGTGATTCGTTACCTAAATCTCACCAACGAAAACTGTGCAGTATTAAGTAGTATTATTTGAGATCTCGAATCTGCGATAAACATGGAGGGCGAAGGGAAGAGTATTCTGGTGACTGGCGGAGCAGGTTATATAGGCAGCCATACTACTTTGCAATTGCTGTTGGGTGGGTATAAGGTAACTGTTATAGATAATCTGGATAATTCTTCAGAGGAAGCCATTAAAAGGGTCGCAGAGCTTGCTGGAAAATATGGCGAAAATCTCAGCTTCCATCAGGTTTGTTTTAATCTAACTCAGAGATACAAAATTGTCCTTATTTTTTCTGTTTCTTTTGATTATGTAAGTTGGTTGTTATGCGGGGAAACTTTCAGATTCCCCATTCCCCATGGAGAATTGGATGCAGAACTGTGATCAATTTTAGTTAGGTTTTTTCTTTTTGCTTCTTTGTCTGTGAATTGTCTCTCATTTTTCTCTCCACTTGCTTTTTTAAATCCTTCTTTTTCTGTGTCAATTTACCCACCCGTGGAGAAACATTTGGGTTATATGTCACGACTGAATTGGGTATAGTCCGTAGAGGTATGACACTGGTAGAAATAGATGCAGAATATTACCTAATTTTATTCCTCAATTTAATACCTGTTTTTTTAGCTGTGTAAATTGTTCCCTTATGCAGAAACCTTGGAGTTAAATGCCACTACCAAGGGGTAGGGTAATCCTTTGATGTACGCTATTCGCAGAAATGGAAATTTCTTTTTCTCTTCTTCTTTGTGAAAGTGTAAATTGCCCCCTCTGGAGAAAGTTTCGGTTTAGATGCCACCAACAAATATAGTCTTTTGAGATGTGCCACACCCAAATTGGATGTGGTGTGTTCCATTTTTGTCGTTGTTTTACTTTTTTTCTAGTGTAAATTAGTTCGTCATGGAAAATCCTTTGACTTAGACCTTGCAATTGAGGGGTAATCAGTTTGGGGCACACCGCACCCAAAATTGGATGCTCTGTATTACTCTATTTTACTCATGTTATTTTTTCTTCTTTGTATAATGGTTTCCCTTGTGGAGAATGCTTCTGCTATATTGCATGTCCAAAGAATAGCTGGTTGAGGTACACCACACCCAGAATTGGGTACATGTTACAAGGTTCTCCAAATTTTATGGAAAAAGTTTGAATTATGCTGTTGAACATGAAGTCGAACTTTATCCTTTATTTTTACACGGGAAGTTTTTGACGTGATTTTGCATTATTTTACAAATGTATGTACACATACATATACTGACTCAAAGTAGCGGATAGAAAGTTCACCCCACTCTGTCCCTCTGACATATATATGTATTTTTTTCAAAAAAGAAAAATTATAGGAAAAAAAATGTTCGAACTTATAAACATTTTTTTCTCAAACTTTATCCCTTGGCTAACATGAACCAAACTTTATCCTTCTCGAACATGAATGCGAACTCGAACCTTGTGACTTAGTACATCATAGACCTAATTTTACACTTTCCCCCCGTGTTTGTAAATTGTCCTGTTGTGGAGAAACTTTCAGCTTATAAGCCAAGACCAAGGCTAGTAGGTTGAGGCACCCAAAATTGGATGCGGTACATTACTCAATTTTACATATGTTTGGTCTGTCTTTTTCGTTTCTTTGTGTAAATTTTCCCCTGTGGAGAATTCTTATGCTTAGATGCCATGGCCCAGGGGTAGTCTGTTGAGGTATGGCACACCCATAATTGGATGAGGTATATACTACATCTTACACATGTTTTTCTTTTTCCTTTGTGTAAATTGCCCCTTGTGAAGAAGCCTTTTTAATATATATGCCAAGGGTAGTAGATTGAGGCACACAACACCCAAGATTGAATGTGATATATAACTCGATTTCATAGATGTTGTCTAAGTTGTCCCTTTGTTGAGAAACCTTTAGCTTAGATGCCACTATCAAGGGCTAGTTCTTTAAGGTATTCAGCACCCAGAATTAGATGTGATACATTACCACCTTTGTCTCTCTTTTTGTTGGTGTAAATTGCCCTTCGGAGAAATCTTTGGTTTATATGCCATGGTCAAGGGGGCATATAGAACTATAGGGTGCCTGGGGACCTGGTACACTTCGTATTATCTTCTCTATGTGATACGTCTATTATATACGTTACATGTGTACATGATATGACTGATGACTGGTCCCTCCCCCCCTATCCAGCCATATATGTGATAGGTGGGTAGGGGTCAAACGAGTCAAAAGGTGTCCTCCCCGTCCAGCCAGCTGTCCGACTATATAGAGTAGGCTGCCCATATATCTAGAGGGAGGGGGGGGGGGGTGGGCAGTAGGGGCCAGTTCTATATATATGGGGAGGGCGGTAGCTTACCAACGCAGGATCTCCTCCCATTTTGTCAAGGAAAAGAGTACGTATCCTATCATAACTTGTCCCTGCCAAGAAAAAAAGGTAGCCAGTTGTGGTAGATCTCTGCTTGAGTTGGATGTGGTATGTTACTCAATCTAACACATGTTCTTTTTTGTCATGTAATTTCTTCCTTGTGGATATCCGGGTAACCTTTGGCTTGGATGTCATGACCAAGGGGTAGTTTGTTGAGGTACGCAACATGAAAAATTGGGTGCAATATATTGCTCAACTCTAAACATGAAAAGTATGTTGAGGATTTGAATGCGGGGGGACTTGAGTTAATCCCATTGACAATGCTAAGAACACAGTTATTAAAAGGAACTTGAGCTGAATATCTTGATACATCTTTTTTGAGATTGGGGTATGGAGGGTATGGGGCATGGGCTGGATGCTTTGTTTTTATCAAACAGTTGTCGATCCCTCTATGGATTGTTGTGGTAATAAACTGTTTTTTTGTGCAATTTCCTGATGATTTTTGTTTTTGCTTGGTAGATCCATTTGGACAATGTTCTTTTGTTGGACAAGTAATTGTTATGCATGTTTCACAGTCGAAACAATAAATCAGAGTGACCTCGCCATGTATTAGTGGGAGCTATTCTTGTTGTACCATTGTCCATTACTTGGCTTTATTATGGGGAGATAGTAGTTAAAAAAGATTCTTATGAGTATCCAGGCATAAATATTAATCTTGCCATTAATCCTAATTATGTTGGTATCAGTACTTGGGAATGAATCCTAATGTTGGTATCGATATGAAGGGATAGTGAAGCTATCACAAAAACTGTCCCAAGGTCTAGGGCATGCCCAGTGTGGAATCCCTGCAGATTAGGTGGTTCTAGAGGCTGATTATGGATGGACTTATTGGCCTTCCCCTGTCATGGCTGAGCATATTTATAAATATCAGGTTCTGTTTGGTGCCTTTCCCTTGCCCCAGTCTCGTTCAATTTCAGTTTACACCAGTGAATGTGCTGACTGTTTCTATCTGCACTTTTCAAGCTGACAGCCATTTGTGTAGGGGAAACACTCTTGTTGGTTATGCAGAGATGAGACTATTGGGATTTTACAATTTGTACGCATGGATGATTCTTCTTGTGATTGTGATCCTTGAGTTATTGGGGTCATTTGGTCTCCAGTCACAGGTGTATGCTCTCTGTTGGAGAATTTCTTTGCATCCGAGCTTTGAACTCTAGTATTCCAATAAGCATTTGAGCCCTGAGCGAGCTCAAAGTCATTAGGGGCTGATACATGGATGGACTTAGCTGGCCTGCTTGTATCATTGATTGAACACCTTCTCACACATCAGGCTATTTATGACTCCCTTCCCTTGTCCTGTTCTTGTTCAGTTGCTTCAGGGGATTCGGGATGCATCTACACAAGTGGGTGTAAAGGGCACTGCACTCCACGATCTGGTTATCCTTAGTCGAGGGACATTGCAAATAACCCCAGTAGTTGTGGAGAGCCTTGTACTCTGCTCACCCCTGACCAGCTGAATTCTTTGGTCTAGATCGAGAGAAAATTTCATCCTCTTTTGTTGGTTAAAGGTGTGGTTATCATGTCCATCGCTCCTTCCTACTTTCCTTTTTCTTAGGTTTGTACTGTTAGAGTTTCTTGTCTTGCTCCTTTACCCCATACTTTCAGTTAAAAATTGCAGTAGATTTTAACAATTCTGTTTTGTCTTTAATCAGATCACATAGAATGGAGATCAGAAGATCCAATACACATGATAAGTGCTTGGTATTAATGTAGCTATACACAGCTGTACCTTGGAAGCAGCATATCATACTTCCTGTTGCCAAAGATCAAAAACACGTCTCATCCTCTGAAGCATATGTAGTCTGCCCACCAAGACCTGATCTTCCATTGGGATGTGTGACTGTTCTGTTCCTTGCAAACTCCAAAAAAGATGAGGAGAAGAATTAATATTTATGACAATTATTGAACTATTTATTATGGAGAATGGCCTTTCAAACTAATCCGTAAACTGCCTTTTAAACAATGAAGAGATCCTATCTAAGTGATATTGAATGAAGAATCTAAGTTCATTAAAACCAGAGAAATATCCATACAATACTGAAAATAGGAAATTGCAAAAACAAGGAGACACAAGAGTTTTATCTTGCAGAAACCCGGTGCCGGAAAAACTCCAGCTGGGTAAGCAATTGCTTCCCTTCACTATGCAAAACTCCAAATAATACAAGTTTATTGTCATACAATGACCTTCAAGAAAGATTCTAACTCCTTCTACTTGTATAACTTGCTTGTAACTCTCAACAAGAACCCAACTCTTCTCATGGACAAAACAATAACATTCTTAACTTCCTCTCTTTGTTCACACTTGAATTCACCCAAAACACTTGCCTTGAATGAACAAATGCATGCATATTTATAGCTGCTTTGCCCAGGGATGGATGGAAAGATGAACCGAACTGTTTGGAAGCCCAAACATTTGTAGCTGTTGAGTTTCCCGAATTCTGGGGTCGTTGGGGACAGGACTGCCGGTAAAGACAGACTGGCAGTTGCGCAATCGCTGGTCCCTGTTACTAGAGGTTGCGTAATCGCCGCTTTGTGAAGAGTGGTGGTTATGTAACCGTCACACAGAAAAATCCCTGAACAGGACAATGATGGCCTGGAGATGTTATTCGAAGGTGTCCGGATCACCCTCGGCCTGACCAGACCATCTCCTGAATAAAGAATATGCTGAGAATTTGCACCGCAAGTTTTAAATATGGAGAATACATAGAATTGGGTATTTTCAGATCCATTTTTGGATCATACCTCCCCAATTTGAGGCTTTTAAGTCCCTAAAAGTTTTAAGGACTGATGAGGTGAGGAAATTTCTTCCCCACATCCTCTCTGGAATACCACTTGGCCTTGGTAGGTAACTGGCCTTTCAACCCAATCAACCAACTGTCCTGCACTCCTCTCTGTGTCGTTCTCTCTTTCCGCTGCAAAACCATATCTTCCTCCAATTCTAGTTGACTGTCTGGAGCAAGATCCTTGATAGATGGTAGCAACACTCCCTCTTCCTCTTCATCCAATATGGAGGGCTCAAAGAGATGTAAATTTTCAACATTCACAACTGGGTAGATCCTCATATAAGGAGGCAAATCCAAGCAAAACGCATTCTTACCCACTTGTTCCAAAATCTCAAATGGGCCATACCGAAGAGGCTTGAGTTTCTTAGCTTTTCCTTGTAGCCTTTCTCTGCTCAAGTACAACCATACCTTGTCTCCAACAAGGAAGAAATGCTTAGTCCTGTGCTGATCATGGCGCACTTTGCACTTGGCTTGTGACTTTACCAACCTCTCATGTACCTGAAGGTGTATCTGCTGAATTTTCTCAATGAACTTCTCAGCTTTGTGGATTTCTAGTTCCACTTTTCCATTATTTCCACCCTCTTATAAGAATGTTGGATATAATGCCAAGTTCTCATCCCAAGTCCTCAGATGTTTATTGTTGTACCCTCTCAAGAGCTGGACCAAGGTACGGTTCACCACTTCTTTTTGCCCATCTGTTTGCGGATGAAAAGTGGTAGACCTCTTCAGCTTCGTATCCATCTTCTCCCATAAAGTAGACCAAAAATTTCCTATGAACCGTGAGTCCTTGTCTGACACAATAGAATCAGGGAAACTAAAGTGAACCCACACATTAGCAAAAAATAACTGAGCTGCTTCACTGGCCTTAATGGTCTTCCTACAAGGAATTAGAATACACATTTTGCTAAATTGGTCTACTATGACAAAAATGTAATCATGACCTTTCTTGGAAGTAGGCAAATCGCCCACAAAATCCATGGATTTACTTTCCCATGGCTGGGAAGGAATTGGTAATGGCATATATAACCCCAACTTCCTGTTATTAGGCTTTCTTGTACTGCACAAAACACAACCCCTGATGAATTCAACAACTTCTGCTTGCATGTTTGGCCAATAAAGATACCTCTATAAGTGCGCTATAGTCTTTGTCACACCAAAGTGACTAGCTACCTTGGAAGTGTGAGCTTCCCTCATCAACTGAACTCTTTCCCCCTTAGGCACACAAAGTTTCTTGTTCCTGTAGAGAAAACCATCGTGGAAGTAGTATTCTCCTCTAGGTGCAAATCCCTCGCTTGGAGGTTTCTGCTGAAAGATCTCTGCAAAATTTGGATCCTGCTCATAACCTTCCTGATATTTTTCACACAAAAAAGGCTCAAGAAGAGTTAATGTGCCCATGATTGAAAGCAAAGGAGGCCTAGATAACATATCAGCTAACTTGTTAGTCACACCTTTCTTATATTTGATAATCAAATGAAATTGCTGTAAAAAAACCCATCCATTTATAGTGTCTAGCATGCTGAAGTTTGTTTTGAGCCTGCAGATATTGGAGACATTGGTGATCCGTGTGAATGATAGTTTCTTTATCCATCAGATAATGTTTCCATTTCTTGACCGCTTGCAAAGGAGCATACAATTCCTTGTCGTCTAAGTAGCCAAAACGTTTTGGATACAGGAGCAGGTACAGAGTATCCAATGCACGGAAACGGCAAAATTTTTTTGACCCTGGATATGGCGTAGGATACGACAGTACAAAAACTATATAAATTTCAGCCTTCTAAATAGGAATTTAATTATTAACCACATATTATGCATATGAAAGACAAGCTATAAGCTAAATAAGTTTCTTTGCTTTATGTTTTGTTTTTGTGTTGTTCTTTTGTTTTATTGTTTAGAGTTAACTTTTAGGGTTTAGATTAGAAGAATATTTAATTTTTTAATGTTATTGGGCTTTTAAAACATGAAAAAAAATACAAATTAAACAAGTCGTATTTTGGCTTGGGAGCGGCGAAAAAAATGTGGAAATGCCTAAGTACGGTTTGTGTCGTACCCGGACATTTCGACAGTCCTTTCCCCGCTCCCTGGCTGCTCCCGCGCCGCTCCCACTCCCGCGCTGCTCCTGGTATGTTTCCACAAGCTTGGGGGTGCCGTATCGGCTTCTTAGCTTATCGTATGTACAATAATTCAGAACTACACCATGAAACAATTCAGAGTGATAACATACAGGGCTACCTCCCTGAAGTAGGACAGCCCCCATAACATAGTCATTGGCATCAGTTTCCACTTCGAAAGGCAATTGTAAGTTAGGTAATGCCAAAACTGGAGCATGATGAATCTTATATTTAAATGACTCAAAAGCAATCTGTTGTTTCTTACCCCCAATCAAAAGCCTTACCCCCTGCTATTACTAAATGTAGCTGTGCTGCTATGGATGAGAAGTTCTTAATGAACTTCCTCAAATACTGAATTGCACCAACAAAGCTTCTAGTCTCAGTCAAACTTGATGGTGTAGGCCAATTCTGAATGGCCTCTATCTTAGCCGGATCAATCCTCAACTCTCCATCTCCAACCACATGTCCCAAAAAGACAAGCGACTGTTGAGCAAACTCGCACTTCTTATCATTCAACACTAGTCGGTTCTCCTTAAGAACTTGCAAAACTTGATGCAAATGATCAATATGCTCCTCAAAAGTTTTGCTAAAAACTAGAATGTCATCCAAGTACACAATAACAAATGAATCAATAAATGGCCTCATTACCTCATTCATCAGTCTCATGAAGGTGGCTGGTGCATTGCATAGCCCTAACGGTAATACCAACCATTCATATAACCCCTGCCTGGTCTTGAACGTTGTTTTCCAAATGTCCTCTTCCTTGATCCACACTTGGTGATACCCAAATTTCAAATCAAGCTTAGTAAAATATTTAGCATGTTGTAATTGATCTAACAAATCATCAATGCAAGGAAGAGGGTACCTATTTTTGATGGTCATTTTATTCAAAGCTCTATAATCAACGCACATTCTCCATGAACCATCTTTCTTAGGTACTAAAACTATAGGAGAACCACATGGAGAAGTGCTAGGACAGGTTATACCTTGTTTAATCAAAGAATGCAACTATTGTTTTAACTCATTGGTATCTTTCAAAGACTGCCTATACAATCCCAAGTTTGGAAGCGAACTATTAGGTAGCAAGTGTATCTCATGCTCAATCGGCTTGACCGGAGGCAGCCCTGTAGGCTCTTGAAAAACTTATGTGAATTGCTGAACTAACTCTTTTATTTGTGTTTGTTCTTTGTTAGAAAACATGTTATACGTGGTTTTAGATGCAACAATCTTATCCTCTAGCATATCCCTCAAAAGAAGCAATGCAAATTTACCACTAACATTTATAAGATTTCGGGCTTTGGTGGCACTTACCAAAGAGATCTTTGAGTCCCCTGAAAAGGCTGAAATGATGTAGTTCTTACCATTCTTCACCAAATGGTACTGGTTGGCTCTCCTCATGAAGATAGCATTCCTGATACACAAATACGGGCTTCCAAACACTACACCACACACATCAAGGGGAACAACATCTACAGTAACTTCATCAATAAATGTCTTATCAATGCCAAAAGGGATTTTATATTGTTTGGTAACCTTGATGTCTACGCCTTTCTTTACCCAACCCAATGAATATGGACTTGGGTGATTGTAAGTTTCCAACTTTAACTTGTCCATTAACTCTTTACTAATCAAATTAGCTTGAGAACATGTATCAAAAAGAGCATCCACCTTAGTTTTATTCACTTGAATTTTTATATGAAAAAACTTAGTTCCTTTTCCTAACAACACTACTACTACCCAAACATACCTCTCTGCGGACGGAGGTACAACACATAGTCTCATCCACCTCTTCGCTGCAAAATACTTCCTCTCCCTGGAGGGCTGCCATGGCCTTCTTATTTTTCTTATTCTTGAAGGGATGTGATTCCGGGTGGAGCTTCCAACATTTTTCCTTGGAATGAGTGTCAACATCACAATACCCACAATGAGCTTTAGTATCTTTCTTAGAAACGGAAGTAGTATTTTTCTTACCTTTCCCTTTTCCTTTCTCTTTTTGCTTGGTGTCACTTTGTTTGCTTGAAGCATGCTGAGAGCTAGATGAACTCTTTTTCTTGTCCATCTCTAAATAATGGGCTTGAGAACAAGCCTTGTCTACATCCGCCTGCTTGGCCAAGAGAACTAGTCTCCTTGAGTGGTTATGAGTCCACCAATGTACTTCATCAGAAGGTCTCGGTCTGCTACATCTTTGCCGATGTGGACAACTTTCTTCTGGAACTCACTAGTGTATTCCTACACGTTCTGGCCTTGCTTCAGGACCCGGGATGCCACCTCTTAGTCTAGAGGCTTTCATGATCGCACTCGGTTAGGGGCCCTCCCCCATGGATCACGTTCAACTAGGAGGATACAAAGGGGTGGTCTTGCTTGTCCTCCCAGACACCGACATTCCAGAGTCTCCACAGTCTCAGCTACAGGACAAAGGCATATCGCCAACTACTTCCAGTCAACCTCGTGTGTTAGGTGATAGTGTCAGAGATGGGGCTTTTTCGCCCCCTCTTCTTTGGCTTCATCCACCTGCACTCTTGTGGCCATCGTGGCCCTTGCTTGTCCCTCTTTCCTCTCTTCTCCCCTCTCTTGTTGTTTGGGTGACCCTTTCGGATCTCCCTGCTGGCTCTTTTGATATTGGTCTATTCAGTGCCATTGACCTACTTTTGTGGTCATTCGTTGGACATTAATATAATTATCTTATCTTACCTTATCTTATTTGCGTGACATACTGCCAATACATGGACCTCTCTTCCTCATAACAAATAAGATAAAACTGCTTTTTGATTAGCTTTTTAAAATCATCCCACTTAGTAATAGGAGGAAGCTTCTTAACAACCAATGAATGAACATAACTTTCAAACCATGTTAAAGCATGATTGGTCAATTTTAACCTTGCAAAGGAAATCTGCTGACTCTCATTGATTTGATGCAAACTGAAATATACCTCAACTTGAGCTAGCCAATGGTCTAGCTTCTCAACATTCATGTCTCCATCATGTTAAGCACAAAATAATACTGAGAGGGGCGGGGTGAATCAGTATTATGATATTCTTTTAAATTTAACACCTAATCTCATATTTGTTATCACAATTAATCAGTTTCATAGTGAATATATCAAAGCAATCAATGAATGCAAAGCAAACCAACACACTGCAAATAGACACGAATTTATGTGGAAACCCTTTCAGAAGAAAACCACGGAGAAAATCTTCTTTATTATATTTTTCAAATGTTTGTAGGCACCAACCTACGGGAGACACCAATCCCCAAGTTAAAATTTTGTAGGCACCAACCTACAGGAGCACCAACCTTTTTGCTAAGCACCAACTCAGCAAGAGACACCGATCTCTTCAAATATGAAGGCACCAACCTTTCTTACAAAAAACAAACTCTTTCCTATCTTTTATGTTGCTGCTACTTCAACAGATGATAGAACAAAAATGCTGCTAAGAATATTCTTCTGATTAATTGCAGTCCCTTCACATATATAAATCGCTGCAACTCTTCATTAAAAATAAATCTGCCCTTCACTCCTTTTTATATTTCATATTCTACTCTTCTTCTTCTCTCCCTTAAACTTGAATGAAGCACTCAAATTGCTTGCCTAAATCAAATGATTCCATCTCCTTATATTTCCTTCTCACATCCTTTTGAAAAGACACATCATTCCAACCAACACAACCTTTCCATTATTTAACTAACCATATTTTATTTTAATAATGCAAATACACATGTTGGCCATAACTATAAAGTGGCACTATTTTCCAAAGGGGGTCGTCCAAAATAAAAACAGCATTTTTATATGTATTTTAAACCATTCTATGGACATATTTATTGCTCCTTTAATCACCCCTTATCATACTAAAACATGGAGATTTAATTTTGTCATTTGAATCTTCGTTTTCCCCATAAAACATGGCATATGAACACCTTAAAATGTTGATATCGCTCTCCTATGTACAGCTGTGTATATATTGCTTAAACCATAATAATCCTTATGCAAAAACACTTATTTTCATGTATCTAAACTTTCGTTTTCAGCCCTTCTATACTGCTGGTTATTTCTATTACTTTCTACCATTTCTGTCAAAATCCAGCAACATCCGTCAGTAGTTCCGTCAACTTCCGTTAACCAAATACATCAATGATTAAGCCTTTGACATCAATGACAATATTTCCAACACATCATAGGGCTGAATTTCTATTTTCGCCTATGCTTTGAATGGAGGAGGTGTAGGGATGGCACGGGGCTGCTCTTCTTCATACCCACGAGTATCTTTTTCATGGGATCTCAACTCCTCTTTCGGAACACTAAGTTTCTCCATGAGCAATCCCATGATGGACTCCAATTTCCATATGGACAAGGAAATATTGCCCACATCCTTGGATAGACTTGCCACATTTGCCTCCAACTTGTAGAAACTCTCTTCTCCAGTCTCATCTGCATCGTCTATACGAGCCATGTCTTGGATTCCTTGCTTCCACTTCTTGGTGGAAATCTCTGCTTCGAAAGGAATAAGGATACCTTCACCGCTTTCTTTTCCCTTTCGGGTAAGGGGCATCTAACAATAACTATCAACACAAGTTATACCACACAAAACTGAAATCTTAACCGCTTTGATTCCAATCTGATCCGTAAACTGCCTTTTAAACAATGAACAGATCCTGTCTAAGTGATATTGAATGAAGAATCTAAGTAAGTTCATTAAACCAACATGTTAATGAAAGAAACATCCACACAATATTGAAAATAGGAAATTGCAAAAGCAAGGAGACACACGAGTTTTACCCTGGAGAAATCCGGTGTGGGAAAAACTCTAGCTGGGTAAGCAATTGCTTCCCTTAACTATGCAAAACTCCAAATAATACAAGTTTTCTGTCATACAACGACCTTCAAGAAAAACTCTAACTCCCTCTACTTATATAACTTGTTTGCAACTCTCAACAAGAACTCAACTCTTCTCATAAACAAAACAAGAACATTCTTAACTTCCTATCTTTGCTCACGCTTGAATTCACCCAAAACACTTGCCTTGAATGATTATGCATGCATATTTATAGTTGCTTTGCATAGGGACGGATGGAAAGATGAAACAAACCGTTTGGAAGCCCAAACATTTGCAACTGTTGAGTTTCCCGAATTTTGGCGTCGTCGGGGACATGACTGCCTGTAAAGACAGATTGGCGATTGTGCAACTGCCGGTCCTTGTTACGGCAGTTGTGGAACTGCTAGGGTGGTCGTGTAACCGTCACACAAAAAACTCCTTGAACAGGACAATGATGCCCTTAAGATGTCATTCAAAGGTGTTCGGATCATGTTCATCCTAACTAGACCATCTCTTGAATAAAGAATATGCTGAGAATCTGCACCGCAAGTATTAAATATGGAGAATACATAGAATTGAGTATTTTCAAATCCATTTTTGGATCACAAACTAAGGTATATGAACTTTTCCTTTTATACAGATGTGTGCGTATCATAGTATGCATATGTGGCGAGTACTCGCCATTTTTTCCCTTGGGCGAGTATTCGCAAGAAAAACTCGCCAAAACCTACACAGCCGAGTTTTTGGCGAATAATCGTGAATACTCGCGAGTTTTTGGCGAGACTTTTTTTTTAATATTTTGCTTAAAATTTAAGTTTTTAAAAGAAATTTGCATATTTCTTAAGTTGCCGAGTATTGTCGAATTTTCGCCGAGTCTTGCCGAGTTTTTGCGGAGTTAATTTTTTTTGGGTCTGCCGAGTATTTGCCGAATACGAGTATGCGAACTATGGTGCAAATAGACAACAAACAATGGACAACTAATCTGCAGATTAAAACTGCATGTCTTTTTGTAGCAACTCCCCACTGCAGAGAGTATGCTATGTAGATCTGTCCTCCAAAATTGCTCTTGGACGTAATCCATGTTGTTAATTTAACATTTTGTACTGGAGGAAACTAAGGGGAGCCTCTATGTCTGAATGTGATCAATGGGGCCTGGTTTATTTGGCATTGGCGTAATCCATGTTGTTAATTTAACATTTTGAACTAGAGGAGACTAAGGGGATCCTCTATGTCTGAACGTGATCAATGGGACGTGTTTTTTTTGGGCACTGAGTTGATTCCTACTAGAGACGCTGACGGTTCTGCAACTTTGTCTTTTTCTTCCTCTTAAGGATCTTTTTCACATCTGTGGCTTCTTATTCTTCTTATTGCAACTCTTAATATTCTTCTTTTTGTAGCTCTTCATCTTCATCCTCTCCTTCTGTCAAAAAAAATACTACAACTTTTGGCACAGGTTTGAAAATAACATTTGTCCTTTATAAAATGCTAGATGGAATCAGACATTAACATATAAATAAAAGACATTCCTTCGCAAGTTCAATACATTTAGCAATTTGTCTTTTATGAAATGTTTTCTATCTTAAAAGTGAGGGATGGTAGAATCAATCTATATGAAGATCAGAAGCACTGTAATGACAGTTCTAGTCATAATTGAATGTTGATTGTATACACTTTTTATCTCTCTTTTGCAGGTTGATCTTCGGGATAAGGAAGCTATGGAGAGAGTGTTTTCACTGGAAAAGTGAGTTCTCTCCCTCTTTCAAATATATTCAACTCATTTTCTGTCACACTATATTATTGTTTTGGAGCTTGTTTTCTTTGCATCGTGGTACGACACCACATTTTTCTCGTAGGGCCCTTGAATTAATCTTTGAAATTTTAAAGGATCAATTAGGTTTTTTTCATGGCCTAAATCTACACCGTAGGGAAATGTCCCCGACCCCCTGTACTAGTGTAGAGATGTTTTCGTACCGGAAACGGAACCGGAATTGCTCTTAAAACTGCTCTCAAATGGCATCTATCCTGGGTTTGTACCGGAAACAACCTCTGTCCTGGGTTCATGCCGGAAACGGCCTCTGTCCCGGGTTCGTAACAGAAATGGCTCTGCCGTTTCCGGGATGTTTCCATCCCTTTCCTGGCGGCACAGGGTGCTGGAAAAGCCAAAAAAATGAAAATAGAAGTCAAAATAAAAATAGTCAAAACCCTATTTTGCATATCCTAAACTTGCTAACCTAAAAGTTATATAAACATATCGTTTGTCCATAACAAAATATGCTCTCATTCCATTGCTGATTTTCAGTTTTCACAAACTCACAACAGCTATGTCACAAGGTATGCCAAATTTTATCGAAAAGGTTCAAATTTTGCTGAACTTTATTCTTGTCGAATATGAACTTGAACTTTATCCATTACTTTTGCATGGGATGTTTTTGACATGATTTCGCTATATTTCATAAATTTGAGTGTATATACATATACTGACTGAAAGCAGAGGACATAAAACTCTCTCCCTTTTTGCCCCTCTGACATATTTATGCATTTTTTTCAGAAAATAAAAGTGATAGAAAAAAAATTTGCTCGAACTTAAAGAGGTTTTTTTCCCTTGAACTTTATCCCTTGCCGAACTTGAACTGAACTTTATCCTCTTGGAACATGAACTCAAACTCGAACCTTGTGACTAAGCTCAGCAGTATTAAAAAAATAATACATTTAAGCATTTGAATATTTGGAACTTCCATGAATACTATATTTTTACAATGTTTTATTTTTTATGGACTAAAAATGAGTGTATATATATATCATATATATAGAATACTATATAGACGCTTCTGTGCCATTTCATATCCAAGGTTTTTTTTTTGAAAATCAGTGTTTCCGTGCTTCGGACTCCTTTCCGTTTCCTGGCAACCTAGGCTTAAATGTTCAGTATTTCTGCTCAATTTATTTTTCACTCGAACTTTTATGGTAGACACTATATTGTAGGTTTCTTTGGGACGAGAGACTCTATGTTCGGTAGGGATGTTCGAATGAATTTTAAATTTCAAATCCATAAGCACCAAGATATATTCAGGACAGAAAACTCTCTCCCTTTTGCCCCTCTGACATATTTATGCATTTTTTTTCAGAAAATAAAAGTGATAGAAAATGTTTTTTTGCTCGAACTTAAAGATGTTTTTTTTCCCTTGAACTTTATCCCTTGGCGAACTTGAACCGAACTTTATCCTCTTTGAACATGAACTCAAACTCGAACCTTGTGACTAAGCTCAGCAGTATTAAAAAAATAATACATTTAAGCATTTGAATATTTGGAACTTCCATGAATACTATATTTTTACAACGTTTTATCTTTTATGGAGTAAAAATGAGTATATATATATATATATATATATATATATATATATATATATATATATATATAGACGCTTCTGTGCTGTTTCATATCCAAGGTTTTTTTTGAAAATCAGTGTTTCCGTGCTTCGGACCCCTTTCCGTTTCCTGGCAACCTAGGCTTAAATGGTCTGCTCAATTTATTTTTCACTCAAACTTTTATGGTAAACACTATATTGTAGGTTTCTTTGGGACGAGAGACTCCATGTTTGGTAGGGATGTTCGAATGAATTTTAAATTTCAAATCCATAAGCACCAAGATATATTCATATGAGAAGAATGGCCCCAAGTATTGTCTAAAATATTGAAGTTCCTTTGGAATTCTTCATCTTAAAGCTTAAAGAAATATTAAATTATATCGACCCCAGTGTAACACTAGCAAAGCTCTTGCTTGGAACTCAACTCACTTGCTTACCAAAAAGGTAGAAGGCAAAACCAAGAAAGCCCAAGAGAAGATAGCAGACAAGTGTATTATGGTACACAACAAAGAGAGAAATACACATAGTCAATAGAAAAATGAAAATGATACGAATTTGACTAATGAGAGTGAGTGAGAAATAGTAATTAATATCCATAAAAAAACCTAACAGGTCAATGGGACTGTAAAAGTACAGCTATTGTAGAGTAGAGTCTAGACAGATTGAGAGTTCAAAACATCTCCAATGAGCTACAAAAGAAAAGAACACCTAAAATTGTTCACCTACATGTTAGAATAATTTTATAATATGAGTGTAATAACGTAACATTAATATGTTATGTGGGTTATCTTGTCAGTTTGTTTGAGCCAACCTTGGCTTGTAGTTAGGAGGTCTCACGTAGATTTGTCTTTAGTCTTGTTTAGCTTCCTCATTGTTAGGTTGTTGGATCTCTTTTCCTAATTTTTAGGCTATCTCTTTGTAATGAAAATACGGCTTGCAGCTTCTCCATTAATCTTTTAGGGCATTAGAGCTCATGGTTTGGCAATCGAGGGAAGCCTACGAGATAGATCTTGTCAGGAAGAGAATACCAGTTGGAGATCTTGTTGGAGACACCTGGTGAAGCTGTGCTAAGGTGCTCCAGTAGCAAGGAGGAGCGTAGCAGCTGTGGGAGTCAAATATTGAAGAAGGTGTTCCAAAACAAGGAGGATCGTGGTAACTTCATACCACAAAGAGCTTTCGAGAGGACTATTGCGTTGAAAATTTAACCTGGTTGCAGGCTATCATTGTTGAAATGCCACCCAAGAGGAGAGGAAGGATGCCTCAGTGAAGCTGGTAGCTATTTTGTGCAAACTGAAATCTGATTTGTGCAAATGTGAGGTTGTAAAGAGCAAGAAGGCGCCTGGAAGACATATAGAAGCATCTGATTGAAGAATAGTGTATCTTTAATATTTATTTGTTCTATTTATTCATTTGATGTTCTATTTGCTGTTCCAGAGCATCCACTAGGAAAGACAAAGAATTGCATCGCTGGAAATCTGATCAGAAGTAATAATTGATCAGAGGAGCGCCATTGTGTAATGTTCCCTTTTCAGGATTCATTAATTCTGGATAATTGAAGCCTATTTTAATTATTTTCTGTAGGCTAAGAGGTGACTTAAAGAGGGACAATAAATTAATTAAGTGGTCCAAGGGTATTTTCATATTTTATTTTGGAAAGGGACACTTAAATTATATTTAAATAGCTGAAATAGAATAAAATAATGATAGAAAAATGTACTATTATTAGGCGCCAAAGTCAAAGTTTCTAATCAAATAAAACATTCTATAATGGGGGCGCCAAGTATAGAATGGGATGCATGAGGAATATATCCTTTTTTTAGGATGAAGTGAAGATCAAGCCTTTAATTTTGCATATTCCTAATATTAGGATGTGGCACCAGCTTGAGGGGAATAAAGTCGTTATTTTTAACTGTTTTTGGGAGCATACATGTAAACCAGAAGGGGGCGTCCACTTTGGAAGAGGATGGAAGGTTATAAAGGCAAATTTGGGGTTTATTGTTGGATCATACTTGGAAAAATTATCAACTACATATCTGTCTGCAAGTAGCTTTTGCTTCTGCTTCTGTAATAGAGGACGGAAACCCTCCTTTACAAAGATTTGAGGACGGAACCCCTTAATTCTCAGTTGGGCAATTCCATTTAGGGTTTGCAGTGACAATTCAGGGTGCAAGTCTTCTGCCAGTTCAGCTCCAAACTATTGTATTAAGGCACTGGTATTGTTATTATAGCTGGTCCAAATTCAATAAATAAAGACTGTTTTTACGCATTATGGTTTGTTGGTTTTATATTAAAAAATCAGATTATTGCTGTTGTTATAAAAGTCAGATTTTTTTAATACTGCTGCCCTAGGGTTTAACAAAAATATCTAGATTTGTCTAGAAATTATTTTCAAGGATATAACACATTGTGAAGAAATATCAACCTATATTCTTTTTATGAGAAACATTCTGGTTAGAGGAATGCTGAGGAAGATGCCATAGGAGGAGGATGTTATTGCCTCAGAAACATCACACACAAGTCAATTTTGATTGGCCATTTGATATTGCATAATTTTAAATCAGAAGTTTCAAGAATTTATAAAATTCTAGGGAAAATATATCCAGTAAAAAAATTATTACATTAAAACTTCGTAAATTTTGAAAAAGTTTTTGCCTAGAAGGACCTGAACAAAAGACGGTTAATTCTGTAGTTGCAAACTCATAAGGAGAAAACAGATAAAAGTTTGCCACATTGTTCGTTTTGGTGTCCTTGTCGGCATGCAAAAGGAATTTTTGAAAAAGAGTGTAAAACTCAAGATTTTAATTTTTTCGTAATTTTTGGCAATTTTATGGGAAATTGTAAAATTAAATCTCTCAAAACTGTTAGGAGTTTTGAGCTGAAAATTGGTCAATTTGTTCGTTTTTAGGGGAGATTCAGTGAGCATAAGGAATTTAAAAAAAAACATTTATAGTTTTTTTTGATTTATTGTTTTCGTGAAAAACTAGGTCAAAATGGCTAATTTACAACACTTATTACTGCTAGATTCCCAAAAGGTGATAGGCAAAAATTTCAATTTGTGGAGTCACAAGATACTTACTATCTGTGACCGTATCGTAATCTAATTCTACTTGGAAATGAAACAAGACCATGATGATGAACTTGATGCTTAGTTATGATGAACTTCATAACTATGATAAGCATCATAGAGAAACATTGATGTTGCTAGAATTTTACAATGGTTGATAATTTGATTCTAGAAGTTAGAAATGCAACTAGTCCTTCAAATTTGTGGAAAAGTCTAGCATCCAAGTACTAGGCTTCAGAAGCTGGTAGGATACTACTGTACATGATTTTTTTTGTATTAAATTTTCCACTAAAATGCAAGAGGGAGGTTTGATCTCTGAATTCTTGTTGCAGTTGAAGGACATTTGTGATTAGCTGACAACAATGAAAAGCTTGTAGATGAGCAAGACTTGATTGCTCTGGTACAACCTACCAACATCATTTGACTCATTTGTTGAGTCATTGCATATGATTGCAAAGACATAGGAGATTGATTTTGTGAAACTATCTCCACTTCTCATGCAAAAGGAGAGAAGACAAACTCATATGGCTTCCTCGACATCAGTGGCTATAGAAAATGCATTCATGGCACGGTCAAAGGGAAAGACAAAACAGTGGAATGCTAGCATTTCTTCAAAAGCATCCTCTAATAAAAATGTGAGAACTTCTAAGCCGTCTATATGGAAGTGTTTTTATTGCAAGGAACCAAGTCATTTGAAGAAAGATTTCCGTAAGAGACAATATGCTTTGGCAAATAATAGAAAGAAGTCACAATTTGCAAACGTGGATGAAGAAGCCTTGAACAAAGTTCAGTGGGTGAGTTTGTTTTTGTGGCGGCACAAATCAATCAATGGAGTCAAGAATGTGGTATTTTGACTGAAGGTGCATCAAGTCACTACACGTGTCACAAAGAATGCTATGTAAACTTTGTAGAAGATGATATTTGCAATGAATCAATTTCCTAGGTGATAATTGGTTCCCTTATGTGAAGGATATGGTGATGTTCATATTGCCTTGAGCAATTATGTGAGTTACATTTTCAAGAATGTTTAGTTTGTGCCTGGCATGAACAAAAATATTCTTTTCGTATGTGAAAACTATGAATCCTAACCTTTGTGTGGAGTTTAAAGGAAACAAATGCATGGTTAATAACCTCATGATCAGAGATTCATTGATGCTGGTCTTGGTAACAAGGGATTGTATAAGTTGATTGATCCTAAAACAGAAAACAAACATGCACTAGTAGTGGTTGATAGCACAGGTGATCTTTGGCATAAGAGGTATGATCACCTTAGTTATCAACATTTACATAATATTAAGTCATTGTAACATGGTGAATGGCATTTCTCCTATTCAAAAGAATAAGAATGTATGTTCAGGTTGTCTATGGGGTTAAGATTTTCAACGTCCATTTGACACTGGTAAGGAATGGAAAACAAAAGGTGCATTGGAGATTTGGTACAAGTGGCTTTGCATGGTCCAATACAGGACACCTTTGATATCTGGAGCTTTGTACTATTTGTTGATAATAGATGACTATTCTAGGAAAATGTGGGTGTGTTTTCTGCATAGCAAGTCAGAATGTTTCTCTAACTTTGTTGCTTGGAAAGCTATCGTAGAGAAACAGGAGGGAAAAATATAAGGCTTAAACTCTTAGATCAATGAATGAATAAGAGTTTGTCTCTAATAAATTCAAGGAATTCTGCAAGAAAGAAGGTATAACATATTCTACACAATAGAATGTTGTCATTGCAAGGCAGAAACATGATAGTCATGGAGATGGCACGCTGTATAGTAGATGGCCATAATGTACTGTATCAGTATTGGGCAGAAGTGGTGAATACAATGCTGAACATTCTCAACCGAAGTCCCTCACAAGCTTTGCAGAATGTAACTACCAGAAGGAGCACAGTCTGGAAATACACATGATGTAATTAATATGCGTGTTTTTGGATCCACGGCTTCTATATTGGGAAAATTGTACATGTTTGTTGGTTATTGTGAGCAGAGGAATACATACAGATTACTAGATATCTCTACATACAGAATTGTGGTAAGGATGTTGTAGTAGATGAGAAAGTATTGTTCTTTTTTGATAATGGTCAATCTATTCATAATACTGTATTGCTACCTACAGTCACGTCTGACAGAATACAGTCATGGTCAAAAAATTAAATAAAATCAGGGTAAACACTTGATCGTAAGGGCCTGTAAGGGGTTGCAAGGGAAGGAACCTGATTCATGAATTCAAAGACTCCATTTCTGCCGCAAATCTCAAAAATTACCAATCGTAGGGCACACAGTCGTATTACAGTTCGCAAGACTTTATTTCCGCAATTTGCCATGAATATCCCAGTTGTGAATCAAGAAAATATACAGTCGCGAAGGTTTTTTTAGACAATTTTTACAGTTGCCAAAGGTTTTCTTGACAATTTTACAGTTGCGAAATGTTTTTTAACAATTTTTTACAGTTTCGAAGGGTTCCAAAGGGCACGAAAATCTTGTCTACTATTGACAAACTAGGGCACGTTTTCATATGTATTCTTCCAATATCTAGGGGACGGAACAATGCACATCACAGTTGCAGCAAAGGGCACACTTGGAATTGGTATTTTATTCTCTGTGTACTCATTTCAATAAATACGCAGTCGTATTTATTTTATTTTATTGAATGAAAATTCTAGTAGAAAAATATTGTGGTCTAAATTTTCATACATGGAAAGTGAAACTACAAATGTAACTTATGAATAAAAATTTGTGGGGCATAGTAAATGGGAAAGAGAAAACACCTACTGATCTATCTAAATTGTTAGATTGGTGTAGCATAAATGATAGAGCAAAAGCTATTATTGGCCTTGTTCCCTCCGACTCCGAGCTCCATTATGTAGACTTAGAAAAATCATCCAAGGAAATTTGGGATGCTCTGAATAAATTATTTGGAGCGAAAGCAATTAATGCCAAAATTTCCCTAAAATTTCAGTTATATAGGTTCAAAATGGATGACGGAGTCTCTATGTCAAGCCACATCAATAAACTAAGGTCCTTGATTAGACGACTAGCAGAAGTGAAAGTTGCAATTGAGGACGAGGATGCCAAAGCTATCCTATTAAATAGTCTATCTTCAAAATATAGCTATGTAGTTTTTACCCTCTAGTCAAATTCAATCTCAATCTCTGGATGATATTATAGCAAGCTCTTCTAGCTGAGGAAAAAGTGGACAGCTACAGAGGATGCAGAAGGTCATTCCTTAACAAGAAAAGTGCATTCTATTCTAGAACTAGAAAATATCATAGAAGATCAGATAAAGATAAGTCGAGAGATTGAATGTCATTATTGCAAGAAAAGAGGTCACACAACATGGGATTGTCGTGTTCGAGCCAATGATGTGCTCAAGGGTAAAGTCATATCAAATACAACCAATATAGCTCATGGTTGAAGACCCACCAGATGCAGAAGGTAGTGAGGACATTGACGAATATGCACTATAAATATGCTCTAAACTTTGAAGGCAAGAAAGGATATAAAGTAGATGAAGCTCGGTATGAATGGTTGCTCAGATAGTTCGGGAGACTGTGAATGTTGGGAATTGTACCCTCACGAGGGTCATGAGACAACTTGATGGAGGTTGTGGATGGCTCAGTATGGATGGTTGTCCAATAATTCGGGAGATCTGTGATTCGGGAGTTCGAGGGAGGTGGAATTCGGGAACTCGGGAATTCAGCTTCGGGAGCTACACCTTTACGAAGGTCACGAAGCAGCTTGATGGGGCCGTACCTAGTCAAAGCACTGCTTTCAAAGTGAAAGCCTTTGAAGATTATGTAGTTCTAGTTTTGTTAGAATGTTCAATTTTTCTTTCTGTAGGTAAGCCTTAAGAGGGGGTCAGTCCGACTCCCCATATTGCATCTTTCTTTTTTGGATTTGAGGCGGTTTTGTGGGTTTTGCAAGTGAACATCTCTTTTGCAGGTTACAAGTACCTTCAGCAATCGAGGAGCGACATACAAGTGACCAACAAAGAATATTTGTGACACTTTTGCGATACAATAAAAATCAGGTTCCGACCATTTTTGCAATCATCGACGCCCAGGCGCTCTTGCCCCAGTCCAAGCGCCCATGTCTGACATCATTTGTGAGCTCCAAAATTTATCCTGAGCATTTACGACACTGTTCAGTAGTTTTCCCGGTTCAGAACACTTCAGGATCAAGCACAAATCAGCTAAGTCATCTTTCCTATATCTCTTGCTAAGGGTTTCATACTTGCGTAATTGTTTGCATCATATTGTACTTGGCAGCTGCATATCATTGTTTACATTCAGGTACTCTGCAATTAGGGTTTAATAAAAAACATAATTTTTGTTAAATCACAAGCAAAAACTGAAATATACACAATACACTTTCATCCTTCTTTATCTCCTTATGTTGTTCATTTTCCAACATCTTTTTGTTTGTTTATCTTTTATCTTCTTCTTACATTGTTCATCTGCAATATTCTTTTTTATCCTCTTTTTGTGCTCGTCTTTTTGGTGAGAACTCATAGTTAAAGGTGAGATGTCTAGTAATTATCTTTCCAACACACAATCTAGACATAGTTTAGCAAGCTTCAACCTACAAGTTGAATTTATTTTTCTAGTCAAGCCAATAAAGCTTGATTTAGTTTAGATGACTTCTACACGCCCCCTTACACTTTTGTACAAGTGGCATTGCATGCGATATTGGCTTTGTTGGAATATGTGAACAAGGAAGAATAAAGAAGAAGGCCGATTGCACACTTTGGAGATTGTGTGTCCGTCATTTTATTATTCAAAAAAAGTTAGAATGTGGTTGAGGTTACAACCGAATATTAGTTAACATGTAACCTCAACCACATTCTAACTTTTTTTGAATAATAAAATGACGGACACACAATCTCCAAAGTGTGTAATCGGCCTTCTTCTTTATTCTTCCTTGTTCACATATTCCAACAAAGCCAATATCGCATGCAATGCCACTTGTACAAAAGTGTAAGGGGGCGTGTAGAAGTCATCTAAACTAAATCAAGCTTTATTGGCTTGACTAGAAAAATAAATTCAACTTGTAGGTTGAAGCTTGCTAAACTATGTCTAGATTGTGTGTTGGAAAGATAATTACTAGACATCTCACCTTTAACTATGAGTTCTCACCAAAAAGACGAGCACAAAAAAGAGGATAAAAAAAGAATATTGCAGATGAACAATGTAAGAAGAAGATAACAGATAAACAAACAAAAAGATGTTGGAAAATGAACAACATAAGGAGATAAAGAAGGATGAAAGTGTATTGTGTATATTTCAGTTTTTGCTTGTGATTTAACAAAAATTATGTTTTTTATTAAACCCTAATTGTAGAGTAACTGAATCTCAACTATGATATACAACTGCCAAGCACGATATGACACAAACAATTAAGCAAGTAAAGTACAAAAACCCTAAGCAAGAGCATATAGGACGAGATAACTTAGCTGATTTGCGCTTGATCCCGAAGTGTTTTGAACCGGTTTAACTTCTGAATAGGAGGTGGACTGTGTTGTAAATGCTCAGGATATAATTTTGGAGCTCACGGATGATGTCAAACATGGGCACCTAGACTGGGGCAGGGGCGCCTGGGCGGCAAGAGATCGCTACTGGGCGCCTATGATTGCAAAAATGGTCAGAACATGATTTGTACAGGTGTCGCACAAATGTCGCAAATATTCCCTGTTGGTCACTTATATGTCGCACCTTGATTGCATAGAAGATACCTGTAACCTGTAAAATAGAAGCTCACCTACAAAACCCACAAAACTATGCCTCAAATCCAAAACAGTAAGATGCAATATGGGGAGTTGGACTGACCTTGATGGTCCACCCGACATAGTGAACTTACGACCGAGCGCTGCAGTACATGTCAGACACCATGTAGTTCTTGTGAGTGTGTGTAGAGGATTATGCCGTAGGATGCCCTAGTGCAAGTTGCACTTGATAGCAGTGCTAGATCGAGAATGTAACAATGTTTAGCATGTGTGGATGGAATATAATGAATTTCTCCTTTCCTATGCAGTGTATGCAGAAAATGCAGTCCCTTGTCCCTTGAGTGAATGCCAAATGGATGCTTTGAAGTGCTTTAGGTGCTTTTTGGATACAAGCTTAGGTGATAGTAATAATGCTTAGAGCTTGGTCCTTTATTTTGAACACATATCTATGTATTTATATGATTCCTTTGTTTGAATTTCGTAATTGACAACTGGAAGGACGACCCATAAGTGATAAAAGATACCCAAAAGATAGCGAGTAAGATAGACCCAAAAGGAGCAAGTAAGCACCCAGAGGGGGACAGGGGCGGCCTAGAGGGGATATGAGCGCCTAGGTGCTGGTGTCTGAAGCCATAGAAGATAAACAAGCAAAGTTCCGATTGGGGTGTAAGGTGTGGCAAGACCAAATAGAAAGTAAGAGACAAAGAAAAAAGGCCAAAGATAGTTGTTAACCACCAGTTTTTCTTGCTTAGGAGTCATGTAAATGCTAGTATGCTTTTTAGGACCTAAAAATGTACCCAAGTGCATGATTTTGTGTCTACACCTTGTAATTTAACACAACTTGTATTTATTATATTGGATTAACAACCATATCATGTTCATTCAACGGTATTGGCCTATTGTAATCACGATGCATTTGTTACTATTGAATCACATGAACCAAATCAATTTGTAAATACTATGGTGCATTTGTTATTATTGGATCACATGAATCAATCAATTTGTAAATAGTACTTTATGTTCGGATTCTAATTATGTTGTCTTTATGGCCATAGAATTAAACTAATTTCTATTGTTTGTTGAAAATATAAAATAAATATTAATATTTCACATGCATACATTGACAAATCTTGCAAACCTAAACAATCCTAGTGAGAGTCTTCCTTTATTGGAATTTTAAATGTTAAAATTGACCATTATAAGTTACAATATATATATATATATATATATATATATATTTTGATAATTAAACGCTTTTGACTGGAGCTATGAACCGGAGGGTTGGTGGGGCCCCACCCTACAACAATGCCCTCAGACAAGATATTACAATTAAGACCAATAAAAACCGCGACCACTGAGCCTGCACCGATGATGCAATTATTTCTGCCACTGCTGTTTTTTTAGAGGCACCAACCCCCACTAATGCTAATGCCAACGATGCAAATTCCATAACCATTGAGAACCACCAGCTGAAGCCATGAGCCACATAAATAGGTGATGCAACACCGGCCACCATCGAACTGTCATAACCTATCGGTGATGCAACACCCGCCACCACCCCGAAGGGGATTGTGCCTAGCGGGATAAGAACTTGGGTGGATCCGGACACAACCGTCTGTCTTAACCGATCCACCCAAACCCCATTGGCATTATAAGTTACAATATTAATAAAACTTTGCAAACCACAATAAACTTGACAAGTTCTCTTACTAAAAGAACTTGTGGCAAAACTGTTACAACTAGTTCCTTAAGGGTACCAGAGATTGAAAGAACTCTATAGTTGTTTGTGGTATATCTTTTATTTATTTCCATACATTTTGCATAAATATTTGTACGATAATTAAAGCCAAGGAAAGAAAGGAACATTTTCTTTGGGAAAGCCTTTAGTTAGTTTCTTTACTAGGGTGTTCTTTCGATCTTTGAGTGATCTGTGTCAGACCTAGGAGTGGCACAAATGACAGTTAATAAACCCAATTTCTAGATGGATCTAACTAACTACTCTGCCAGCTATGCTGAACATGCAAGGGGAATAGAAAACAAATGCAAAAACACTTACACATTCAATGAGAACAAGGGGATTAGGAAATAAAGCTCTTCTATTTGTTGGTAGTTGCCTACCCATCGCAACACCCATGCAAGGGTTGTGCCTAGTAAAGCTAACTTAGCTTTGTAACTTGAGTTCATTGTAAAAGCATTGGCTCTGCTTTAAAGTATTATTTTAATACTTTAGCTTGCTTTACAAGCAAGGTTAATTATAGGATGTGCTTTGGTTATAAAAGTACATGCTCTCATTGTGAGAGGTATGTTGAAAATACTTAAATGTCAGAGGCTAGAACTCTGGATGTTGGTTGTTGTGCTTGCAAGCTTTTTTAAATTAATACAAGGTTGAAGGTCTACTGGGTTTTTTACCCGAAAGGGTTTCCTTAGTCATAAACACTATGTCAATATTCTCGGTAAGTTCTATTTTATTTCAAATCTACTTATTTTTTCAATTTCTGGTTTAGTTTATTACTTGCATATTTGCATCAAATCCTAACATTTGGTATCAGAGCTAGGTTACAAACTTGGTGGGGATTTGTTTGCTTTAAACGATTTTTGAGTTGCAGATCTAGTTTTTAGTAGAATCTCCTAGTAGCACAAGAGTTGAGATTGATAAGTTTGATGAAAAAATTGAAGTCATGGAAACTCAAGATGGAGGGTCTGTTTGATAGAGAGGGATCAATGAATAACAGTTAAACAAACAACTGAAAGGAATGATAATCAAATCGTACGAAGTTCAAGAACACAGATGCTAATCAAACACCACGATCAATAAGATGAAAGCAATTTGCTAGAATAACTTTACATAAAACCTTTGCAAACAAATGAGAAACAATATTATATATTATTATAGAATTCAATGCAATACATTGAGAATGGGCCTTGTTTAAATAGGCAAGCAATAACAATCTAAGAACTAGTCAAGGTCGTAGATCAAGCCATAAATCAAGGAAATAACTAGTCATCAAAGAACTAGTCAAGACCATAGATTTAGGAGAGAACTAGACATCAAGGATCTAGTCAATACCACAGATCAAGGAAAGAATTAGTCAATACCATAGATCAAGGAAATAACTATACCTAACAACTAGATAATATCTCCTAATATCTAAATAAGATAAAAGAAATATCCACACACATAAGTGGGTGAGGATAAATACAATAAAGGTAAATAAAGTACCTAGGTGAACATAAGCTAAGGTAAATACCTACTCTAACAACTCCTGAAAATTTAACTCAAGATGAGTGGGATAAGATTGATGGGAAGGCAAAAAGTATTGTTAGGTTGTGTTTTTGACTCTGTGTTCAGCTAGGGACACTGTATTGGGCCAAATCTTTGGTGAACAAGCTTTTTCAAGGAACAAGTTGTATTCTTTGCGGATGAATGATGGCAACTCAGTTATAGAGAACCTGAATAATTTGTCATAAGCTAGTTAATGTCCATTGATGTCAAGATGGATGAGGAGAGGTGTATTACTCTTCTCTGTTCTTTGCCAAACCCTTTTGAAAATTTATCTATAGAGATGAGAAGAAAGTATGCTGATGACTATCACTCAAAGGAAGCTTTGTTTATTCGTGGGAGAGAGAGAGAGAAGCAAGAACGAAAAGGGTGGAGATAAAAGGTCCGAGTCTAAAAATAGATCCAAGTCTTAGATCCAAGTCGATCAAAGTCAGAATAAGTGTTGGAATAGTGGTAAAACAGGGCACTTTAAGAAGGATTGTAGGAAAAAGGACAAAAACCCCCAAAACAAATCACACTCTGATGGAGGAAGCACAGATGATGGTGATAATTACCTTGCAACCCTAAGCGCACATGCAGGTACTGATGCATGGATTATCGATTCAAGAGTGTCATTCCACATGACCCCTCACAGGGAATGATTTTTTGAATGTGAGGTGTATGATGGTGGCCAAGTGTTTTTGGGAGATAAATTCGACCTACAAAATTGTGGGGAGAGGTAGAGTGAAATTGAATTTTAGAGATGGGAGCACCAAGAATCTCCTTGGTGTTTTTCACATACCAGGCCTTTCTAGAAATATGGTTTCAATGAGCAAATGAATGATGCTGGAGTACAAGTCTCACTGGAGTACAAGTCTCATTCAATAAAGATGGGTGCAAAATGGTGTGTGGAGACCTAGTTCTGGCAAGAGGAGTGTGCACATGAACTCTGTTTAAACTTGATGCAAGCACGACATTTGGTGTAAGCAATTACTCTATTGTATAAGAGGAAAAAATCTGAAGCAGATTCCCAGTACTGGATCAATGAAAAATTCGGAGGAAAAATTCTCACCTCAGCGAGAGTTGTGGAAGAAAAACTGTGAAATGGGATGAGATGTCTCCTCAGAGACATCTTATTTGGACCTCAAAGGTGGGTATAGAAGATTACTCGCCTAAGCGAGATCTCAAACAGGCACAAAAGGCAAGGGGGAGTTCTTGTCCCTACGGAAACTGGAGAAAAAAATGTCAAAGGAAAAATTGAATGAAAATTTGCGACAACGAGATTTAGCGAAAAATAAAGAATCACTTCCGGAGGAGAAATCAATGCTTTGACATGAAAGGTTGGGCCATATTGGCGAAAAAGGGTTGCATGTCTTGCAATCAATATGCATGGTTAAAGGAATTTCAATTTTTCCCTCAGAATTCAACTTTTGTAAACATTATGTGTATGGAAAATAGTGCAAAGTTTTCCACCTTTACCACTCGTTCAACTGGTATTTTACAGGTTATACACAACGATGTATTTGAACCAGTTGCAAGTGCCCTCACATGGAAAGTCAGTATTTTATGTGTCTTTCATAGATGACTACTATTAGGAAGACCTGGATATATTTTATCAAGAAAAAAATCTGAAGTGTTCAAAACTTTTAAGAAGTTCAAGGCTCTTTTTTAGAACCAGTTTAAGAAAAGGATAAAAGGTTTGTGCACATGGAGAATAGAGGAGAGTATTGTTCAAATGAAATTTGATGAATTCTTGTGAAAATTAGTGGAATAATGGGGCAAAATACAATTCCTTATACTCCACAACAAAATGGAGTGGCAGAGCACATGAACAGATTATTGATGGATAAGGAATTCGAGTATGCCAAGTAGTGTCAGCATAGATCAAAAGTTTTGGGGCTGATAGCAGTGGCTACTGTGCATGCTATTTGGTGAACATAGATCACCTACATTAGCGTTGGTGGATAAGACCCCACAAAAAACTTGGATGGGAAATAAACCTTCTATTAAACACCTAAGACTCTTCAATTGTGAAGCATACAAACACATCCCCAAAGGAGAAAAGAATGAAACTTGACTTCTAGGTTTGAAAAAGTGCATCTTTGTTAGGATATGGGAATGGTGTCAAAGGTTACACGTTATGGAATCCACAACTCAAAAAGGTTTTTTAGTAGCCAAAGTGTTGTCCTTTAGAGGAATTGGAAGGCATGGAATTCACAATAGAGAAAGATTTAGTAAAAGACGACTCAAGAGGTAAAGAAACCATAAGGTAGAATCTCTAGAGGTGGTCTCACTACATGATCAAAGAGAAGCTAGGAGAGTTGAGAATCAGACTGATCAAAGAGGTTTTGCCACAATCGACAACCCAAAGGTAATGAAGTGATATAGGGGAGTCAAGATCACTTGGTATAATGAGGATTTCATGAGATGACTAATTCTGAAATTGTGCCAAGGTAAAAATCTAGAAGCTTATTTGGATGATAGTGTTAGTTATAGACTTAGAAGGTTGGTAAGAGCTTCGAAGAGCACCTTAGTAAGTTTAGCCCTTCTGATTACCATTCCATACTTTATATTATTAGTAACAAATAATGAGGATCTAATGACAAGTTAAGGAAGCTCTTAGTTCAAATAAGAGTAAGTCTTGGACTGATGCCTATGAAGGAGAAAATGGAGTCTCTAAAGGAGATTAAGAGATGGGACTTGGTACATCTACCTCATAGAAGAAAAGCAGTGGGTTGCAAACGGGTATTTCAAGAAGAAGATTAATCCGCAGGGAAACTTGGAGAAATACAAGGCTCACTTAGTTACAAAAGGGGTTCTCTCAAGTCGAAGGAATTGACTTTGGTGAGGTATTTTCTCCTATTACAAAATTGACTTATATCAGATTTCTTTTAGCTATTGTTGTTGCATACGATCTAGTGATAGATTAGATAGATGTTAAAACAACATTTTTGCATGGGGAGATTGAAGAAGAAATCTACATAAAGCAACCTGATAATTTCATAGTGTAAAGGATAAATATGACATGGTTTGTTTCACCTAAAGAAGTCATTGTATAGACCTGAAATAATCACCAAGGATGTGGAATCAGAAGTTTGATGGGATCTGGTCGTAAACTAGGCCTTGCAAAGAAGAAAGGTAGATCCTTGTGTGTACTTCAAAGAAGAAGGGGGTACAGTTTATTATCATAGTGCTCCATGTGGATGATATGTTGTTGGTTGGGAACAACAAGGAAATGATCAAATAGGTGAAATTTCAACCTTTTGAGCAATTTGACATGAAGGATCTTGGTGCTACAAAGTTAATTTTGGGCATGGAGATCAAAAAGGATCATAAGAATAGAAAATTTTGGAAATTATAGAAATAATGTGAGACATATGGTGTTGGAAAGGTTTAGGACGCAATATGTATGATGAGAAGCATACCCTTTCTAGTTGGTCAGAAAATCTTTGGCCAAAGAATGTCCAAAGAAAAAAGAGGAGTTGAAGGACATGGCACATGTACATTATCAAAGTATGGTGGGAAGCTTGATGTGTGCAATGGTTTGTACAAGACCTGACATTACACATGCAGTAGGAGTAGTTAGTAGATATATGACAAATCTGGGGCAGGAGCATTAGATTGCGGTAAAGCGGAGTTTCAGATATTTACAGAGAACTAGTGATCATGTTATTTGCTATCAAGGGAAGGCCCTTGGTGCAAGAAAAGGATTTGAGTCTGCATGGTTTTGTGGATTTTGAGTAGGGTGGTGATCTTGATTTGTGAAGATCCACCAATGGTTACATTTTCAACTTGTTCGGTGGAGTAGTAAGTTGGATGAGAAAACATCAAACAAGTGTTGCTATTTCCACCATAAAGGTTGAATACATGGCGGCAACACATGCTTGCAATGAAGCATTCTAGCTTCAAAGGATACGTCCCTTGATTGGGTTCGTACAAAAGGCAATAAGGATAAGTTGTGACTCACAGAGTGCAATTGTACTATGCAAAGAATCCTGAGTATTACGCTCGAACAAAGCACATTGATGTGCGATATCATTTTGTTAGAAAAATGGTAGAAGAGAAGAGGGTGACATTGAAAAAAGTGGAGACAAAGGTGAATGTGATGGATTCATTGACTAAGGAAGTGAGTGTTGAGAAGTTTACTTGGTGAAGGGAAGCAATGGGCTTAATAGTCCTGTAGCTAGTTGATGAATGAGTTCTGTGTTCTCCTTGATGGAGTAGGCAACAAGGGGGATATTGTTGGTAGTCACCTACCCATGCAACACCCATGCAAGGGTGTTAGGCTATTTTAGGTGACACTTTGCTTTAAAGCAATAGATTGTGCCTAATAATAGTAAAGCTAACTTAGCTTTGTAATTGAGTCATTGTAAAAGTAATGGCTCTGCTTTAAAGTATTATTTTAACACTTTAGCTTGCTTTCCAAGCAAGGTTAATCATAGGATGTGCTTTGGTTATAAAAGTGCATGCTCTCATTGTGAGAGGTATGCTGAAAAGACTTAATTGTCAAAGGCCAAAACTCTAGATGATGTTTATTTTATTTACAATATTTTTCAAGTTAATACAAGGTTGAACTTCTACTGGGTTTTTTAACCTGAAAGGGTTTTTCTAGAGATAAATATTATGTCAATATTCTTGGTACGTTCTATTTTGTTTTGGATTTATTTATTTCTGACATATTCTGGTTTAGTTTATTGCTTGCATGTTTGCACAAAATGCCAACACTATTCGTCATGAACAAGGTAATACATTGTCTTAGATCCAAAACTGTGTTCTTGTGGTCTGAATTCAGAAATGCATTGTGGCATTGAGATGTGTTATAGAAGATGGAGTCTGTACATTGCGCAACCTTATAACAATCGAGAGGAATGAAACTATAGGAAAGTGTACAAGTCAGTTACAAGATGGAATGATTACAAGATCCATTTGCATTCCATATCTCAAATGTCATAGCGAGTTTGCTTGGATCTCTGAATCCAAATCGGATGTGTTCAGATTCTTGTGGGCCATCAAAGATGCGGAAATGATTCAAAATGTTTGCTCTTTAAAAAATAATATACCTCTTCGTACCAATTAAGGTTATTCTCTTTATCATTTCAACTGTTGAGGGATGACAATTTCCCTTACCAATAGGGAAATTTCCCTGAGGACAAGTTGAATGTTCTAGGGAGCATGGAGGAACCATCGGTTTATGCAGAGTGGCAGTTTCACAACTGACAGTGTTTGTAGGCAGTGGTTATGCATCCGTTGGTCTGTCTATACTGGCAGTTTCTCACACAACATTAATACAACAAGAGTAACACCCAAAACTTTATTTTTTCGACACATGAGCCATTTTTCCAAGAACTTTAGGACTCTAGGAGATACCAGTGATGAGTATCAGACCTGGGGATTCAAAATTAGAGGAAGGGGAAGAGTTGGAGGCTGTTGTGCAAGGCGGGAGCTGAGGAAAATGAGCTTCATAAGTCCCAAGACTCCAGGAGAAAGCAGATCATAGTTAATCCAGAGAGGTTATTAGCTCAGAGAGGAAGGAAATAGAGCCCAGGGCCTGCAAGTGTGATGTTCTATGCATTGTAATCAGTCCTTGGACTGAGGGTGAGACTTCTTCATTGTTCAGTAGGGGTGGGGAGTGTGTGTATGTGTATGACATCTCTGTAAAATTGCTGAATTTCACTAAACAGAAGTGTGTTTGAGTCGATGATGTATTCTTGTGTTTGTGTGGGTTGTGAGTGCATAACTGGGGAGTAATGGAGCCATTCAATTGCCCCCCTCATTCCTGTCTGCATCAATGAACATCTTCTAAAGATTGTTGTAAACAAGAAGATGGTTTGTAGAATCAAAATATTCAGATGTCAAGCAGTAGTTTGCTAGAGTTGGTATTTCAGAAAAAAGTATTACATATATAAATTAAGATTGGATCAAGGCTGAACCAGCTGTATTGGCTCTTGAAATCTGTTCCCAAAATTCAGTCAAGATTTGTTACACTAGGAGTTATAGCAATGTTTTTTCAAGTTTTTGGGATGGCAAGCAAATTTTCAGCTTTTGGGGACAGCGGGGGTGGATAAGAAAATAATAATATGTGTACGTATTTAAAATTACAAGAAATAATAAAAATATCTATACATGTAAAAATTAAAAAATATGTTAAAGTTATAACTTTTCAAATATGGGGACAACCAGACATCCTTGGTACATCAAGCAGCATCCTTAGCGTGTGGGGAATGTCCCCAAATGCAAGGGGAAATGGCTGGGACATCCCGGGAATGCCTGTCCAAATCCAAATTTGTTTTTTTGGGGTGATGGCTGCAGGACTTTTCATCCCTGTCCCCCTCTCCCTGACATGTCTTGGATGTTGGAGATGCTTGTAAAATCCTGGGGATGCATCCCCATGGAACACTGGTGATAAATTATTAACCAAATCTCATTTCATAAATCTTATTAAATTTTGGTGTTCCTTTTAGAGAACTCACCCATTTTATTCAGCGTGATTTACTAAATAAAATCATAGTTACCAGGTTTGGAAATCCAATTAAATTCGGAAGGGCAAAAAAATCCGAAAATTCGGAGTTTTCGAAAAAATCCGAAAAAATACGGAAAAATCCGGTTCGGAATATATATACTTATATTATTATAAATTTATATTATTGTATACTTATATCATTATATATAGACAAATCATACAAAAAAGCATCCATCTACCATAATCATCATCATCATAATGATTCTTTCAAAAGATAGCAAGAAGTTGCTTGGTCCAAAAAGGTACAAAAATGGATTTTATGAAAATAAGAAAAATATTGCCATCAATGCGTAGAGCTCGAGAAAATATATACTTTTAGAGAAGACGACACCTAAAACGGAGCCACAGAATGAAAGTTATGGCACATGCAAGTTTTTGCTGCTACATCTTCCCGGACCCTTTCCAAAAGTGGCAATTTTTTTTCCATCCTTCACCCAAAAAAAAAAAAAATGCCAAAAAAAGAAAAAAAAAAATTTCCTGCAAAAACAAGGCCGAACCGAACCGGATTTATTCGGTTGCTTCAAAAAATACGGTTCGAACCGGATTTCATACAAATCCGGCCGAGCCTGGTAACTATGAATAAAATACTCAAGGGCACTGAGTTTAGTATAATTTGATTTCGTGTTATCAGTTGTAACTAAGATATAGCTCCGAGGATTGAGGACATTATTGACAATGTTGGCTCAAAAAATGCAGTCAATAACAGTCTCTGTATCTAGTTTTGAAAGGTTAATTTGTTTATTTAGTTAATTTTAAAAATATTTATCTATATAGAGATTGGGGTTTGTTCTTTCCTTGTAGCAAGGGATTCTTAATGGTTTCCTTATTGTCTACATATAAAATAGATTCACTTTTGTTGTGCAGATTTGACGCTGTTATTCATTTTGCTGGATTGAAAGCTGTGGGAGAGAGTGTAGCCAAGCCATTACTTTACTACAATAACAACGTAGTTGGCACCTTAAATCTATTGGAAATTATGATTGCTAACGATTGTAAAAAGGTAATCCTCAAAAGATCCATTTGTTGATGTTGGTATTAATGCAATAGCTTTCACTTTGCTTCTACGTTTCTGAATTGTTTATGAAAATTTGATGACGTCTTACATTGATAATAATATTTACACGCACTAACATGGCATTCATCTAATGTAATGACTTTGATACTGAATTTTTACAGACATTTTTTGCTTTGAATTATGTAGTACATTTTGAAAATTAATGATTTTCGAACAAATGCCACATATAAGTAATTGATGACAGATCTTCACTGTGAGTAAGTATTCAACTCAAATGTGTCACAATTCTTTTATCTGACTTTGACATGATTATAATTTTTTAATCCAACTTTCTTGTGTCAATGCCCTCTTTATCTGTCTTTTGGAAAGTTGCAGTTCATACTATCATGTTTTTTCATTTTCTTGTTTTTCAATTGCCTTTCTGCTTGACACTTTATGGTCAAGTATCTAAACATAATACACGCCTTTACCGATTACTCTAATTGCTCTAAAGATTTTGGCCATCAAACGCTTGTTGGCTCTGCACTTCACCATTTTATTGAGAGGTGACATAGAATTAGATCTTTCAGTTTTGTTCCTATTTTTTTCTCTCTTTTTTTATTTACAATCTGTTTTTTGTTTTTTACCTTTCTCTCTTGATCTTTTCGTTTTAATTTCTGTTTTTCTTTTAGTAGTCCAATTTGAGTGTGATACTGCTCTAGACCATTTTCCCATTCACCACAATATTCCAAAAGGCCTCCATGAAATGTCTGTAGTTGCACTGCTTCATTCTACTGAATTTATTTTATGACATATGTTACCTTCCATCTAATCCTGCAACTTCCCTGACTTACTGTTGAATCTGCTACAACATCTTATACAAAATGTCAAAAAGTACTAGGTCCCCTTCTGAAAATATTTCTGTACTAGGTACCCTTCTGAAAATGCTCAAGTCTCAACACGTTCTGAAAATTATTCTTCCATAGTTTTCTTGTTACCCTCGAGAGTCACGTTGTGCCTTACATTCCAAATAAAAATAAATGCTTCAAGTCTGCAAACATACGAGTTGAAGTTAATTGTATCATATTAAATATCTATCTCAAGGTTCGGACATAAAGCATTCGTAAAGCTTCTTCCTGTAAGTGAATTACGAATCCATTTTCTCTGGCACAGGATTCAAAGTCTTGTGTAAATGCTCATTGTCTGCGACATTGTTTACTAGTTTATGTTAGAATATGCGGAGAGAGAAAGGAAAAAAGAAAGAATAGAATGTACAAAAGATGGAATGAAGAGAAACCGGAATGCACACTGTTCAAAATGGGTTGTGTAGTCCCGGGGTATTTTATTATGCAAAGATGGTTACAAAATTAGATTCTAGCGGTTACAACCGCATAACCATACAAAAACAATTTATAAAAAGGGGAAGTCTTATTCATTTATTCCTACACCCCCTCTTAAGACTTACCCTACATAACTCAAAAACAAACAATCTAACAAAACAGAACTACGCTAGTCTTCAAAACACTTTCACTTTGAAAGCAATGCTATGATAAGGGTAGGGCTCCATCAAGCTGCTTCGTAACCTTCGTAAAGGTGTAGTTCCCGAGCTGAATTCCCGAGTTCCCGGATTCCACCTCCCAAACTCCCGAATCACAGATCTCCCTAATTATTGGACAACCATCCATACTGAGCCATCCACAAGCTCCATCAAGTTGTCTCATGACCCTCGTTAGGGTATAATTCCCAAGATCCACAGTCTCCCAAACTATCTGAGCAACCATCCATACCGAGCTTCATCTACCCTATATCCTTTCTTGCCTTCAAAGTTTAGAGCATCTTTATAGCACGTATTCGTCACTGTCCTCACTACCTTCTGCATCTGGTGGGTCTTCAACCATGGCTATATTGGCTGTATTTGATATGACTTTACCCTTGAGCACATCATTGGGCTCGAACACGACAATCCCATAATGACATTCAATCTCCGACTTATCTGATCTTCTATGATATTTTCTGGTTCTAGAATAGAATGCACTTTCTTGCTGGCAATGACCTTCGGCAATCCTCTGTAGTTCGTTTTTTCCTCAGCTAGAAGAGTTGCAGTTGCACAGTTCCGTGCCCTAGCGCAGGGAGTCCTTTTTGCTTCTGTGTCTTTGAAAAAATATTTGTGCCCTAGCCATTCGTGACTGTAAAATGCAGCATATTAGCGCAAATCGCGACTGTATTTTCGTGTGCTCGAAAATACTGTTAATTTCCTGAAAAAACGTGCCATTCGCGGACTGTATTTTCGTGACTTTTTTTTTTTAAAAAAGAAGAAAAGAGCGAGTGTATTCTTCTGATTCGCGACTGTACAACGTGATTTTTTGTGCCCTAATGGCGCGCCCTTGATTTCCGACTGCAGATTTTTCTATGCTGTCGTTTTTGAAATCCGTCAATGAAAAACCCGCGATTTTTCTTCAGTCTTTGTTATGCCCTTGCGCCTCTATTTTATCTTCAGATTGCTGGTAATGACAAAGATGAATGCGGAAGTCTATGATTCGTTTTCGAGCTTCACGAAAAAGTTTTGATTTCTTTCACGTGCCCTAATGGGACTGTCACGAAAATATCTCTCTTCCTCTCTATGCTTGCCCCGACGCTCTAATACCACTGTTAGAATATGCGGAGAGAGAAAGGAAAAAGAAAGAATAGAATGTACAAAGATGGAATGAAGAGAAACCGGGAATGCACACTGTTCAAAATGGGTTGTGTGTCCGGGTATTTATTATGCAAAGATGGTTACAACAGTGGTTGAAGATCCCTTTATTAGTTAACACGATAACCATACAATATTAACAATAACGCTAATAGGATAAGCCTTATGCTATTTATTGAATACACTTTACCTATCTGTACTTTGTAGCATCACAACTACTGGATCATTCTACGTTTCCTCTTAGGCTTTACTAGCAAGTCACCTGATTAGTTGGGAACTAGATGGATAAGTAGGAAGTTGTATTATCTATGTAAAAGTTCTAAAAGCACAACTAGGAGTAGCACCTAGTCTTATTGTAGCAAGTATTGGAGTTCAAGAGTACTAGGTTTAGCTCCTTCTCTCACATAAAATTGTTTCCCACGATTTGATTTAGGGTTGTCATGTGCTGGTCTTTTAGGGACCTTGGAAGACTGTGACCCAGTTTCATATCCCTCTACTGCGATGAGGCGGCCCTTTGCTCTAGCAAATGTGACAATGTGGTGTAACAATTATGTGGTCATTGTGAATCGCTGACCAAGGTCTATAAAATCTTAAAACATTGCCCAAAAATGACCCCCACTTCCACATTGGGGACAGGCAGTAGCCTCTCCAAAGATTGCCCTAGCAGAAAAAAGGATTTCAGAAAATAATTTGGTACACAGACTATCTGACTTATACAGAGGACATATTTCAATCGAAGAGACCCTTGGCAATAGATGTGGGTTGTCTCAGGATAACATTTGGAAGGGTAACTGAAAGTGTCAAGTTGCACATCTCAATAGAACTAGCTTGCCTCAGATGTATTGCTCACATTTGAGCATTTTCTAGAATCTCCATACTTGTCAACCCCCATCGGCTATCTCTGTCAATTCCCTTCTTCGTAAAACTCATGTTGTGAGAAGTTAGTTCGAACTCGATGACTGTTTTTGGACACTGCATTTTCAGAAATATGGGAGTTTATTGTCCATTAGAAAATTAAATTTATTACATTGTTAATAATAATAATTTTGCAATAACTGATTGATGTGGTGGATCTGTGCAGCTAGTGTTCTCATCATCTGCTACGGTTCATGGTCAGCCATGAAGCAGAGGGTCCCATGTACACAAAATTGGAATCCCCTTGTTCGCAGTCAACCCATATGGACGTTAAACTAAGGTAGGGTTCACTTTTAGTTTGGTCTGTACAAATCAAGTCGCAATGATTAGATGTAGAAGCTAAAGGATACACATGTTGCTCGTATATATCCTGGGAGATTTTGACTCAGTATTTGGAAACTATTAATTGATAACTCAACTGTGATTCAATTTTCATGATCCATATGCAAATTTGTCATTGAATAAATTTGCCGCGATGCTCAGCCGAATAGATCCTCAGGTGGAAATATTATGTTGCTTAGGTAAATCAACCCTAATGGAGCTCATCCTAGTGGTAAATTATTGGCGAAGATCCTCGGGGAATCCCAAACAACCTTATAGCTGCTTATAAATGCATTACAACGTTGAAAGTTGGCAAACGATCCTAAATGACTGTTTTTTGGAACAGGTTACAAGACGAAGGATGGTACAGGGGTATGCTTCCATGCCCTTTTTCAAAAAACAATTAGTGTGCAACAATTTTTCAGATATGCAACATCTGGATCTAATGGTAATTTATTGATTTCAAATTATGATTTCTAATATTGAATATGGTCAAAAAAACGATTTTAATTGTTGCTAAATTCTGTTATGAAGGGCCATCTTGTCATGGCTTACAATTAGATAGGCATATGATGAACTTGTTGAAAGATTGCGAACTTGAACGACTGAGTAAAATGGATGACTTGAAAACACTTGCTAACTAAGTTAGTTACTGTGTTAAAAATACACAGTGCTCTCCCTCTAAAATGCTTGATATACATGCATCAACACTTGTTCTCACTCATTGTTTGAAAATATGGAGCTATTACACTCATTGACACTTTGACACTCTTCACTATGGTGATTTGTAAGTGAGGGTGTCATAGGCTTTTTTAGCCGGCCTGGCCTTCGGAGTGCTTAGGGGGTGGGTATGGGCACATTAAGTACCCCTATCCCTGGTTAGTGTTGGAGTGATATAAAATTTTTATTTTAGCCTCCTCGAACCAATACACTCTGCCAAAAAAACATGCTCTTGATGATAGGCTCTATCCCCCCTCTAGTGGAACCCCCTTTTAGGACCTCACCTCCCGGGACAGGTCAGCCAAGAGACATTACAAGAAGTTGCTGAAGTCAAGGAGTTCCGATGGACATGCCCAAACACAAGTCACCCAAAGTGGGGGACAATGTCCCCCCTTCTGAAGCAATCAATCAACTGCTGGGGGGACGTATGGTGGGCCGTTTCCCAGTCATTTTGGCATCACTGTCATTTCTGGTGGGGACACATTCCTGACATGGATTTTTACAGGACAAATAGATTCTTTGGCAAATGCACATTGATCACAAAGTGTGAAGCAACACCTCCCAAAAGCGGCGGATAATCTCACTTCAACCATTGCCCTGTTCTTTGTTTCGAATCAGTTAAAAGTGAAATGATAATAAATGGTGACTACAAGCTTGTGCGGTGAAACTTGCTATGGATTTAGCCTACAAAGTGGAAAAATATCCCACGACACTTCTTTTGTGTACTGTGTCAGAATGCTGTGAGGCTGGTAGATTTTCCTTGAGACAATGAGAATTGACCCTGTGGATGCTGAGTCATCACTTTCTACCCCTCAATGCCATTGATGTGGACTATGCACATCTGAAGAAATTGACTTGCTGGATCAGCATGGCATAAATGGTGGTTATGAACTTCATAGAGATGGTGAAAATAGGATTTGCGAAGTGAAACTGAGCCTGTGAAGTTCCGTGGTGCTTGCAAAGCTTCCTAGTCCTGTGAAACTTCCTGGTCTTGCGAAGCTTGTTAGGCTTGCAAAACTTCTTATTCTTGTGAATCTTGTGCGGGCTTTGTGAAGCTTCCGAATCTTGTACTCAATAGGCTTGTCGAATATTCCCCTACGAGATTGGTCAGCTCAAAAATGAGAACAGAAAAAGCTTGCAAAAAACTCAAATTAATCTCTGCAGGGAGGAGAATTCCTTACATTTAATTTCTGGGATCTCTTCCTGACAATGCTTAATTTCTTTTGAAGGATGACCTATTACGCTCCACATGTAGGATAACTTCGAGATCCAGGGATGCTCCTGCATCAGAGTATGTATATGTCATGGACTTATTAGATGGTCATATTGCTGCCCTTTGCAAGAGCTTTGAGACCAAAGATGTTGGTGTTCTTTCCTTTCTGTATATATTTCTTTTAGTGAATGATATTGATTGGTATTTTTTCTGTGTTGGTGATTTATTGAATGTGGTACTTCAATTTTCCCCATTGATGGTACGATTCATTTTAAAAAGCTTTGATTAACAAAGACATGTTTGGAGTTAGATTAGGGTGAATGGGCTCGTCTATAAATAATTCATTTAATGATGAATGATTTGGTGTGCTTTTGAGAGTTTTTGTTTCGACCTTTTTAGATGCAAAACTACTACAACATGTTCACATAGTATGTTTCATAGGAAGTTTTCTTTGAATTCCATGAAAAAATGTTGCCTTTGGAATTTTACTTTAAGAACATCTTTTGGAGGATGACTCTTGTTAAAATATTTTTTAAGGAAACTTTTTTGTGGAAGCATGTTAGGATATGTTTTGGGAGGTTATTTAAGGATCATTTTGCAGATTTGATTTTTATTTGTGAACCATAGGTTTTTAAGGAAATCCTCCCCCTTATTTTAGGATGTTTTAGGATATTTTCCTGTTGAAAATTGTGGATTTTCTGGGAGGTTGCACTGACGAGGAAAACAATGTACTGTTGTGCGCCGTTAGCCCATTGGAGCATCCTCATTATAGTCCGGCTACAATATGCCATGGTAGTGCATGAATGACATGGGCTGTTCCAAAAATGCAGCAGGATTCTTACCCAATTGGCAGTGCTTTCATATTTAGGTGCCCCCAATGACGTGCTAAAAATCATTGATGTCACAGTCCACCTATATAGATTGTGGATAAAATACATGCAAGGGTACATGATGTGGCAGTGTTTTTTGTACAATTAGTGCACCACTTTTGGGCAATGGTTTGTATGCCATGTGCACATTTACAATGTGTCAATGACAATTATGTGATGGAATGATGCACCATTGAGTTAATGGCGTCCTGCACAACACGTCTATAATCTGTTGGAGCACTGTGATTGTTTGTAACATTATAAGGAGAGTTAATGGAGCGTTATATATGTTTTATTAACTTTAGTTGTTTTTATATTGTGTTGTTATTGCTATTAGAATATAAGGCTTATGTTTTATTACTAGACAGGTCTGGATACGGGTACGGGGTACGGGAACGGGTACGGGGTACGGTACGCCGATACGGCAAATTTTTAAAAATCTTGGGTACGGTACGCTTTTGGGTACGTTTTATATATATATATATATTTATATATACATGTATATAAATATATAAATATGTATATAAATTATAAATTTAAAGAAGCATTTGCATACTTATTGAAGACGTTTATTATTTCTCTATCACAGTTATTTATCTTAGTGACTGTGATAAGATTCAAGGAGTTTTGATTGTTCATGGTGACCTTCCTTGATCCACTCAGCACGATAGTATTGTCTGACATATTTCCTGAAAACATCATAACTAAGCAGGAAAAATATGGATCCAAGCTGTGCAGGTGGGACGATTAGTCCGAGCACGGGAGAATACTCGCTGAGTTTTGGAAAGCTATCCAGTATTTTTAATTACTAATATGTCTACAGGCGATCAAAGCTCATGATTCTTGATTCAGAAGATTGCAAGAAGTTGCTTGGTACAAAAAAGGTGCAAAAATCAATTTTATGAAAATAAGAAAAATATTGCCATCAATGCGTAAAGCTCTAGAAAATATACACTTTTAGATAAAACGACACTTGAAACGGAGTCACAGAATGAAAGTTTGGCACATGCAGGTAGGGTATGCTACGGCTACGGTGGAAACGTTTCCACATAGAAGGGTTTTGGGTACGGTGAAATGTTTCCACAGAAGCAAGGTATGCAAAACAGGAAATGACAAAACCGAACCCGTAGCATACAGTGCCTTTGTGGAAACGTTTCTAGCCGTACCCAGAGCGTACGCTAGGAAACGTACCCACTTGGTACGGTTTTGCAAAACCGTACCCAGACTGGTACCCTGTCCCCTGTGGGCGTTTCCAAGTGTACCCACAGCATACCGTATTGCCGTACCAGTACCTGGTACATTTCCAGTGGGCTGGTACGGGGGGGCCTTATGGCGTTTCCAGACAGTCTAGGTACCTACCATTAAGCCCTACGTTAAGGTACCTACCATACCTGCGCCAGTTGTATCCTACTTCATACCCGCTCCTGCTACCCCTGCCCTTGCCGTATCAATATCTTAGGTTTTTGGATGGATCACTTCAGGTTCCTGTGTGTGCATTCTTGTTTCACGTCAATCCTTTACATTTGACCAAGAACTTCAACTATCTTATTACTTAGTTGTGTTACTTAGAACATAGACATATCCTCTCTGGCTACGGAAGTTGCTTTGTACATTGTTTATCAATCGATAAATCACAGAAAGTACAATACATTCAATAATGAGCAAGTGTTGAAACGTCAACTGACTAGGAAGACTAGCATGGATGCTAGATGTTAAAGCATGTATACCAAAAGGAAAATCCATGTTCAGTTACAGACGAGAAAGAACAGGAGCATGTACTAAGTAGATTGCGGTGCACTTCAGAATCTCATGTGGCAACATGTTCACACAATCCTTTCACAGTCACAACCATTGAAGTTCTTCAACTGTTGCCACCATTAGTTGTTTTACATTAAACATGCAATATATTCAGTTGGGCTACATGATGCGCTGTACTTTGTTTAGGAATTTAGTAATTATCACTTGATAATCACAATAATTACCAATACATTATGATTAATGTAGATGTTTCAAAAACAACTAGAGACTAGCTGGAGCCTGGTACTAGATGCGGATATGCACTACCAATATTATGTGAAAAACCATTTGAGTCACAGACAAGAAAGAACATGCGCTAGATACTAAGCAGATTGCCATGCCTAGAGAACATGTACTAATCTCGAAAGAATTACTATACAGAAATAAAGATCATTTCTGTGTGTCAATCAGCTCCTACTTTAGCATTTACTATGTCAGAACGAGTGCTTTTATACCCTATTACTTTTCTATTGTAAATCTAATAGTATTTTTGAGTTCCATTGACCTCAATGTCTTCTTTCTATTCGCCCCTGTGAATGGATTCTTTGCGTGGTCTCAGGAATATTTGTGAAATATATTCCTGAAAACGTGCAATGCTGATATAGATCATTCAGCTTCATAGCCTAGATTATTCTTGAGTTTTCAGCGTGAAAATTCAGTACATGTATTACCTTTGTTTTGATTGACTTACTGCCAACATTCTTTCATTCTGTCATATATGGACTTTGGATTCTGCATCCACCTATTTTTGAATATGCTTAGGCTCTCCTCTGATGACATTACTAAGATGTGTGTATAGCTAAATCAGACCACATGCTCTGATAGAGTTTCACTATCAATAAGTGGGCTGAAATTGCTGTCAATTTTCTCGTGCCAGGTCATTCTTGGATATTAGAAATTTATCTATTTTTTCAACTATCTATTTGCTTGTATTTATGTCTATTGGGCATTACATGCTTGACAATCTTGAAAGCTAATGTTCGGCAGATCCATACCGTTTGGTGAGTTCATTTGGAAATGAGGGCATATTAGCCCCTGCAATCTGCCCGCCATCTGACTGGATGTTGTGTCCTGCTTTATTTTCATTGTAATCCTATATCCACTATTTTAATTTCAGCCAGCTTAGCTGATTATGAGTTGGTTTTGATTGAGACAAGCAAAGTGCCATTGGAATTTGTGAAGGGCTGTTCATCTCAGGTTAGCAATCACTGAAACATGGATGAATATTACACAAACAAAATGACGATAATCTATGTCCCTAGTTTAGCTCGCAGAGATTCAACGCAAACATGCTTGTCATGGGTACCGTCCGAATCCAGCCTTCTCTGGTTGCATGCTTCAGCCACGTCTGGGAACTTGTGTTCGTGAATTCAACTGATGGCCAAGTTGCCTATTTTATTCGATCTGCAATTAGATTGGTAATGCAAGATGTTGTTCCCTGGTTGGTGAGCCCATGTTTATGATACTAATGCATTTTCTCCAACGTGGTCAATGATCTTGAAAGAGGATCGTATTTGCTGGTCTTCCATGGTTGAATGATGTCATTTGTTAGTTGTGCCTTTTGTCAAGAATGATTAGATAGTCATGTCAAGATTAGAGATTACCTAGTTATGGCTCACACTTAGTTTAGTAGAAACACTGCAAATGGAGGAAAGAATGATGTATTACGATGGTATAGTTGAATATCACAATGTACATCCCAGGGGGCATAGTATATATTGAAATGAGATAAGAAGGTTATAAATAGTCTATTTGCATTGAGAAAGCCCCCCTTTGCTCTAACCTAGCTCAACTTAATAGGTTAGTGCATATAGAATAATGCACCAACAACCCCTCAAGTGCAACTTAAGGAAGACTTTGCTTATATTACAACATTAAGGCTAAGAATCCTCTGAAAATAGGGTCCCAACAACTAGGTTTGATGAGGTATCCATGTATTGATGAAATCTCAATTAGAAAGAATGAGTCGTCACAAGGAAAAAAAAATCTAGATAGATCAGAGTCAAACTGTATCGTCATCGGTGTTGAGATCATGTTGTAAGATATCCTAATAAACAATACAACACACAAATAGTTCACTAAAAATGTCTGAAGGAGCACATGATAAACTGAAATTGCCATCACAGACACATGCAGTGGGTGGACTCCAAAGTCCAATTGAGGTATGTACACAGTAGATGGAGTGCCAAGATCGACACTGAGGGTTAGCAATGTCATTGGACTAGAGGATGAAAGCACACCAGGCTGAAGAAAGTGCAACGAACTCTTGTAAATCGCCAAGAAAGGTGATGCCCACACGAAATATGTGAGTGGAAATGTACTCATTGCTGTGAACAATGAAGAAGGCTAAGATGACACTGTAAATTCACTGACAATATGTTTCGTATACAAGTTTTGCAGACTGTTCAATTGTGTTGAAGCAGTGTCAAACAATGACAAGTAGTTCACCAAATAACTTTCATGATGTAGTAGATGCATAGTGGAACATTTAACACCCACCAAATAAAAGCTATATCATGGTAGATGCAAATGACACTCAACACCCACCAAATGAATGTCATATACTAAACAAACTAGGCTTGTAGTAGACCTTTGTCAAACCATGAGCCAAGGCTTGTGAAGCAAGGATTCTTGCTTGAACACCCACCAAATGAAATGAGTATCACAAAAAATAGCCTCACATAATAGCTGAATGGTTGCATAAGCAGATGGTTCCTATAAGTATTCCCTATTTGCGTGGAGCAAATCCACTACTCGCACAACGAAAAAAAGACACTGCATGCATTTCTATAGCTCCATACAAGGAGACGAGAGAGAAAAAAGACCCAAAAACTGAAAAATGGGTGTGTAACAAGACACACATGCAGGAAGGTAGACAATGTTGAAATTTTAAAAATCCCCCTTGGCACTTTACAAATCAATGCAAGTACAAACCACAAACACAAAGAATAGACCTTGCGTATCAAATGTGAGAATTGTTTTAGTAAAGAAGCGCTACTGGGTAAAATAACAAGTGTGTAGATGATGCAGCTGAATAGTAGAAGAATCATGCTTGTAGTGTCAATGCAAAGAACGATGACAGTGTCACCATAATTGATCTAAAATCTAGCCTAAGTGAACTTAGATGGTGAAAGAATATGCTTGTATGTGATATGGCGGTTGTGTGCAACGAACGGTGCATGTAAGGAATCATTTGATGATGTGTAAGTTGAGAAACCTGTGACTGGTGTAGTCATAGGTTTCTCAGGCTTGAGTGGATGCCGCGCATGAACTCATGTGTTGCTCAATGTCCTTGTGAAGAGTCAGAGCATACAAAAACTAGTAAGCTCGCACAAAGTGATCTCAAGTATGGTTAAGCACCTATCCTATAACCAATGCCATATTGAGCAGTGCAATGAAAAGGATGGCTAAGGGAAATGATTCCTTGTGAGTTCCTACCAATGCGTCCGCCAAGGTCATCCATAAAACGGAGTATCCGATAACCAAATCTAGTTGTGTAATTCTCAAAAGACTCAAGCACAAGTGTAGATAGATATGATGGCTGGCATGCAATGGGTGCAATATCAAGTGCATCATATGCAATAGGTTACCATGATTACTGGTGAATAAGAGCGAGCAGTGCAATGAAAAGGATGGATAAGGGAAACGATTCCCTGTGAGTTCCTATCAATGCGTCCGCAAAGTTGATCCATAAAATGGAGTATTTAAGAACCAAATCCATATGTGGTGCTTCTTAAAAGACTCAAGCACAACTATAGATGGATTTGATGTGGGGCATGTAATGGGTGCAATATCAAGTGCATCAAATGCAGTAGGTGACTCGAATACTGGTGAATGAGAGTCAATAGATGTAAGGATAATGATAGGAGGTGGACTAGGGTTAGTGGAATGTGTGTTAAAGTGTCAATATGATGTTGTAAATATGCAATTATGTCCTATAGTGAGTGTAGGAGGGCATCCATGCTAGAAATTAAGGAGAGTAATAGTTGTCCTACTTTTTGGTTTTCCTATTCTCTTCGACATACTGAATGATATCTTCTTGAAGTGCACAAACTATTAGAATATAAGGCTTATCTTTTATTATTAAGTCACTATTAGTTATGTATTAACTAATGAGAGGTTAACCACCTCGTCCATTTTGTAACTATCTTTTTGTTGTCCTCAATGTTAGCCATTCTAAAATTATAGAGCAACAAGAAAATGAGCAGCAGTTTTGGGAACAATTAAAGAGCAAGGCCACATAATGATATCAAAATGTGTATACATCAAATTAATTTTTACTGAATTAATTGATCTCATGCAGGTAAGTAATATAAACATGTGCCAAAGCCACAAATAATTCGGTGTACCCAGGGATTAGATAGCTTTATAAAATATGTTTAATTAATTCGTCTTGAATTAATTAAAATTATAATGAGAAAATTCAGTAATGCAGTTTTAAATATCATCTTACAAGTGCAATGGGTGGTTCACTTTTGTCAAGTTAGTGACGTTCCTAGAAATGTGGGCTCTAAGTAGTAGTGTCAAGTGCAATCAATTCTTATAAGAATTAATTAATGTTACAAAATGGGAAGTCATTAATGCATTTTATGAAAATGCTCGTGGATGTAAAATTACAAGGTGAAAACTAAAGTTGGGGCAAGTGAAGTGAAATGGTAGTTAGGTCAAATGGGTGTTGGTTGCAAGTGGTTGTGTAACTATTCGTGGAAGTGGAAGTCTACATAAGGGAAGATTTGTCAATGTCAAGGAGTTCTTTTCTTCCTTTAAGATTATGTTGGAGAGTGCAATATATGTTTGTTTCATCATGTTTGTGTCTTTAGTTATGTATGAGTGATCTATACTCTGCAATACAAATAATTTTTTTTTCTTACATACATTTCTCGTTTTAGCAAACTTTTTATTACTAGAATTTGAACAGTGGACTTTGTATCACGTGTGTAAGAGATATTGAAGGACTTTGAACCATTTATACTTGAATTTATTTTACATTTGCAAATTATATATTTCATTTGGATGAGGAGAAAATAGAAATGCTTCCTTCTCATTCTCGGGTTTACTGGATGGAGCTTTGAATTTACTCCATCTTAAGGTTTTCCATCCTCTCATTCTTTCAAATTTTCTTCCATTTTTCCTCCATTTCCCTTCATTTCTCATTTTCTTAATTTTGCTTTCCTTTGGTATTTTCTGGTAGAAAGTGCTCCAAAATAAATCATGCGAGGGAGCTCCCCCTCTCAAACGTCGAGGAAGATCACCTTTTTAATGGTGATCTATCAAATGTGGTAAGATTTTTGTTGCTGTCCATCGGCCAATATCTAGAAAACAGCAGTGATGAAAATTCTTGCCAACACTCTTGCATAACAAAATGACGGACACACAAACTACTTTGTGTGCATTCCGGTTTCTCTTCCTTTATTCTATGTTCACATCTTTGAACAATTTCTTATTCAATCACAATTAGTACAAATAGCATATTGCACTTAAGTTATTGTGAACTTTGAAGAGCATGTATGTTTAACTATTGTATATGTGGACATATTAGAACATCAAGGTTTTTAATAACAAAAATACATAGATATCATTAACAAATATGACAGAACCTAAAGATGATCATATACTCATTTTCATCCAAAATTCATCCAAAATGAAGTTAGTGACAAGACATTGAGAAATATCTCAACAAAAGGGAGAATATCTCAAATATTCCACCCAAATTATTAAAGTTTTACATGAAAATATCTTTTCCACATATTGGGCATATGCTGCAAGCAAGGAAAATACAGAATCAAAATTTAAATAGTAGTTTCTTCTGCCCAAGGATATATACTCTGAAATGCTGCTGCATTTGTGATTTGCATCCCCTAATTGGGTATCCCGTATACCCATGGGTGTCCCCGTATCTCCTTGGATAGTCTCTTCACGCTCTCTTTAGGTAGCTTCTTTGGTATCAATTTCTCTATTACTATCCACTGCGAAGGAATCTTGGATTTGTTCATAGTGATCACAATTTTGGTCAGATTCTTATTAAAGCCTTGCATTAGTTTTTGCTCATGTGGTTCCACTCCATGCTTATTAACTTGTACTGTAAACAATAAAAATATGATTTTGATCATGAAATTTATTAAAACATATAAAAACTCATCTTATATTTTTTACATGTAGATGAAACATGGCACTTTTACAAATTTTCTTGATGAGCGGAGCCTTCTTTAACCTTTTGTCCCAAACCATACATTCCCATAACTGCCCAAGTTATCTAATGGTTTGTATCCATACATACAAACATATTTTAGAACAATATATAATTCGAAGGTAATTAGCTTTTAAACTACTCCAAAAAATGTTTTTGTTTTTGAAAAAATGATACGTTGATAAATCTTACGAATTTCGCAATTAAGCTATTTTTACCTCAGAAGCAGTCTCGTTTTGCATTTCATTCTTCTGAAATCCTTTTCTGCAGAAATTTCATTATTTCATATTTTAAATCGTAATTGTTGACTCCTAAAGAAATCATTAGCTTGAATTCATTTTTGTTTGCCAAAGCTAATTACTTTTATACATACATTTTCTGCAACTTTTTGTTTGGGGAATGTATTCCATTGGTTAATCTTCTAGATGGTCCTTATGTCGTTGATCTTCTATCTGTACATTTGTTTGGATATGCCAATGACCATACTGCACACATTGTTGTACTTATCTTCTGGTATTTTTCTCAAGGAACTAAAAAATAATCAGAATCCCGTCTTGCATTGTTCTCAATTTCTGCACAGTTTCAGTTTTTACTTTTTATTCGCTGTAGGGGTGCTGATGATGGGGTTGGTATCAATGACTTTTTATCGTAATTCTACATTGATAAGATGGGACTATTGTGCCCTTGGTTGGTTGAAGGCATTGGATGGGTGGGGTCCAGTGTTCTTAGGGTTGTTAACATCTCATTACCGTTCTTGAAGATTACTGTTTGCCACACTGTTTTTTGCTGGTTAAATGGGTGTTCTGGGCTTCCATGATAATATGTACTCTTAGTCTGAGATCCCCATCGGTGACTGGAATTTTCATTCTTCTTTTTTGCAGTTCTAGGGTCCCTAACCCTAAACATCTTAAGAAAAATAAATAAATAATGAACCATTGATGTTCTTACAATCACACCAATTGATTTTGTAAAAAAAAAGAATGTTAAATAAGTTGCAATTGAGTGCCTATGATAATAATCGTTCCTGGGGTTGTATACCCTTCAACATTAATAATCATTCTTGGTGTTGTATACCGTCAAGATGTAATATATCTCTGATCTTACACTTCAACGGTTCCCATATTTTTCTATGCCTCTGTTATCTAAAATAATGCCCCCGGGATATTTTGATAGCATACATTTTAAATTTGGATTTAGGCAGGTTTTGGTTAAATCTGCGGGACACTATAGAATGCCGCACATCAAGCAACAAGGCTTCCACGGAGTTTTGGAGAGTTAGCAAAGGCCGCGGGACAAAGTTAAAAATTTGGAGGCCGCTCTACACTTGGTGAACCCGCCAAATTTGGGAACTTCGCCAACATTTAAAATAACTGCAGAACATTAAAAATGTTCAAACATTTTAAAACATGTGGGAAGAAGGGTGGACACACGGCAACATTCTGTGGGTTCCAAAGGAAAAAGTATTCCGCGGACTTCAAAGTCCGCAGAAGAAATGAAGGCTAATAAACATTTTGGGTCCGTGCGGAGCATGAGTAGTCAACATAGGTCAAAGCACATGCGGCGGGAAAATCAAAGGAGGACATGCGACGCAATCTCAACGGAAGGTAAAAGGGACGCGTGTCACAGTTCCGGCATTCCTCAAGGCAGATTGGTTTCGCAGACTCCAAGTCTGCGGAATTAATCAAAATTCATAACATTTCGGGTCCGACGCGGGTCAAGGCAGGTCGAAGGGAAATGTGGACGAGTCAAAGGGCTGCCAAGTGGCGCATATCTAATGCATTAAGGGGGGCACATGAAATGATTCCGGCTCTCCTCAAGGAAGATGCATCTGGCGGACTTTAAGTTCGTGGAATAAATAGGAGACGATTAGGTTTCGGGTCCAACCGGTAAGAAGAAAGCAAACTGTGAAATTCGAAGGGCAAAGCCGGTTTGACACTACGACATTGCGAAAGACATGTGGAGCCTTCTCATTGGCTTGCCTTTCACATTCTTACATGGAACTGGCAAAAGAAAAGTCCGACATTGTGAAGTCCGATGGGATGTGGATCGCGTTTTGTGGTGGCTAGTGTAGGTTATGAATAGTCTGACACTGCGTAGGTGCGTGGAGCTTTCTTTTTGGCTCGCACTTTGTAGTGAGGCATGTCTGATAAGGGGGGTCAGCTTGCCACTTGAAGCCAATACAAAGATGCCACGTGTCATTCAACTGTTCCTCCCGAGCCTTCAGAAATTAAAATGACCATAACTTTGTTCCTGTAACTCCAAATTTGATGAAATTGGTCCTTGTTGGAAAGCTCTTGTCCTACACTTCACAGTGGAATCATCAAATTCGGGATTCGAGGGAGTTTTGGTGGGAGAAGGAAAAACACAGGTACAACATTGAGGATGCATTACTAGGTGGTCCAACCATTGGAATTTGATGAAGATGGTGCTGCTCTGTATAGTCACGGGTGGCATGTGATAGGATCAAGGGCACCCATTACCATCTTGCAAAATATCAATGACAATTGGTCCGTGGTGGTTAAAATCCATCCAGTTGGCGCCTCTCTCTCCTTCTCTCTCTTCTCCGTTTTTATAAATCTGGAACTCATCCATTGTAAAAAGGATCCCTCTTTTTTGTAACGCCAATGCCAAAATGGTGGCTGAAATTCCCCATGAGTTTCAAACCTCGAAGTTGGCCTCTGCATTGTAATTTTGTCTTCGTACCAATGTTGTAATCGTGTGTGCAACTTTTAAGCAATACAATTGGGCTCTATGGCTCTTTTCTACCCTTTCTTCGCATTTTATGTGTTCCATGCCTCTCTGTTTCTTTCTTTGGTGTGATGTGCATGCTTTCCTACTCGCAAATTTCCCATTTTCATGTGTTGCAGATGTGTGGGAAAGGTGAATTTTCACGGTTTTGGTTTTGTGGCACATGTGTTTGCACTTTCCTCCCGTGTATTCTCTCCTTTCTTCCCCTTGTGGAGAGTGATCAACCCTTCTTTCTGGTGTTATCACTGCCCTTTTTAACTTAGGTTTTCCCTTTCATGCATCTCTTTCTAACCTTGGTCCCTTTGGATGTTAGATTAGGATTAGATAGCTTGTTTTTCTTGCATTAGGAGTAGTGTTAACATTAGGAATAGGTAGAGGAAGCTTCTCCGGAGGCCTGTCTTAGTTCGCAAGGTCCCACAACTTAGAGACAATCCTATGTTGCCTCAAAATCCTCGTTTGTCCATGACTCGGTGGGTAGAGTGTAATTTTGAGCTCCAACAGTTTTGGCATGCCTAATGGGACAAAGTTTTAAAGAGCTTTAAATCTTCATTTCACCAAGTTTGATGTGTTCTTGGTGAAATTTAGCCTTTGGAGGCATTTCTAAACACATCTGGTGACTCCACTGATTCAAACAAACCGATTATCTCAGTTGGAGACCTTTCCTTCTTTCCTTTCTTCCATCCATTTCCATCTTTTTCATCATCCCATTTTCCTCTTTCATGAAGTTGTGCAATCACGAATTCATTCTCTCATTGGAATCGCCACTTTCAAGAGAAAAAAACCAGTTCCCTCCATCACCATATTGTCAAAATCCTTCTCTAAATCAGTTTTATGAGCCCTATCATGAACAATATGCATATAACCCAACCCCTACTGATCCATATGGTTATTCTGATAACTATTATGTTTGTTAAAGAGATGGATATGTAGGTGATGGTGGCAACTTCATGGATGATGCTGATTTTCAAAGGTAAATTCAACAAAATGGAGGCAATCTTGCTCCAAGGAGAGGAGGCATACAACTTCATGGTGGCTAAACTACCTAGTTTCAGTGAACCCTGTCCATGGGGTGGTCCTTTGCCAAGTTGGTTCAACCCTCAACAAAAGCAAGAGGTATTGAATAAAGCCTTCGACATAATAGCTGATACTTTCAATGTAATGATGCATGTGGTTGAAAAGATGGAAGCTTGTGAATTTAGTGGTAGGCAACCCTGTCAATGGGACAATCCTACACTAGCATCTTATAGCCCTCCCATTTCTTCTTCCCAACCTACACCATCTTAGTCTGTTTTCCATGTTCCTATCTTTCTACCAGCTCCTCCCAAGGATTCCACTTCTCTTTCTCCTTCCCTCCCCTCTCATCTTCATTTTTTCACCCTCTTTTTCTTCCAAAGTCCCATCTCCTCCACAAGCCAATCTTACACCTCCTCCATCTTTTGAACCCTTGGTAACTCAATTCAATCCTCTCCCTCACTTCACAAAATCAGTTGAAGTGCATTGAAGAACCATTTTAAACAACAATGAAATATTTAGCATTGAGGAATGGACTGGTTTCTGATAGTATAGCTTGAAGAAGATTTCTGCTCTTTTCATGGAGCAATCTGCTAGGGGTTAGTCTTCATCCCCAAGGAGCAAACATAGGAGTTTGGGAATCAGAAATGAAGATCAAACTTGATCTTCAAGTTTTAGAGGAAGAGAAGCTCAAAGCCAGCAAGAGGTTTAGATCTGGTTGCAGTGATCCACCAAGAACATGCTTTAGAGGCATGCAATTAACTAGTTGAAGAGCTTCATGGCCGAGGAGGAAGGGAGAGGTTTGAATTTATCAAGCTTCTTGTTTGTTGAGGAGAAGGCATTATCTGCGAACTTCGAGGATTAGAGATTGTTTGTAGAAGCAAACACATCTCCAGATCAGCTTGCAAACAGTCAACCTCCTTCAGGAAAGTCTGCATGAGGTGAGTTCCATTCATGGTAGGAAGAGCTTCAAAGAAATGGACTGATTCTAAGGACATAGTGGATGAAGAAACCCCATGCCCAATCAAATACCTCGTGTGCTAGCTTGGAGCCAAATTAAAGTTGCCAAAATCATGCTCACTTGAGATCATGAGGATGATCTTCAAAGCACCAAAGTTAAGCATCAACACTTCTAACCAGATGCAAAACAACTTGAGGAGATCATGCATTTGAAGACCGTTGTTGATACTTTGTGGAAGGAAGAAGGAATTCCAGTCAACAAGACAAGTTTCCACTCTCATTAATGATCCTCATGAACATTGCCAAATTATTAGCATGGCTTCATTTTTTAAGATTGAAGTAGTCATGCCTACTTCTCCTTGCCTGCTTGCAACCGTTTCAAATTTAGACTCCCTTTCTGTTTGGTTAGAGTAGGTAGAGTAGGTTTAGTTTTTGCAAAAGAAGTGCATTGTGCACACTCATGCATGTTCCATTTGGGACATGTATGATTTTCAATTTTGTGCATAGTTTTTTTGAGGCCCATTTGTTGTTGCAAAAGTCCATTTAAGAGAGCAAAAGTCCAGCTTGAAGAGAGCAAAGTTCATGGGCAAATCACAATATGGTCCACATTTTCAGATTTTTGTTCATTCATCCCAAATATTAGCTGCACTAAAGCCAAAATAGAGTTGCCACCAATCGTGCTCCTTGGCACGAAATTCAGTTTTTGGGTCAAAGTGCCAAGTTTTAATCAAACCTCCAAGAACCAATTAGCTTTCAAGAGCAACCAAGCAAGGTTCCAAATTGTTCTAAGTCCAACAGATACTTTGAACGCAAGATTCAGCTATGCTTTGAACTTCTAATGTGATTTAGTTGCCAAAGATCACATGGTTCAAGTTTTTTCCAGGAAGGGAAGCTATTTCTCCCATGCCCATTGTTGGTATTGCTTAAGCTCCCTTGATCTTCATGGCTAGAGACAAGGATCCCTTGAAATTAGGCCAAATGTGTTATGGCAAAATAACCGTTTGTGCACACTTGATAACATACATTCCCCTTAACATATGGACATAGGTGTTTATAGTTAAATTGTGGGCCCATTGTTGTTGCCGCACATCAAGTTTTAAATAGGCTTCCATGGCAGTTTAGAGAGTTGGAGCAATTTTCAGGATCCTTCAGGTACAAGATCAACTTTGGGATGGCCGTGCTAACACATGGATTGAACCCGCCAAAGTCTGGGAAGGCTTAAGATCAGTTTTCATTTAAGATTATCGCTGTGAAACATCCATGCCCAAATGCTTCAAGGCTACATTGTCTTCCCCGCAGCAGAAGAATGGCTGACACGCAGCAACTATTTCGTGGGTTCCTAAGGCTTTCTAAGTATTTGGACATTATCTCAAGTCCTGAAGAATAAACGAAGGTTCAGATAAACATTTCGGGTCCAGAGCTGGAACGGGGGGCCAGTGTTAGATCAAAAGGGTTATGTTTGCAATTTGAAGGGTCACACGAACAATGTCAATGGCAAGAAATTGGAACTACGAGTTTTCACGGTTCTGACAAAATTGGCTAAGGCAGATTGCCGTAGAACACTGATGTTCTTAAGTCCGCGGAATTAATCAAAGGATTAGGTTCATTTTGGGTCTGACGTGGGTCAAGGCAGGTCAAAGTTTAAAGGTGGACGCGAAAAGCCAATGGTGCATTCTAAGGCATCAAGGACGGGATCATGTGGAAGCGAGGATTTCCTAAAGAAGCTTAGTGATGCACGGTATGCGGAGCTTCAACATCCACATAATAAATAGGAAGATATTAGGTTCGTGGAGTTTACCCAATTCCTAGTACGAAAGCAAAACGAAATCCGAAGTCCAAAGCTCGGTTCTAAACTGTGCCATTGTGATGCACACGAGGGAAGTCACTCTTGAAGCGTCGCATTCTGATATGGAACTGACAAAAGAAAAGTTTGACACTACTAAAGTCCGGTAAGGCGTGAAACACTATCTCAAGTGTTCTGCGGGTTTCCCCAAAGCAGTGTGGCTAGTGCAGACTTCATAAAGCATTCTAGACACTGGCGAAGGAAACATGGTCGACTTTCTTATTCAGAATGCCACGCAACACGCAGAATTAGACATGCGGCATGTGGGAAAGGTCAGAGTTGCCACCGGGCCAATGTCAAAGTTGCCACGTGTCATTCAACAGTTCAATCCCGAGATTCAAAATTCAAAATGACCATAACTTCGTCACGTAACAAAATAAAATTCAAATGAAATTGGTCTACGTTGGAAATGTCTCAAAAAGACTTGCACTTCACTGTGGAAGGCCGCATCAGATTCAGGATTTAAGGGAGTCTGGTCCGGGAGAAAAAGGGAAAACTGTCGTGACAACATTTAAAATGCAAGCGTCCTACCAGGTGGTTCACTGACCACTAGAATTTAATGAAGGATGGGCGTTTTCCTTGACCTACAGTATTGGTGGCGTGCGATTGATCATGTCACCCATACTATCTTACAAACATCAATGGTGATTAGTCATTGGTGGTTGAATCTCATCCTGTTGGCGCCTCTCTCTCCTTCTCTCTCTTCTCCTTCATCTATAAATTTGGAACTCATGCATTGTAAAATGGGATCACTCTTTGTTGTAATGGCACCATGCCAAAATGGTGGCCGACTTCCCATGAGTTTCAGACTCGAATTTGGTCTCTGTAATGTATTTCGCCTTCTGCCAATGTTGTAATGGTCTTGTGCATCTTTTAAGCAATAAAATCTTGAGCTCTGTGGCTCTTTTTTCTGCCCCATACACATTTTATGTGTTTTGCCTCTTTGTTCTTTCTTTGGTGTGATGTGCATGTATTCCTACTTACAGGTTTTTCCATTTTCGTGCATTGTAAATGTGTGGGAAAGGTGAATCTTCATGTAGTTTTGGGTTTGTGGCACGTATGTCTACCACTTTCCTCCCAATGTCTTCTTCCCTTTCTTCCCCTTGTGGAGAGTGATCTACCCTTCTTTCTGGTGCTATCACCGCCCCTTTTAGGATAGGTTTTTCCCCTTTCAATGCATCTCCTTCTAACCCCTGGTCCCTTTGGATGTTAGATTAGGATTAGATAGCTTGCTTTCTTGCATTAGGAGTAGTGTTAGCATTAGGAATAGTTAGAGGAAGTAGGCCTTCTTTGGAGGTTTGTCTCAGTTCGCAAGGTCCCACAACTTGAAGATAGTCCCATGTTGCCTCAAAATCCTGTGTTGTCCATGACTCAGGGGCAGGGTGCAATTTGGGAGCTCCAACCGTCTCTAATACCAAGCTTCTTCAATTTCTTTGCTTTTATTCGTATATAGTCTGTTCTATTATTTCTTGTTGGGTGTTTTCATCTACTGAGCTGTCATTTGGGATTTACCTCATATTTATGTTACTCTGAAATATCTATTTTATGTGAGTTAATTATCAGCACCATGGATGCAATGGGTAACCTAAAAATAAAAAGATTATTTTCCCCCAAAAAAATCCAAACATGAATTTGTTAATCAATCTTCTAAAATGCATTGTACATTTGGTTGGGAAAATAGAAGTAAGCAGAACAGTAACAGGGGAAAACACCAGCCAATATAATTTGTTAAAAGAACCGTGTAGAGAGGAAATTATGGATATATCTTTGGTCTCAAAGAGCTTGCAAAGGGGCAGAAATATGCCCATCTGATAATTCCATGACATCGTTTTGGTCCTTGACCTACAATATCTATAGTTATGATTAGAAACATAAAAATTGGTGATCTCAGACTGCATGAAATAGACAGACAATGGATAACTCAGAATAACATAAGATTATTCAGAGTGGCATTAGAACTTAGAAGTACGAGGTAAATCCAAACAATAAACGAAAACAATGGCAACAAATAATAACAATGATAGCTCAATGCTTGATCCTTCGGGAGATGCAGTCTCCTAAATGAAATAGCCAGAGAAGAATAATCAAGATGTTCTTCAATAACCCGGAGTCCTTGTTTTAGCAATCATTGGTTTGATTAACTCACCTGTGGGCCCATCTAGAACATTCAAGGACCCAACCAATTTTTCGAAGTACCAGATCATCTCTATTGACTTTTCAACACCATGACACTCATAATAGGGATACACACACGGTAACCTGGGTACATAACAGATTGTACTTGGGAACAACCATAAACTTAGGAAGGAAAAGATTGTTTATGTTCAAGTGGAATCTTAAGGTGAACTGATATTTTCCTTAAAGAATCCTGCACACTAAAGTGGTTGTTTGAATTTTCTGGAAAATTTTGAGGTTATCTATTTCACCTTTCTGACAATAACTATTGATAGTGTAGGTCAGGGACTACATACATGTCATGGACTTGTCCGATGGTCATATTGCTGCCCTCTGCAAACTCTTTGAGACCAAAGATATAGGTAAAATTTCCTCTTTCTATATGTTTCTTTAAGTGAATGATTTTGGCTGGTATTTCCCTTCTTGGTGGGTTTTCCGATGCTTACTTCAAGTTTCCCAATTAATGTGTAATGCATTCCGTAACATTGATTAACAAAGACATGTTTGGAATTAGATTGCCGGTAAAGTTGGCTTGGCTATTAAGATTCCAAGGATTGATGATTTGGTGTGCTTTTGAAAGTTCTTTTTTGACCTTTCTAGATCTCTGTGGGAGACGTAGATATATTTGCATGGAATTCTTATTGAGCATAAATGTATTATTCATGTCTGTATTGAACCTGCAAATTTTCTAATGAAATAAACTGTCATGCTTGGAGCTGCTCTCTAATTCCTTTTTTTTATGTTATTTATAAATTATAGGTTACGACCTTGTCATTATCATAGTTTTTTCTGCTAGGCTGTTGGTTTTTGAGTTCTTCGTTTCTTCTAGTTCACCTGGTCCCAAAGGAGATGCCAGGTTATGAAGGTGTTGCTTCAAATTGTATTTGTTTTGTTGATTACTGAAAGAGAAATTGTTTGAAAATCTGTAATTAATCGTTGTTCAGTATGATGTCTGTATTTACAATTTTACATTATTATTGTTACAACCAGCAAATCCTATGACTCAAGTGAAACGAAAGAGTGCTGAGGAATTATAAGTAGCATAATGACACAGTTTACGGTCACAATTATAAGTAGCATATGGCATGGTTTACAGTTACACTATTGTAAGCTATACTTCGAGAGTTTTTAACAAATATATAACAAGTTGAAGTTGATTAGCTGCATGAGCCTAGCGTAGCACATAGTGAAGCCACAACATGAAACTGGGATCCACAGAATTATTAGAATGAATAAGCAATGAATGTTGCGAGAGTTCTCTCACCAGAAAAATGTTGATTCTCTCCTTTTTGGTTGTTTTATTTAAGATAGATGTTTAGACTTATGGTATGGTCTGATAAAACGAATTAATACCGAAGTTTGTGTTAAAAATGGAAGAAAGTTTTGTTCAAGGAGATATCTTTGAGTAACAGATTCTATTTTTTAATTCAATATGACCGATGTTCTACTGGCATACAATTATGATCCTCTTTGTTTTGACAATGACCAGAAATGTCCATTCAATTATGATTAAAGTAATGACATTTCTCCTTTCTGATTTATAAAGGTTGTGAAGTATATAATCTAGGAACTGGACGAGGCACGTCTGTCCTTGAAATGGTGGCTGCTTTTGAGAAGGCATCAGGGAAGGTAAGGGAACGCAGTCATTAATCACATTTGTCTTAGTATATTAATTAAATGGTTTGTTGTTATTAGAAAATTCCTTTGAAACTTGCTGATCGGCGGCCCGGGGATTCCGAAACTGTGTATGCATCTACGGAGAAGGCTGATCGGGAATTAAACTGGAAGTGCGTATTTGACTTGTTTTTTTGTTTTTTTAATGATTTTATAACTTGAGGGGAATTTTCCATTTTGATTTACAAGTATTAAAAATGAAGTTTATAATGGGAATATTGCAGAGCTCAGTATGGATTAGAGAAGATGTGTCGGGACCAGTGGAATTGGGCAAGAAAAAACCCTTTGGGCTATGGATCTCCGAAAACAGATTAAAATTTGAATGTGCCAGGTTCTTTCTATACAAGGTAGACCATAAAGCTGTTCAAGAGATGTTGTCAATGGCTTAAGGGGATTTGATTATACTTGTATAAATCTTATACATGTTGTATAGTTGTTGATCTGGCCATTATCTCACTGGCTTTTAAAAATTTCCATCAACAGCTCCAACAAATTATAGGTTGTAATTTGGGTGGGTGGAACTATTCACAATTTCAGCATAGGATGATGTAAACATTAGTGATAGCGTTTGGACAGAATAACTTGTAGGTTCCCTCAAATAAATAATTGCATTGAATGGCTGCATAGCCTATATGACTTATGGCTATAGATGAAAGTTTTTACATCAATTATCTGTAATATAGGGTTAAAAAATTAGAGTTACAATTAAGGACGACAGCTGTGATCATGATCTGTGATGCTTTTTGGAATGGCACGTTTATTATTTATTAGCTGATTCATCTTTTGGATGACAGATAGAAATTCATGTCACAGTTTATTAACATGTCCAACTAACCAAATCATATCTAATATAATTATAGCGCATGCACAGTTCTCAGTTTCATTCATTGCATTTCACCTTTCCACAATATTTCCATTGTCACTTTCCTGGAGATAATATTTTGTATTTTTGGTAGCAGACGTGTAAACGTTTACAGAATCTGATTGTGGTATAGCTGAAATGAAAAAACAATGTTTAACAAGATAGATTAGAGCTTAAAGGAGTGCATAATCTTGTCTTGGAAAATGCTCGCTCTATGCCGACACATATTACTCTGGCACAACACGAAAGAATTTGACACTCTCCAAACTTGTGTGGAACAATCTAGTCAAATTGTGGCAAAACGAAAAAAAATGAAGGACGTTCTTGATTCCATTGTACTCATGGAAAATACCCAAAGAAGAATTGATATAACAATGACGGAGTCTCCTTATCCAACCTCCCCTTCAAAGAGACGAGTAACTAAAGTTGGGGCCTGCATTGAAGACAATTCAAAGGAAACTACTTACTTCAATCTGAATGCATTTTCGTCAAGCCAACCTTGGTATACTCGTCCTGTTCTGGTGGAAAGTTACCATTTTCTCTTGCTCATGACAACTGAATCCCCCTTAGCATACATGATAATGTTTATATTACTGGTCATGTAAATTTTTTGTCTCAAGTAGCTCTTAGGTGGATATTTTGGTATGGTACTTCATTGTAAATATACTCTCATAGGCTGATCTCTGTGATTGGCTCTTTCTTGAGTTTTCGTTGGAACTCGCTCCTCATGATATAATCTTACCTTTTGTCAAACAATAGTTTGCAGGACAATGTAGAATAGGTTCGATAGAACCTTATTGTACCAAAATCACTAGATGTTCAAAAGAATTAAGCCTTTGAATGAACTATTTGTAGCTTAACCATCACCACGATGTTGGAAGTGTGTGTCACTTGTGCTGTCATTGATGTCACAGTCTAGGTGATCTAGGTATGTTGGCTAGGTGATATAAGAGTTTGACTAGGTGATCTAGGAGTCTCCAAAGATGCATATGTGTGGATTGTGTCTCTCAAAGGTGTTATGAAGGTCAAACAAGGTCCATGAGGTGAGTGAGATGTCTCAATGAGTCTGTAAGATGTTCACATGGTCCAGTTATGAAGTGTATGAGTCAAGTCAAGTCTTTCTAGGCCTTGGTCTAAAGCAAGTACATTGTGTAAATCAAGAAAACATGAGAATTCACTCAAACCAAAGCAATGCAAACAAATTTGGATCACCATGAGGTAGAACATGAGGTACAAAAAGAGCTACAACAGACAAACCAAGTTCATGAGATTGAAATAGGGTCAATATGAAGCTTTCTTAAGCCAATCCACAAGCAAGCAAGGTGTGAAATGTTGACCCAAGGTGTGATGATGCAAACCAAACATGGCGTGTGAGCATGAAATGATGATATATGGTGTGTACAAGGCCTCAAAGGTAGTTATTGAGTGTTTTAGGCACTTCTGCAGGTCAACATAGTTCAACTGCTGAGAATCAGAGACCAAATGACACTTAGATGAGATGGAATGGAAAGATGCTTGATGAACCGGAAGCAAACTATCACTTGGAGGTGTTAGAGGGACGTGTCCTTAAGATGTGAGCAAAAATTTCAGAAGTTGATAGATATTTTGCAAGTTATGCAAGTATTTCCAAAACCGGGTTTTTCAAAGTATGCAAATTGAGCACCAAACTTCTTAGCAGTCAAGCAAAATAATGTGTAGCCTCATTCGGATAAATCATAAGAGACAAAAAAATGGAGTAAATTTGGATAAAATTATGCTGCAAAAAGTATTTCGGTGATTGGGTGAGTATTTTAGAAGTTCTATCCATTTTTGTGAGCATGTTTGTAGCCCTCCAAACCCTAGTTTGGACCAATTTTGGAAAATCGAGTTGGATAGGTATCTTAATTCAACTATCTTGCTTGAAACCTATTTGAACATGAAGAGGAGTTCATTCAGGCACATTTCCATGTTATTTTGAGATCATGATGCGTGGTGGGCCCCACTTGAAAACAAGTGTTTTTGTGAAGATTTTAGTGCACAGACAAATCTTGCAAAGGAACAAATGCTCAAATTGATTGTGGATGATGCCTAGGAGGTATGAAGGTGATAAATTCTCCATTTGACCTATGGGTTTGAATGCTTTAACATGTTGTATATACATCCAACTTGAAGTGTTAGAGGTGATAGGGATCTCTGAAAAGTTCTTTTGGAGGTGTTTGACCACATTGTATGGAAGAGTAGTTTTTTGTGTCGTCAAGATCAGCCAGACCATTCGCAGAGATCCAAGTTTTTTGGATGTCTTATGCCATGAATTGGAGCAGTACGAAAAGTGTATGAGATAGTAGATTTCATGAGCTTTCCATTGATAGGTTACTTGCCTCATGAGATGACGAGATTTGAGGTATGTATCAGCTCAATTTTTGAAGATAAAATTCAGAGATGCTGAAACTAGCTAGGCAAGTCTTGCAAAGTGGGTGTTTCTTGATATGTTAAGCCTTGAGTTGGCTCTTGCTGGTAAAGTTTAATGAAAGTAGACATCCTAAGCTTCATTTTGATATATTACTTGGGTCATGAGGATGAGTGGAAGTGGTCTAGTTAGATGATTTTTTCAGGATTGTGTTTGTTAGAAGTTGATTTAGGCACACCTATTAGCCTAAATGAATGTCTTGACTAATGTGGCGAGTCTCTAATCATACAAGAGCATTATTTGACTTGGTAGGACTATGTACCACGTGAATACAAAGCTGAAATACTTGTGGACGAGTTTGAGAGCTAGAAGACAAAAGATTGAGTGATTTGAAGAGTAATTGTAAGTGAAAGGTCAAAGGGTCATGTCCAAGAGTTATATTTGTTCATAGTAAGGCTCATTTTTGAGATGGATGTTGCTGAAAAGAAGATGATGCTATTGTTGTTGTAAAAGAGGAGAAGATAAGTGAACTAAAACAGAGATCACATTAGGTTGATGCAAGTAACCAGGTGAAGAAGGTGATCAAACATTTGTTGTATGAATGAAGTTTTGAGTTGTTGCCCAACAATTTAAGAGTGGGTGCTTCTTAGCAAGTGGGGTGCTTGCCAAATTTCTCAAGTGGGGTGCTTGGTTTATATACTGGAGTGGGTGCTTCAAGGTGAGTGAGGTGTTCACCACATGGTGAAATCATTATAACAGTATATGACAATTGTCCAAGTTAGTTATTTGGTTTCAGTGGGTTTTTTGTCCTTTGATGGGTTTCCCACATTAATTGTGTCTTCTCATGTGGTTTGTGTGTATTGTTGCTTTTTCTCTTTCATGGTTGGAATGCTCATGTCTCTCATAGTTAAATGTGGTTGATTGAATCTTTGAAAATCGCATCAAATTTTTAATAAGCACTGATTCACCCCCCCTTAGTGCCTAGAATTTCTAACACACAAATAGTAAAGTATGTAGCGCATAATAACGGGATCGACATTTATTTACCATAAGCTTTCCAGGATTCAATTGGGCTTGTATTTTGAATGTACTTTGCATGAAGTTGGCAAAATACATGTCCCAAGAGTTGTTAATAGTTGCAGACAAGTACCTATTGCTAAAGGCTTCCCTAATTACCATGAGGTTTACTCTTGATACCAGTCTTTATAAAAAGAAGTATTCTTGATAACGTTATTGCTATATGCAAAGGTATGGAATGAGATGCGCTTCTTGTCAGCTGACTAATTTTTCAAAGACTGATTTCGAAGAAGGTGGGCTTTGTTGAGTTCGAAACATTTCAGATATGAGATCGTGGAAAGATCCAAGGCGAGTTAAGTTTATTGGCGCAAAATTGAGAGGTCATACATCCCAATGGTGGGAGCATGTGCAAGCTGAATTATTATGCAAAAGCAAAGAAAAGATTAAGTCTTGGAATAAATTCAGCACAAAACTAAAGGTAAGTTCATTCCCTAGGATTTTTCAAATGAGTTGTTTTTAAGAAACACCAAAATTTGTGACAAAGGGATATGAGCGTAACTAATTACACAAGAGTTCTATAAGCTAACCATTAAAGTTGGGCATGTTGAAGATGACATGGAGAAGATCTCATGTTATGTGAATGGATTGCAACATGATAATTTAAGATGAATTTTGGGATGAATAAGAATGCATTATATTGAGGAAACTATCAATGTGCATTGAAGGTGGAATAAAAATTAGTGCGCCAAGTAGTAAGGAGTAACTTGAGGAAGAGGGAAGTTTGCATGTGGTCGATAGAGAAAATTATGTAAAAGAAGTTGAGATGAGCATATCTCAATGCAATGATGGTGTGCAAAGAGGCAAAAAGAACTCTAATTGAGGATGAGGATCCTATGGTCGAGGTTGGGGATGCAGATTCACAGGAACTCGCTTCAAGTGTTGAGAAGGGCATAGAGCATTTAAGTCCCAACACACACATAACGATGGCATTAGAGGAAATGATGCTAGTGCACATGTCGTGCAAGCCAATGATGAGAGTTGCATTAGTACATCACATCAATGAGCTGAAAACTAGTCAAGCTCTTGTGATGAGAAGAGTTTTGCTAAAACCAATGAAAAAAGAGAATGATTCCACATGAAGAAATAATTTGTTGAGGAGTTTGGGCAAGCTAGAAGGAAAACTTTGCAAGATTATTGTGGATATCAATGGTAGTAACAACTTGGTTGTGGAAGAAATGGTGGATAAATTAGGTCTAAAGAGCACAACACATTCAAATCCCTACATAGTTTCTTGGTTGTTGAAGGGACATTAGATCTTTGTAAATGAACAATGTTTGGTAATCTTTTAGGTTGGTCAATAGAAAGACAAGGTAATGTGTGTTACGATGTCAATGAATGCTTGTCGTATTTTCTTGGTAGACCTTGGCAATATGATAGGTAGGCACATCATGATGGCCACACAAACACCTACACATTGGTGAAGGATAGAGAGAGACTCTAAATCCACTGAAGGAAAATGATGATAAAGTGGATGAGTCCACAAAACTTGACAATTTTAGGAAAATAGAACGCGAAGGAGGTAGGTAAGGAGATCATTTGTTTTGTGTTGATTGCCAAGCCCGTGCAAGTTAATAGAAAAATGTTAGGGGATGAAACACTTCCGTGTGAAGTGAAGGACTTGTTGAAGGAATTTGTAGAGGTATTCTCAAAAGATATGCCAAATGGATTACTGTCGATAAGGAGCAAAAACCACTGCATGGAGTTGATTCTAGGATCAAATTTTCTAGACAAAATGACATACAAGTTGACAATGCAAGAAATCAAGGTTTCAAATTTCCAAGTTCTCTTTTAACTTTGTTATTGATTTTAGGGTTATCTACATAGCCTCATTTGTTTGTTTGTATTGTACATGATCATAATAACCACACATTTTTATCACATGTCAATCATGACACCCATGTGGAATTCAAAATATTTCCAGTGCATGATCTCAATACCCCATTTATTCCTCCAACATCATATACTCTCAAATCTAGGGATTATACTCTCCGTTCTTTCTCAACTAATTTTCTAGTGTAAACTATATAGTGTAAGTGTATTCAATTTCCATACACTATATTATGATTTTAAGATGCACTTGTAATATTATTTGTAATTTAACGTGGATAGTTCGCCCATTGGCACGCACTTATCCACATCTATGAATAGGGAAGAGTATCAATCAAGTTATTGACTTATTTGACTTATGCTATTAATAGTCTTTTCTAAGACTTGTTTTACAAACATTTACTCTCCAAACTCTGACCATATCTTCTTAGTCATTATTTATAAGAGCATAGAACTAATGTGTGTGATATTCATTGTGGAAGAGTTATTCTTAAATTCAAACTAAAACTTTTTAATAAAATTGCTGTAGTTATGCTACCCTTGATAAATATGTGTCGTCTTTGCTTTAAGCTTTCATTTATTTATTATTTATGCATACATATGGATGTTTGTCTTGTGGTTGCTTATACTGATTTTGGATATACAATCAACTTTAATATGATATCAAAATAATAGAAGCTTAACCTCGTGTTGCATGCATGTTTATAAATTCGATTTGTTGTTTTTCAGTCTTTTTCTGTAGGTATCCCAAATCAAATTTGTAGTTTTTATAATTTTTTCTCGGTGTATTCAATTTTATTGTAGTTTTTATAATGTTTTTCTGCATTTCTATTTAGATCTAATCTTATGCTCACCTTGTCCTTCGTGGGATCTTGGTTGATCAAAATTTGACGAAAGTGGTGGGATTCTTAAGGTTTATATTTGGGTAAAATTTTTTAGATCTCCTCTAGGTAGAACTATGTTCCTCCAGTTTAACCTCAAGAGCTGTCATTTTGGGTAAAGTGGTTATCAGTTTTACTTAAGTCATGGTGTGAGGGGTACTGCTCCAATGCTTAAGCCATTAGACAATAATGTATATGAATATTTACTTCTACGTACCTCACGGTATAGAGGAACTGCCTAAGATTTTTCCTTTTTGCTAACATGAAACCTTTCAACCATTTATTTCTATGGTATACCATGGGTAAGTGGTTAATTTTTGGAAATTACTCTCTACAAACCTCGGAGATGGGATAATGTGGTTACGGGAACAATGGAATCCTCTATAGTCAGTGCCTTGAAACATTGGTCTGGTTCACTATTTGTGAATGAGATAAGTATATCATAGAGCCTACAAAATAAACACACCCTGATCTAGTGAATTTCCTTGGGTTTATTCATAAGTTCACAATATTGTTCAGATCTGATTTTTCAGTTGCAACCTTGGTTTAATTTTTTGATAGTTTAAGTATGGTATATAACACTTGTCAAATACTATACAAATTTTCTATTTCAATTTTGGTTCAAATCCTCTGTTTCACTACAATAGAGATTCTGTCTTAGTTTTTGTACATTTTATTTTTTTCAAGCACATGCTATATCTCTATTTTTTTTGAACAAAACCCTCGTTCCAGGGGAAGTTGGAAAAACACTTTTTGACAGTTGTAGAGTAGTGCAGTAGGGTGTGTTTGGCGGATCAGAAAAAGGGAAGTTCTTTTGGATCGAGTGGAATTTTGTGATTTTGATTGGAAATTATACATGTAGAGTTGCAGAATGTTTCCTATGATTTTAGAGTACAAATTTTGAAATTTTAGCTTACTAGATACCTACACCATTGTGATTTTCTCTTTAAGACAATATTTTTCATGCTACTTAAATTTTCACGTAAAATCTTTCATACAAATTTGTTTTTTTGGGCTATTTTTCGAGAAACATTTTAATTTTTTTTACACATAAGAAAATTGCACCATTGCAGATTTCTCGTTGAGACAATCATTTTAAGTACAATTTCTAGAAACACTTGTTTGGAAACAAAAAACCGTGTTATTTTTTGACCAACAAATTTCAGTATTCACTATGGATACAAAAAGCATAATTCTCACAAGATCTAAATATTTTAGTTGGAAAATCTGCATTACCAATGTTATCCTTAGCCATGGTCTTTACCCAATCGTAATGAATCAGGAAGAAATCATATCTCTTGACCTTATAAGACTGACGAAATGACAAAATAGTTGTGGTGAAGCTAGGGTAATTATTAGATAGTCAATATCTCTCGAGTTGAAGTTTCATTTTCAAGGTGAAATGACACCTTATATAGTTTGGATAATTTTGGAAATCATAGTAAGATGTGAGCATACCAACTAGAAACTAAGATTTTTGCTCTTAGTCCAGATAACTATCCTCAGATTGAGGATTTCATCACTCAAGTGAAACACTCACGACTTCTACTTTATGAAGTTGGTGAAATAAAGTTTGATGAAGAAATTATTAAGATTATTATATCTAAACCAACTCGTCAATACTCAATTTTGTCTCCAACTACTACACAACACAATTATTTTGGACACATCATATGTGGCACCAATTTTTAAATAAGTTTTATGAGAAACTTTAGAGAACACAAAAAGCATTTATTTTTATTGGTGATATCTGACCTAGAGGTACTAAACAACAAACATTGGTAGTCAATGACTAATGCGAGTCCACAACCTAACACTAACAAAGGAAATGGTCTTGCCAAAGACAAAGGGAAATCAATCAACAAATTAAAAATCCACTCCAAGTTTCAAGAAAATGATATATACTTGGAAGTGGAGATAAAAATGTAGCTTCCTCCCTGTAAGACAAGTGTTGTTCTTTCTTCAACAACTAGTGAATCAATAGTTAATGAATGGATTGTTAATTCAGGGCCCTCAAACGAACATGAAAAATTAGGGTACTTAGTTTCAAACTCTCTTAAGATAGTAGCACAACAAAAAATTATGTGGGAAACATAACTCCTCTAAATGTTGAAGGCGAAGGGTTCATTGAGACGATGTATGACATGTTTAATAAAATTCTCCATGTTCCAACTTTGTTTGTGAACTTACCATGTCCATTTATTAGATCAATCATTATGGTGAAGGAAAAAATGTTGAATTTATTGTCAACAATGTTATTATTAGGAAAACTAAAGACCCTTATGCTATTGTAATTATTTTCAAGGTTGATCATAAAGTCAAGTTCTACAAGTTTGATCGCTTTGTGTTTAATCAACCTTCACAAGTCATGTTTGACCATACAAATGACTTAAGTAAACTTTGGCATGAGCATTTTGGTCATCTTAACTATCACTCATTGCAAATTCTATATAAACACAATATGGTTTTGGGGTTTCCAAATATGTCCTTCACAAATGGAGTTTGTTCAAGTTATACACTTGACAAATAACATAAGGCTCCATTTCCAAAAGGAAAATCTTGAAGATCCAGTGAACAATTGTAATTGGTTTATAGTGACCCCATGTCATTTCTTCATATTTATTTTCATAAGCATAAATGTGTGCTTACCTTAATTGATGATATCTTATAGAATATGGGTCTACTTTTTGAAAAATAAAAGTGTAGTCTTTAAACACTTCAAAATTTTCAAGGACCTTACCAAAAATCTATCTAAGCGAAAAAATAAAGCATCTTAGAATTAATAATGGAGATAAGTTTGTTGATAACTAGATTATTACCTTTTGCGAGGAAGAGGGAATTCAACTTCAACACATTGTGCTCTACATCCCCAATAGAATGGGATAGTTGAGAGTAAAAATCACACATTCAAGGAAATGGATAACAATATTCTACATTCCAAAGATTTACCTCCTCAATTTATGGAAGAAGCTATTATGTGTGTAAACTACACTAAAATTTCACTCTCCACTCAGTAGTGCTTGATATGACACCAAAAGAAAAATGGTTTGGTGTTAAGCCCTATGTTTCTGACTTCAGTGTTTTTGGATGTAATGCATGGGCACATATCCCATGTATGAAAATTGAAAAGTAATGAAAGAGAAGAGCCACCCTTGTACTTTGTTGGTCACTGTGAAGATGTGAAGGAAAATTATCTTCTAGTTCCATGAACCACTAAAGTTATTTACTGCCAAGATGAAGTGTTTGATGAATAGTCACTAGTTTACACGTCATCACTCACACCTACTCCATTTTCTTTTGTCAAGCTAACCATCACTTCTGAAACTTCTTATGATGAACACGACAATTTTGAAGATTCTCATTCATTGAGTTCTTGTAGTTCAAATAATGAGATGCAGGGGGACAACCAATACTTCCACTACCAGTTCCAAAGGAAAATTTGAATGTACCCGCTCAGCTTGCGTAGCCTCTAAAAATGGGCTTGCATAGTACTAAATGAAGTTGTGCCTTAGCCTAAAAAATTAGAGATCCAAGTAGGACGAGATCCCAACATCAATATGGTATTTCACATTTGAAAGAATCGACAACACACGATATCGAGACTCATCATCAAGATTATAAGCATCCTAAACGATGGGAAACTATGGTTTAAAAAATTCTTTACTGGAAAAATAATAATTGAGATTTGATTCCACTTCCAAAAGGAAGCAAAATATTGAGGTGTAAATGCTTGTGCTAAACTAAACATGCAACATATGATAAAATTAGTATTTTAGTATATTAATTTAGCATTTTATTGATAATGTTATGGATAATAATGCATCTTTGAGAGTGGAATTGTAACTAGATGTTTTTCTTAGTTATTAGTTGAGTTAGTTCAATCAGGTGCTTCGCTACTAGTTCAATTAATTAGTTTGTTTTAGTTATCACCTCCATTCTTAGAGTTTGATCTTGATTGATCTTCAATTATAACTCATTCTACTACAACTATTCAATGTATATAAGCATTACAACTCTTTTCATTAATTAAATGATCATTTAAAAAAATTTCTTATTGATTTATGATTTCCACCACTTGGTATCAAAGCATAATATGCAAGCAACTAATTGATTGAGAGAGAAATGGCATGGCTCTCAAAAATAGATTTAAGTGATTGTTGTGAAAAATTATTTTTGAGGAAAAATATTTAATGGAGTACCAAGAACTCCCCACTCCATAATCCATAAAATTTGTGTTTACTGGTGCAGATATACATTTTGGAGGGTTAGTGTGGGTTACTAGTAAAAAGATTTACATTTACAGAAATAAAGGTATTCAAGGAGTCTTTGAGAATTGCCTGGACAAAATCTCCCCCAGTCATCCAGCTCTCTCTATATTTTCTCGAACCCTGTAGGAAATCTACTCTCTTGGTAGATTTAGCTATGGGGCACCATCACAAACATGTCCTAAACTCCTTGGTGCATCCCAAAGTTAGGCATCATTTTAGACAACTCAACCTCTATCTTCTAGGAAATCTTATTTGAAATCCAGATCAATTGACAACTAAAATCAAGCTCCACAAAAAGGTGAGATCGTTCAAAAAGTGTGTGCGCACTTTCAAGATGTCATGTAGTGCACTTCAACACACCAAAAGTTTCTCACAAATACATATTACACAAGGAGGTTTCCCTTGTGCCCTCATTCGAGGCACACTTAAGGACCGATTGTGTTGATTTTGATTGCATCATGATGGCTAAAGAGATGAAATAATCACACACAACTTAAACAATATATACACACAAACATAAGGGAAGATATCAACAATGGTCATAATCCAACTCATGGAAAATCAATAAATATCACTAGTCTCCCAATAACAATTCCTCGATTCCATAGGGAAAGAGTGAAATAACCATATATTAATTAATATCCTAAACAACTTAACCCCCTCAAACCCTTAAGAATTAAGGTATTTATACTGTGGGGACTTTTCCTTCACTAAATTCTAGCATTAATTACATGTAACATTGTAATGAATTACGATAATATTTACTAATAATTATGAGTTTTTTTGCGCATGTCACTGTGCCTTTGCTTGTAATAATTTACACAATGTTTAACAAATAGTACATGTTGGTCTTCCATCCCTATGTCACCTAACTAACACCACTTTACCCATTCCAACTCCCTCTCTCTTGTGCACCCAACTTCTCTCATGATCCCCTAATATGATTTTTGGGTGTGGTTATAGAGTCTCCAAGTCTTCTTATCTCAACTGAAGTATAGATCCCATGTGATATCTCTTGCCACCGAAACGAGTCTCACACACCATATGAGTTCTTCTTCTTATGTTCATCCATCAATGCAAGTGGAAGCTCCTACAGTGTTATGTTCCCTTTGCATTTTATTCCTGTTCCACTCTTCAAGAGTTTCTTCTTCTGATCCTTCTTCTTCTTCCTCATTGATAGGTGGTAAAGTTTGCATCTTCATCCTTTTATTAGAATACTTTTACTTATCACTTCCCTTCTTTAGAGAAAACACTACTTAATTCTCCTCAAAGCACTTCTCTCCACCATCGGTATTCTTCTTTGGCTTTAAGAAATAAAATAATTTATAAGAAGAATTGTCGATCACAATTTTCTTATGTGTCGATTTCACAAATATTTGATTCTTGGCTTTCAACATAAGCACTTTTAAAAACATATGTAGTGTGCAAGAGATTAATATCTGCATCAAGACATTCCACACCAATTTTGACCTTAATGGAATTTGCTATTATGTTCACTAATTTTGTAAAATAGCTTGATATGAAATCATATGACAATTTAAACCTTGAAGATCCATGCAAGTAAATAATGTTGCATCACAAAAACCTGATATTAATATTTTTATGATGTATAACAAGAGTCTCAGAATGCACATTTATCCTCAAAAACATCCTTCAAGAGTCTAATCCAGTTATCCCACATAGCCATGTAAGCATTTTTTCACTGTAACAAGGAAAGTGTGATCTTAATATCTTTCTACAGGGGACTTGTTTTCTATAAGGAAGTCTCACTTTACTTCCTTGTTTCCCTCAGACACATCAATCTCATTGAATACATGAAATATGAGGACTACATCCAAATAAATTTCCCCTTAGTTACATGTGTTACCTCCGTATCTTCAACCATGCACTCAACAATATACTAAGAGATGTTGAAATGTAGTCCTTTTGCTAGTCAATGCAAAATGTGGAAGAACTTTTTGTTCATCTCTAACCATCTCTCTGACCATGATAACTTTGCACTAATTAGCTGCATGACTACCCTAGTCACTGGATATTCAATATATGCAACTGGAAAAGTTTGCCCTCCCCTCTTATACTTCAATGCATGGGAAGTATTTTAAATCTCATTTTCATTCCATAGGGATAATCCAAGATCCAAGCCAATGAAAACCAAGTCCGTCACCTTGCCGATACAAGAGGGGAGTGATACTCAACAATTGTCTTGCAAAGTAGAAATACCCTTCATGAATGTGTGAGACAAAAAATGTACCAAATCGAAAGGTTTTACCAAAATAAAACAAATCAAACAACTACAACACCCCTTCATCTAGCAATGATAATTTTACATGATCATCAAAGATAAATCTTCCCTTAGGGGTTTCTTACTTGTTTGTACCATGTAATAACTTTCTAGCATGGAATTGTGGCCTAGTGTGCGGTTATGGTTAGTTACTTTCTAGGAAGTGGACCATTGATTTCCATTCGTCTCAATACAACATCATTACAGAGTATAGTATATTTTTCAACATATTTTGGACAAGGGCTGAAGTCTTGGGGTCCTTCTCCACTCTCCTACACAATGTCATCACAAGATCCTTTCCACTTATAGTACTTATAGATGAGCTTCCTGCTTGTTATCCTTCCTCCCTCATTCCTTTTCCACATGCTTCTTGAATGCTATTTAAACCCATTTCTCCTCCTATTTCTTTGAATTCTTTAGACCTAGCCTTACGTTGCTACTCTTACAACATGGGTATTGTCATGCATTGCATTTTCAATACTCTTGTTTTTCATCCTCCTTACTATTCTGAACCCTATCTAATTCACTATCTAATTCACCCTCAAATGATTTACATTCATGAAACCCTTCTTCTCGGAAAATTTAGCTCAACCTCCATGTTCATGGTGGCAAATCATTACTATAACATATAGTTAGTATAATTCTCTAATTTGTTCACTGTTTGTCTCACTCTTAATGTAGACATCATAAAATGCACCTTGCACATAAGGTCTCTTAGACTAAAAGGACAAGAACAATTATAATAACAATAATTCAAAATCAAATAATTCCATAATTAACTAAAAAAATAAAAATAGGGTCGATTTAAGACATGTCACTCACACATAATTTCTTACCCACTTACATTTAATGTTTTGACATCCATCTATACACTCCACCCACCATTGCATCTATAATGCACATTGGACCTTATCATCTCACCTCTCTATACACATTACATTCACACCCATACCAATCCTCTATGCACCCCAAAACTATAAAATAACACTTACCGCCTCTCTTCACCCCCCTGGGTTTTTGGAGAACTTTTGTTCTTGCTCACATATGGTTTTTTTGCAATTTTTTTCCAAAGGAAAAAGAAGACATTTTGAAGAACTTGAAGCTTGCTGCACAATAATATTTTCATATTTTCAACATTGTTATCAGTCACAACTGGGATTGGATAAAAAATTCTTTGTGATTTCTATGTGGTTGCACCTATAACTAGTGACAACATCCAATTAGTCAACACACCATTAACAATAAAAAATCTTCCACCAATAAACCTTGCACAACGACTTGGTTCCCTTAGGCCCCCAAATAGGTATACCATTTCATTTCAGTTTTCATTTATCAATGCATGCATTACATGTTCTTTTATCAATATTAAAAGGGGCCAGGGATCTAAACAAGGTAGGTACCCTAGCCACAAAAACAAACTAACATTTTTCTTATAGTGTTGAGGTATGGAAATTTAGATTTAGATTTTGGAGATTCAACCTACTTTATTCATTGAAAGAACCTATGATTTCCCTCTCTTATTCAATGACAACATCATGAGCCCATTTTATTTAGTAGCATGATTTGACTTGATATTTTTGATGTATCTAACATTCTACAAGGTGGATCAATATCTAGGTATACATTTGGGTGACCAAAGTGAGGCTAATTTTGGTTGTGAGCAAAATTATTTCATTTTGAATATGATATTATTTTTTATTAGGGTTTATATTCATTTTATTTCATTTTTATTTCTCTCACATTTGGTTGTTACAGATATAACATTTGTCCTTGCATATTATGCCCAAAAAATAATTGGGTTGTAGGACATTTGTAGGCATAATTGTGTGTTTTTTATATTAAAAAAATATTGTTACAAGATAGTCATAAGCGCTACTCTCGAGTGATTTATATGTCAAAATAGAAAAAAGAACTTAAATATTTTTAAGCATTATGTTTATGTGCTTCTCCCATACTTGATTTTATGTCATTTACTCAGCCAAGATTAGTGTATGCTCTTCCCTCGCACCACAAGGTGATCTTGGGAATAAGAACTTACCTTGGTCTTCAGGGGACTACATGAATTTCATCATCAAGAGTTAATAGCTTAGATCTTGTGTACCGATGATCTATATAAATTTGTGGAAGGAGATGTCATTTTTGGATAAACAAAAGTTCAATTTTCTATGGCTCCTGTGAAGTGAGGTGGTTTTTCCACCAATACTCAAGACTCATGAAACAATCCATGAGGTAGGAATTTTCATTCTTAGTGAAGCTCCATTGAATTGATTGGAATGAAAGCAATGGGGGGATTTGACCCTTTAAACCACATTGGTAGACTGTAATCCTAATTTTCACATAATTAATCCTCATGTATCGTAAGGTATATTGAATACACCGTATAGAATCATACCTTTTCCTAGTGTTAGAATCTTACATTGGTCATGATTCACTTCACAGTGTTGGGAACATAAAATTTCTCAAGAAAATATTCATGTACCCTAGTTAGTTAGCACGTATATGGAAGCTCTAGCTAGATATATGGTATATTAGAGGGATATTAGGTGAGCATACACATTTTATCACTAATATTAGGGTTAAAATTTCTCCTTGTTTTCCCCATATATGTTAAAAAATTTTATTAAAAAAGAAAAATCCCAAAAATCCCCCAAAAACAACACCATCCCTTCCAAACACATCACTCTTTTGAACCACATTCGATCAGATCTAGGTCACATTTGTGACTAACCCTATCATCAAACACGTTTTCATCTAATTTTTGCGTCATTCCCATATTCTATTCATCATCCATATTTTTCTAAGACTCGGTTGCAGGTGTGATTTCCCTGCAATTTTCCATCCATTTCATTTTCTCAATTATGTCATTTTACACAATCTATGTCCAAGTCCAAAATTATCCTAGTCTCAGTTAGAAGGGTGAATTAATTATGATTTTTCATCCATATATGTTTCCCATACCAATTCATCCCTGACACAATTACAACTAAGATTGTTGTGCAATTCCTATTGGTCTCTAATTGCTCATTCTATCCTTGGTCCCCTCTTTGTAGTCTCTAATCAGTCCATTTACCCAAGGTACAATCATGATTATGTATGTTCTGTGACTATCCTATATCATTTATAACTTCCATTATCCATCTCCACTCGCATTCTGATATGATTCCATTCACTCATTGGACCATATCCCATCATTCCTATTCTCCATGCATGCTCTACCTCTTATGGTCTCCATTCCCCTCTATGCTCTCTGTTCCCCTCTGCGAGTTCTCTAGCCCTTGCAATCTCTAGTCCCCTATGTGCACACTCCCCCAATTTGGGATCTCTAGTATTCTCCCCATTATGTTTACGTTTTGGTCCGTCGTACATACCACTAGGCCTTAACATCCTCTATATAACTTTCTTTTGATAAAATGTTTTTGGAACGTTTCACCACGCTACTTGGACATAATCCACTATTCAAGCTCGAGTCATACATGCAACCATGTCTATTCCCACTCATCTCTCATTCACATTCCCTAATCTATGTATTCTTTGTCTTCCTAACTACTCAACCTCAGGCTAGTCACGACTTTGATCAAGATTTGGCCCCAAGCTCCCATTCACGCCCCTCTACATCAACATCCTTCTTTTTCCAGAGTCTTAAACTTCTACTCCACCCTAGTTGTTCGTGCATACGAGTGACCTGCACTTCACCTTGGGTCCCTTGTGGTTGAATCACATGCACCCTATATTTTCTTCATTTTATCAGGAACTTCCTTATTACCTTCTATCTATGAGATACTTATCACCCTCACTAGTATTTCCTTGCCAAAAATTTATAATCACAAATTGTATCCTCTCCATGCAAGCACTCCTACATGAGTTCTTCATTGATATCCTCACTTGACACAATTATTCTACCTTGTTGATTTATTTTATGAATATTTCCTTGTCACCATATATTTGCATCTTCCCGTCACATATCTAGTGAGTTTGAGGAATGGTTCAGGTGTATGTATTCATTAATCTACCGATTATGGACCATAGATATGACCCTCTTAGTCACACATACAATACTCAAATTACCTTTCCATATGGCCTTGGGAACTCACCACTTTGACAATATTAGTAAGAGTCACAGGTGCAACCCACCTAGTTGCACATGTGACCTTAAGTTCACATGCTTTCTCTCAACCAATTTTATGAGTATATGGATTATAGGTTCCATGTACAACTATGCATAACGCTATATTATCCATCTAAAAACAAACCACCTACCTAATTACTTGGGATTTTATCCATTTTCACATACTATTTCTCTTGACTATCCTACTTAGCTCTATTCCCACTAGTCACAATTGTACCTACATTTGTCACACATGTGACACATTTTCTAACTTTGTTTTTCTTTTACGTATTCATCTTATCTAATTAACTTGCTCCTCTGGCTAGTGCCAAAACCAAATTTACAAACACTACTATGTATTGTGAGTAACTCCTTGTTCCTATTCACGACACTAATCCATACACCGCGTAAAATATAACCCTAACTTATAATATTTTTCTTAGAATGATTCCATCTACCAAAAAATTGTCACACATTGCTCACTTTGACCAATTTCCATACACTAGTAGGGTTGCACCCATGACCCATCATCTTACCATGAATTTCATTAAACACATCTAACCACTCATTATCACTATCGATGTGACACCTTAGCAATTGTCCTAGTCACATGCATGACCCCAATGCTCTATTATTGGACTCATCTTTTATACAATTTTTATAACATTTGTTGGTCACTATTGTGATCAAGGCTTGTAACCTTTGACCCAAAGAGGCTTGATCGGGGATGGAGTTCATGAAATCACATCTACCTCTCCTAGTTTCCATTCCATGGTGTGTGAATCATAGGTGTGACACACACCCTCAACTTCCTTCTTATATGTTCATTCCATGGTATTGCAGGAGGACATTATGCAGGAGATGCGACTGCACGTAAGATCCTTCTAGCTGGTTTATGGTGGAAAACATTATATAAAGATACCAAGGCTTTTTTCAAAGTGTGTGATCACTATCAATGACTTGGAAATCCTGGACATAGAGATGAAATGCCTCTGTAACCTATAGTGAGCACAAAACCTTTTGAGAAATGGGTTGTTAATTTTGTAGGACCTATTTCCCTATCCGTGTGTAGGACATGGTCACACTATATCATTACATGTACTGACTACTTGACAAGGTGGGTGGAGGCTATGCTTACAAAATATTACACAACAACTACAACAATAAGGTTCCTTTGGGATAATATCATCAACATGTATGGATGCCATTTGAGCTTGACAAGTGATAGAGGAACTCATTTCTTGAATGAGACATTAAAATTTTTTATCACAGAGTTTATGGTGGTGCACCATAAGACTACTCTTTATCATCCTTAGGAAAATGACATTACTGAAGCTTTCAAAAAGATCCTAAGCTAGACATTAACAAAGATATGTGATGTTAGAAGAAAGCATTGGGATGAAAACGTATCAACTACTCTTTAGGAATATAGAAAAACCTATAAACGGTTGAACAAGGCCACACCCTTTCATTTGGTGTTTGGCATGGAGGTTGTTTTACCTGTAGATTTTATGTTACCGTCCTTGCATATTACGCTTGCAGATGGTTTATCCGATAAAAAGGATATAGAAGAGTTCATTGAGAAATTGACTCAGTTAGATGAGAGACATATAATTATGGATTGGAGCCAAAAGAATGAAAAGACATGATAAAAGGCATAGAACGATAGGCACATTAAGAAAATGCATTTTACAATTGGAAAGATGGTCCTTTTGTATGACTCCAAGTTTTCACGTCACCCAAGGAAGTTGAAGGTCCATTGGTTGGGACCCTTTGTAGTGACTAAGATATTTGACTCAGGAACATGTTAATTGTAAGAGATAGATGGCATCATGTTTCTTGGTTAATTCAATGGGAGTAGGCTGAAGCCCTACTATAAATAAACTTCTTTGTGTTTGTAATAAGGTAGTATTTCCATTTAGATTAGATTTCCTTTCACGTTTTGTTTATGATTTACTTATTTTATTGTAATAAGCGCATTCACACGCAAGAGCTGATTACTACTGATTGAGATGATGCATTGAGGAATGTGCATAATTTTAGTGTGGGGTGGAATCAATTATGTCTATTGAACAAGAAAAATTAGATGATGGGACATATGTTGGAATAGATACATAGGTGCGCGTGAAATTGGTGAAATGGAAGGTTTTGGTTAAATATGAATTAAGAACGTGCATAAGAAAAGGAAGTTGTTGCAGTCAGTTACGATGATGGTTCTTGAAGGATATTTTCTCATATTGGAAGTCATGTGAATAAGAGGCCACACAGTGTAATGCAAGGGAGGAAGCATTAGAAGGTACTATTTGGTATAAAACACAAAGAAAGATGGTTTTTGGCACAAGGAAAGGTGTGCAAGGATGTTTATAGAATTGGAAATTAGTAGGCATTCTAGAAGGTTATGAATGCCACTCATGTGGAAGAAAAGTGTGGAAGAAAGTGAAAAGTGTGAAAGAAAGGAAAAAGTGCTTTAAGAGGAAAAAGGTGTTTTAAAAATGAACAAAGTAATTTAAAACATAAAAGCAGGAAAAACATTTTAAAATATAAAAAATAAATTCGATGAAGTTTTAAGTATGAGAAATCTATAAAAAAGGGGAAAATAGAGTTATTTGTTACCATGCATTCAAAAAGGTTTGAGAAACCGAGAGACCAAGTACGATAAAGAGAATGAACCAACAAGTGAACTTGAGTAGCATGCAAAGAATTTGGGTTGAGATCCTTCATGAGGAAAAGCATAAGTTTAAGCGTGAAGCTAGGGCATGGGTGGTTAATTTTTTCTGAGATTTTGTATTGATTAGCTAGGGTTTATAGGGCTCAGGAATTATGAAGTAAGGGCACGTAAGGCCGACCACTTATTTGGCATATAAGGATTGTGAAGTAAGCAAACCTAGGGCACAATTTGTAGGGAAAACACAATAATAATCGATGGCACTAAAGAAGGATACCTTAACATCTCCCAATGGTAAGGGAAAGGGTAGAAATAAGAAAACTGTGGTGGAAGACTCATAAGAGGAATTGATTTTGGAAATGCAGTATCCCCTTGAAGTAATTATGTCTCAATAATTGACCTCACCACTCGCGAAGTGTAAAATCAGTGAGTATAATCATATAGTGCCAGGGAGCGAGGTCACTCTTCACAAGGATATGCTATGGGAATTACCTATAAGGACCACAAAAGGGAAAATATTGATGGATTCCTCTGTGAGAAAGTCTTGAGAAGGTAGGGGTTTTATAGTTGTTTGAGCTTCCGTACTTTGGGAGGCCTGCAAACTTCTTCTAGTGGTTGATGTTGAGGGTGAATGAAGATTACTTCTACTTCATGGGTAGGAGGACGAGGATTATATCCCATATGATTGGTAAAGTGACTGGCTCCAATAGTTTGGTGAAGAAATAGACATGAATTTGTAAGATGACACAAAGATGGATGAATTTCTGACCAAGATGCAGTATGATAGGGTAGGTAGATCTATGAACATGGATAAAATTATAGATCCCACAACCATGGTAGCATCCCATTTAGTTAATTGCAAGATTGGTGCCTCAAAAATATGGGGGAATTCAATAAGAAATTCCTTTACATTGCACACAAGATGGCACAAAATATGCAGTAAAACATTGCACAGTTCATCACCAATGGAATTATTGAGGAGGAGAAGGTGTCAAATGAGGAAGGAGCTAAGATCACACGGGGCTCAATTATTTTATTGATTGTAGTCTGGGAAGTTGGTGTCCCAGAATAATATTTGTGGGTTCACCTTCCAGAAGATCAGTCCCCGCAATGAAGTTTGCAAAATTTACGTGTGAGGGAGCATTCAACAATCTATATAAGGAAAAACTAGATAAGTGGTATAATGGGATGAATGTAGCTTTTGAAAATGAATGACACATTCGTAGGGAACTTCCTGGAGAAGTTAAGAATCATGATAAGTTTTCAGTAATGCAATACTTTATCCTTACGCGATTTGTGATGGATAATGGAGAGATGGGGCCATAGTTCAAGCTTCCATTCACATTTACAAAAAAATACTTTAAATTCACAATGAGCAAAATCAAGGATACAAAGAAATTGAAATTTGATGCAAAAAAGGTAGATTCAGATTAGCATACTTTTTGCACAACCTATGTATATGCTACCAGGCCAACATAATTGGAGACCACAGAGCTGAAAACTTTGGATTTAAACCCCATGATGAATGTTAAAGGAAGAGGCATGATATGGAGGGTCTTTGTGGTGTTGCACAAAAAAAAACAAGGATGGGGAAGAGATTGAAGTATGTGACACTCAGATGCCCTAACCAAAGAAGCGTACAATCGATATTTGAAAGAGGATTCGAGAGGAGTTCCAAACTAAAGTAGAAGAAAATGTGTCATTGAATCAAGGGTTTAGGAGAGAAATGCAATAAAACTAAGGAAGTACATTGAGGGCACATGGACCTCTCAGCTAGTTAAGGAGAGTTTACTAGGGACTAAGAAGGGGCACACATGAACCCAAGCAAGATCTGATGATGAGGACTTAGAGGAGAAGGTGGAAAAATAATTAAGACACAAGGATCCCACACAGAAGACATAGCCACCAATAGATGTGTAGCCTAGCTTGGAGAAGGGAGACATGGGTGAGCAACATAGAAGCCCATTTAGGGAGAAAGTTCCAGTGCGTGAAGAAGAGATGTACAATTAGCAAGAGGATCTTGAGGGAAATAAGTATGACGATGAATCTTATGTCGTAAAGTAAGATAAGATCACCAGAGGTGACACCAACACATGGACATTCACACCAAGGAAGCCGCGAACCAAGGCTAAAGTGGTAAAAAAGTGAAGAAACCATTAATCACCACATATGGATTTTGTTGATAATATTACGAAGGTGTTGAGGTAAATATTTAAAAAAATGGTCTGCACAAATAATTTTTTTGGATGACACCTAATGGAAAAGGAAGGAGGGATCTCATACATGAAGAAGATGTTGTCATGGAGTATGCATACACATGCGGAGGAGCTAAAGTTTGAAATTAGTAACAAGTCCTACTCCACCTTGGATTTGAAGAAGCAAACAAGAAAGGAGTACAAGATTGTTGACCCCACGAGGTTGACTGATGAATAAACATGTAATGCCTTGAATAAATTGACAATGAAGGTCACACACATGAATCTAGAAAAGGGGGGCTACCATGAGCCTTATGGTAGAAGAAAAGAAGAATAAGGAGCGTGAAATGGAGATCCTGAAGAATGATATCAAGGGGGAGGAGAGGTACACAAATGAGGCCTATGACAGGGCATGAGATTTAGTAAAACATATAATAGGTACATGCCCCACCCTGGTAAGCCAAGCTCGGACCGACTATAAGGATGAAATGGAATACCTTGATGACTTGGTTGGGATGTTTCTCCTGAATATCAAGAGTGGTGCAGGGGCCATCAATAGAGGAATTGGATAAGGAGAAGGAAAAGAATAAAGTGGCGGTGAAGGCCACTATAGTTGAGCTCGAGGCTATGTTCATATAGATTAGGGAGGCCAATGAAAAGGCTGATTTGGCCTTTGATAGGTGTCAGAAGAGTGACCCTATCATTAGTGTGTGCATGGCCAAAGAAGAGGCAGAGCTCAAGGCAATTCAAGAAAATATGCCAACCAACAAACTTGAGTGTACAAAGGTCATGGAAAAAGTATCAGTGCAGAAGGAACTAATAAAGGCCACGAGGGATACACTGGAGTTCCAAATCAAGCATATTAACTTTTGGTTTTGGAACACATGGATGTGTTGGAGGTAGTGACTATTGAATTGAGTGTATTCATCAAGGAACTAAAGGGAAGAGTGGATGAAGTGGTGTCTGACAAAATTCTAGGTATTGTAGAGGTGGCGCGTAGGAAGGCCACATAGGAGATCACGGAGTGGAAGAAGTTCAAAGATTCATTAAGCTTAGAGTCCCTAGAGCTCTTATAACAACCTAAAGTGTGATGCAACTTGCACATAAGTTGGAAGTTGTTCTTTGGATTCATGGTATTTTTGGTCGTATTATTTTGTCTTTGAACATTCTTTAATTTCATTCATTCTTTTGAGAGATAAGTTAGGTGACACATTGCCAAGGACAGGAAATGAATTTAGTGTGGGATAATGTTGGGTAGAAGAATTGGCTAAGTACTAGTCATGCAGGAAGTTTTGGGACCCGCGCGTAAGGAGTGCGCGAAGGTTCATGCATGAGTAGATAGAGTCTGGGACTTAGCTGATTTTCCAAAGATACGACTAAAAATAGAAGAGCAAAGGGAAAGTGACACCCAAACAAGGTTTATAAATAGACAACAACAAGATGGATTGAGACACACATAAAGGAGGTTATATTTGGAAAAGTACATGTAACCAAAAAAGAATATCATGCCCATGCCAAGCTAATAATAGGATTAAAGAAAGTCATGTATATTTAGGTTAATCTATTATCAACATAGGATGTAAAAACATGTAGACTATTTTTGTACGCATGCCTATTATTAAGAAGGTGCATGAAGCGGCGAAGGGAAAGTCCCCACCCTTATATATAAGTAGTGCATCTATGATAACAAGAGAGATTCGTTATGTATGTATGCAAGGTTAGAGCTTCTTGAGGGTTTTAGTGTTATGTAGTCATGAATTTTGGAGCCTGTATGAGAGAACACAAGTCATGTGCATGATTTTATTGAGGTTATTATAATTAGCTATTTGTTACGTAATACAATTATGCTTTTGATGGTGTTCATGAATATCAATGTTATTGTTCTTCATGAATGATTTGTTTCCTTATTATATGTGTTTCCGAATTGTCTTGGCTATGTTAATTATTTATGCATAATTGGATATTTGGGTTTAGAATATGGTAACTATGCATGCTAACCTTCTAATAGGCATAACAAAGGAGGGACCTGGTGGCTGCGTGTGCTTCGGGTGAGCATCTAGACTGGTTTGGATGAGGTGCCAACACACATAGCTTCAAAGTGGTAAAAAAATACTACATGTCATTCTATGTGAAAGGATTCAAGAGCCTCATGTGGTTTCAAAATACAATAATATAGCCATTAGAAAGGTACTAGAGTCTACTACATTCTAAAGTGTTTGAAATAAGGTTTTGGAAGCACAAAAAATGAAACCCTTTCAGGCATTGAGGTACATTCATTTCTATAAAAAGGATAAATTTCACGGAACGATTCAAGAACCTCAAGTGGAGTCAAAATACTATAAAAAAAGGTCAAATTGAATCTCATTTATTACTCTTCAAGGTACAAGTGTTAGTTTATTCCTACTCATCTCAAGCTCTCGTGACCGCTCAACTCATTGTTGCTCCTTCATACACTAAAAAGGTAAGTTGGGTCAAAAATAAAAAATAATTCATTTTAAATACTTCTAAGTGGTTGCATAAGATTTATTTTCTTGTTTCTAGTCAAATTCATATACTATACCCCTTGTCAGTTTTTTTTCTTAGACCCAAAATGTTATTTTCATGTTCTAATTCTTCATTGAGTTGCTGATGTCAGCAACTTAAGTGACTTGGGCACACTTATGGAGAATGGAGGCATTTTGGGAGGTGGATTTTTTTCAAGCAATGTGCTTTATGATTCCCCACATCCATAAGTGAACCCTCACCCCATTGGTCCCATCCCAAAAGTAAAAAGTAACATCAAATTAGAAAATGGGCTTGTGTAGAGTGATAACTTGAAAGCCACAAGGGCATTGTGTACTTTTTTCTTGCTCCTAGCATTGGCACACTTGGGAATGTTTCCTAAACTTAAAAAATGTGCCTCATGCTGATTGGGGTGCCCTTTGGGGGTGGGAGGATGCAAAGTTGGTGCACTTTCATGTTTGCTTGAGCAAAGCCCAAACTCCACCTCCGCTTAAGTCATTTTTTGAATGATATGCTTTCCCCTAAAAATCAAAACTCCAAATTAAACAAAGTGCATGTTAAATAATTTATAGAAACTCCATTTCTCCCCTCATTTGGCCATGAAACCAGTTGTGTGCCCTAGTATTGCCAAAACTTATTTTTCTCATATCTTGAGCTCCCATGGACCAAAACCTTTAAATTTTTTAACACTTGCTCTCAATGAAAATGAATTCAAGATGGGTGTAAAAAACAAGGACTGTAGAAAGATAGTTTGTTTCATCTTCTCATCTAAAATTTTATGTTGGAGAAACCCTTGTTTATCATAGTTCTTCCAAAACACTCAAACACTCATAACTTGCAAACCCCAAAGCCAAATCCCATGAAAATTTTCCCATGAGTTATACTTAAAAAATCTTTCACAATGATCCATTCATAATTTTATGTAGTAATAGGATTCATTTGATGTGATTTGATCCTTTTTTCTTGAAAAATGTTTCGAAAATTATATTTACATTAGGTAATAGACACTAAATGGGGAATATCAGGAAAATTAGTATTTAAATTAGGTAAATAATACTTACTGTTAATTGATAAGTTACTTTATAGTAAAAAGTACTTACAATTATATGGTTATTGGGTTAGTTGTTAGAATATATTATTTGTTAGTAATATTGTTGTATGTTACAATAATATGTCACATATAGTAAGAATGAGTTTTATGGCTCAGATATTTGTGGAGATATCCTATCATGAAGGAGAACACAAATCCTATATATATATGTATTATGTATGAATGAATTAGAGTAGAGAATAAAATTAATCATTTCATGTGTAAATCTGTTGTTGCACCTTCACAAACACCATTCAAAAACTCATTGTGCAACCATAACTTTATTTTCCATTTCCGACGAGAGAACTTCGTGAAAAATTGAGCATTTATTCCTCTTAGAAACATATTTCAAATGGATTAAGTATCATTTGGATTGTATAAGTACTTCTCCCATGGGTGATCTAATTTAGGTTGCAACTAAAAGCCTCCATTTGTGCCTAGAATAGCTGAAAATTATTTTCCTTTTTCTTGTTGACTTGGAAATCCAAATTGCTTAAAATTTGGAGCGAACGTTCTCCTTAAAAAATCCTTTAATTTGATAAATCTATTTCAGGATGAGGTGGAATATTTTTGGAGATGTAGATGACTAATTTTATTACTATATTATTCCCGCTTGATTTTGCATTTTCCTGTTGATCCCAACAAGAGAGTTGTCTCAAAATTGGAGCATCACTTCTCTCAAAAACCTTTCAAACAAATCCATTTGTAAGTGATTTGGATGATTCCTTCAATCATGGTGACTGCATCCATGTTGTGGTCAAAACCATCATTAAGGACTAGTGTAAAACACTTGAAAAGAAATAACATATCATTTGCTAACCTAAGCCAAAGTGCACAAGAGGATTGTTGAGCATGAAACATCTAGTTGAATCAATTTAAGGATTCTATGACAAAGATCATGCTTCTAATGTATTCTCAATATCCTTACCATCATCTATTTAGGAGAGATGGTAAGAAGTATTATTCTTTAAGAAGACATTGTACAATCATTCAGTGTTTGATTCCATCTCACAAAGAGGGGAATATTTCCATTCAAAGGATTGCTATGTTTCCATTGAGGATTCTTAGGAATATTTGATATTGTAAAATCCAAGAGGGCTCATGGTGTGATTTGTTTTACTAAATTTGGGTCATGTCTAATGTGAGCGCATGCTTCTTGATGATTACAAGGTAAGCATTTTCTCTTGTGGGAGACAAGAGATTGTGTTTGTGACAAAGATTTGATTTGTGTAGTCTATCATTGCTCATAGAGATGAAGAGTCAAAAGAGAGCTTTCAATGCATGATCAAAGATGGTCATTTTGGAATAGATGTGGAGCATCATTTTTATGTCCAAGAAAATAGATGTTATGATCAAAGAAGCAACCAAGGAAGATGTTATTTAGTTGCAACATTCATAACCATAATGAATGAAGAACAAAACTTCATTGGTCATCTTATTTTGATCACACCCCTCTCTCTTTTTTTATCTCTCTAACATTCTATTTCTTCATTGAGAAATAACCTTTGTAAAAAGTGACTTAAGTCACTTAAAGTTTCTATTTCTTCATTGAGATTGCACTTTAAGTTGAAGATTCACATGGGAATGTGAAGAGCCTCTTGTTTTGGATATAAATTGGAATGCTTTAAACCATTCCAAAGGGATAAATTTTTGTTCTCTCTATAGCATACTGCAATTATTCTATTTCCCACTTAGTAATTTTTCTTCATTCTCCTCCTTTTCACTCAGCTAAATGTATGGAAATTTTGTAAGGACAAAATGAATTTTTTTTCTATTACAAGTTGAATGAGAATTGGCATTTGAAATTTATTTCAATCTCTACTTTTGTTTCATATTCTTTATATAAATTACACATGTTTTCTTGTGTCTTATGATTTAAAACTGGAAAGATCTCCATATTATAGGTACTGAAATATGAGTTTAGCTCATTAATGTAATTATCCTCCTCATTTTCTCCCCACACTTACATAAAATTTTCTCTCTCTCTTAGATATTGCTGTAGTCACAAAAAGGGTGTTTCTGCACATTCATCAGGTCTACGACCACCTCGAGAGATAGTTTAGTGTATAGTTAGCTAGATTTCAATAAACGGGAGTCACCCCATCTTGAAGCGGGGGATATAGTCCCATGAGCGTTGATGAAATCCATATTTTTTCCTTAAATAAATATTCCAAAATTGTCTGATCAAGATATCTTAAAAGTATCAATGTGTTTGCCAAATTTTCTTTGCTAATTTGGAAGGCTTGTTGTTGATACAATGTCCATTCAAACATCATGCACTTGTGAATAAATTCCTCCAAGGGAATGACAATATTAACATACCCTCTTATAAATTTTTTGATAGTAATTGGTATGTCCCAGGAATGTGTGAACACCCATTGATTCCACCAAAGCTCAAACTGAAGAATCACTTTTAATTTTGGATAGATCAACCAAGATTCCTTATTTACAAATAATGTTCCCTAATAAGGTACCAAATGGGGTAGCAAAAAAAATACTTCTTGAGGATAAATGAGATTAGCAGCTTCCAACATTGATCAAACATATGGAAAAATTAGTCACAATTATTCTTGATCAGACCATAAACCATCCAATCATCAAGGTACACTTGAAGAAGTTTGAGGATCAAGTCTTCAAATGTAGCAATGATTATGTTCGATAAAATAGCATATGTGTCCTTTAACCCAAAGGGAATTATAGTATACATGAAATAGCCACACTTGGTAGAAAAAAATAATATGTGGCCTATCCTTCTTAGCAATCTTCACTTGATGGTATCAAGAGAAACCTTTAGTGAAAGTATATATCTCTGGCCTTGTGACACCTTCAAGTGTTTCTTTAGTGAAGGGCATTAGAAGTGGATCAAAAACATATAAAAAATTGATATGCCGATAAGCCACACAAATTTAGATGTGCCCGTACTTCTTGATTCATATTACAATATGGCTCACCCATTAAAATTCATCAACATGTTTGATCATGTTGGAAGCCAACATATTATCAATCTATTCTTTTAATTTGGCACACAAATTCATATTCATTTTGTATGGTCTCTTACATACTCGATTTTCTACATCAATCAAGTTAATGTGCATATTTCCCAAAAACATATGTACACCTTTCAATTCTTCATATCTTCATGAGAATATATCATAACAATATCTTAGAAACTTGACTATCTTTGAAAAATTTTCCGTTGCCAAGAAGTCACCAATTGTTGCAACCTTAGACTCATCTTCCAAACCAATATTTACCTTTACATATCTTAGGGGATTATGAGATGGTTCATTACAAGGTTTTTTGGTGTCAATAAATTTGCTTGGGCCATACAATTGTTTTTACCTTTAGGTGATTATCCATAATTTCCTCATCCACCTAATAAACCATCTTCACCATACCTTTATGCAACTAATTCCTAGCCATCATAATTTTCTCATCCTCCTAATTGTAATCACTATTGAGAACACATTCTTCAAACTTTCTGGGTAGATCCATTCCCTTAAGAGAAGAAAACATGCACTCCTCCATGATAAGATAATCACCCATATTTACACGTCAGGTCCATTGTAATGACTAGTGGATTCCTACCTCAAGAGAGCAAACTACGAAAGTATGCACAAATGCAATTTCATGTAATTCTAGTTGGTTTTCCTACAAGACACTTCATAGTGTAAATACTAGGTGTATTCCCAAGAATTTAAGGTGCAATAAAAGGAATGTGTCCACAAAAAAGGTGGTAATGCCAAGGGTCTAGCTACCTTAGCAATATCACACCTAACCAAGTGATCTTTAGGTTTGGGGACCCCACTATAACTTGGTAAAACACATGCTTGATTGGTTTTCTCAAATTTAGTGTAGATAAAATATTGTACTTATCCCCACATAAGCAACATATAGAAATGAGTTTCCCACAATCACACCATAGTACCTATCAATGAGTAGACCAATGCATTGATGTGTGCTTTATCCATAAGTATGTATTCCTCCATTTCATCAAGGAAAAACTAAATATTCGCTCTTGATTTCACTTTTTTGTGAATCATTTCATTCCTTTTTAAGTTCTAAGAATGTTTAACTAACATGCACAAAAAGGATGAAATAATGTTACAGGTGGATATTCTGATTTTATTAACTTCCAACATTAATTGCACAAATTTTAATAACACTTTTCAAATTGACTATTGATCTGACAACTATCAAAACACAAGCAAAAAAGTAACCTTAGCTGATTATGTGTGGATTTGGAAGAGTTTGGGTGATTTGAGTGCAAGAACAAGATGATTTGAGATTGAAAATGATTCTTCACTAAAAATGGAACCTCCAATTGATCCTTGTCAAAACCATACAACTATGTCAAAAGAGTTCCCATGGTCTTGACCGTTTTGTATGGCCTTGAACCTTATTGAAATTTGGGTCTGTAACTTCCTGAGTGCTTCGCTTGCCTAAAATCTCGTGTCGATGTGTGTCAGTCTTCTTTGCTCACCGAAAGGAGACTTTAGACATGTAGAGGGTGCTTCCCTAATGGATGTGCATTAGTTATTTCATAGTTTAGGGAGCTTGGTGATTCATGTTGGGTTGTGGAGCTAGATTTCTTCACAATGAACATGCATTATAGGTGGCTGGTTTACACAAATAACTAGCGTCGGTTGATTAACCTCCATCGGTCAATAGATTAACTTCCATCGGTCAGTAAATTAACCACCATCGGTCAATAGATTAACTACCATCAGTCAGCAAATTAACCACCATCGATCAACAGATTACCACCATCGGTCAATAGATTAACCGCCCTGCGGTCCAACACAAACAACCATCGGTCAGGAATCGACATCCACTTTCCATGTGTTGGGCAAGTTTAATATTTAACTCATGGGATTTAAGATCACTTTAGTTAAATAAGTTAATCTAAAGGTTGTAAATAGCATAATAAGTTTCTAAGTTCTATATGTATATATAGCAGGCAAGCTCGCGGGTTCGACCGTTTCATTCCGCTTAGATTGAGTTTATATCCTTGATTCTCCTATATTGAGAGGAATGAGAAGAAGAGAAAGAAAGAACTGGTTTACTACAATACCAAGCTGTCATGGAGAGAAGCTGGACAAAGGAATAACTGTACAACTATGACAGGTACATCTTAAATCTCAATGGTGAGAAGAGGGAACATCTTCATAGTATTTTCCCGTTTTATGTTTATTGGGCTCACTGTAGATAGCTTTGCATAGTAATGCAAAGTACATAAGATGTTCTTCTTATCGATCCACATGTTGGTTAGATTTGTATTGTAGATCCATGAGATCATGATGTTCATTTGATCCATGTAGATCTAGTCTTATATTGTTAGATCCACAGGTTGTTGTGAGATCTTGTATTTATAGATCCATGAGATCATGTTGTATTGATGATCCATGTAGATCTAGATATTGTAGAGGAGGTTGTCTTCATGTTTGCACAGTTTATGCAGTGATGGAGAGACAGACTTACTTCTTGGTGCACAATTATAGTTGCACATATGGTAGACCCATGGTGAGAGGTCTTGTTGCAGATCCACAGAGAGCTTGGTTGTAGTTCAGAGATGCAGTAGTTCCTGGTTATGTGAGATCTTTGGTGGTGGTTTGGAGGCACGGTTGTAGTGCACTCATGGAGATCCGTTTAGAGATCATGGAGGAGGAGATACTCTTGAGAGATGCATTGTACTCTTATGGGAAGAGTTGGTTTGTACTCTTGATTATTATATATATGAGATCTCTATCTTTGGTGGATGTAGCCCACATTGGGTGAACCACAATACATCTATATTCCCAAAAAAAAAAAAATTCAATGGGGAAGATGAAACACAATTCAAAACACCATAATTAATTTCTTCTTATCAACCAAAACATGCAATTTATCATTAGGGGCTTTATAATGCCCAAACATGCCAAAAGGCCCAAAAACTTGTAAAAATTGTTCAATCTGATCTGTCATTCACATTATTCATACTCTTCTTCCATCTGATCCCTACTAAAAATATTACCCAAGAAATAACATTCATTAATGCTTCAAAAATGCATTTGTTCACTTCACCTTCATACTCAAAGAATAAGGTTACTAGACCTAAAAACCATGCAAAGCTTGTTTTCCATGAATGACACCCAAAGGATCATGAGATTATGATACATTTTTAGATACCCAACTTAAGGGCAGGGCCTTATGCTTCCTCTAAAAACTTTAGACATTATCTTTTAATGCACATCCTTCAAATCATGTGAAACATTTTTAAAGAGGTCTAAGTTAGTGGCCCTCTTTATGTGCCAACCCCTTATAGTTTGGATAAAAGATATATACTTTCAAGAGGGAAAAACCATAATACATTCTAAATAACCGGTACCCATTAATGGAGCCTATACGTTCAATGAAAAATTTCATTATCCAATTCCCTTGGTTTAAGTCCTTCAAATCCCACTCTTACCCATTTTTCAACTAGGTCACTTATGTCAACCTTAAGCGGCTTCTTGATTGGGTTTTCAGATTAATGTTCTTTTTATCTATGTGTTAAAATCCCTTAACCCCTCTTTCAAAAATATCCTCTCCCAAATTTTCCTCAAGCCCGGTTCCAACTTTTTTTTCTCCTCCTTACAAAAACTCAACAGTTACTACTGTACTTTTTTTTGTTTTCTCTTCTTCTTGTGTCGTGAACCTATTCGGTTTCTTGAATTGATTTTTTTCTGTCCTTAAGACTTGATGCTTTAAATGATCCACATTTAGTACACGTCCGCGATGTAACCACAACAGAGCCACTGCCGCCCAGATCTTTACCTAGCCTATCCACCATCTATCATGAAACTTTCTTATCTAGGCGTAACGGCCTAAGTTTGGACACCCATTTGAAAATTACTCCACCAAATACGTGCCTCTAAAATTGGTGCAACACACAAGTATGAGATTGATGTGCAACCTCTCTTTCTCTCTAAAAAAATAATTTCTCATTACAATCATGAATAATAAGTTTTTACAATCCACCTACATTTTCAAACACACTTATAACATGAGGTGAGGACTATTATTAAGTGCCTTTGGTATGCTTTTACTCACTTCTCCCAAACTCCTCCAAGTACTGGGTCCTCACTACATAGTCAATTTGAGTTTTCCTCATTATACTAATCTAACGCGTTTCATTTTCCTTCGATCCAATTCTTGACATATTTTCATGGAGCCTTTCTTCTCCACAATTTGCCACATCTTCACCATTCCTAATCCTTTAATATGGGGTTAAAGGTCCAATTTTTTGACCTATTTTTCACCTTTGTTAAAAACCCTGGTAAGGGTATATGTTGAGAAACTAGGCTTTTAGGTTTAAATTCATTAATTCACATTTTTGGACTTATTTAAAAATTCCTCACAATCCCTGCTCACCCTGCCATACCTTTCCTTAAACCTACTAATGCCTTTATAACCTTTCCCTCCATCCTATAATCATATATTAACCTCAGAATGGTGTGTAAATCGCCATCCTAGACTATGAGTTGTGTGCATAACAGTTTGGTTCCCTTCCTACTAAAATATTGCCTTAAACCTCACTAAAACTTGATTACCACTCCAAAAACCTTCTAGACAGTGTGTACATGCTTGCTTATGTAAATTTTAGCCACCATAGTCTCTAGTATCACTTTCTTTCTCTCCAAGTCCATCAATAAATAAATCAAACACATGGCTTACCTTATCAAATACACTTAGATCAGTGTTCCATAGGCACTAAAGCTTTAACCCCCCACATTCTCTTGTTGAAATTTCCTTACATACTCCTCTTCTAACCTGTAAAGTAATAATTTTTCTAAAAA